>JAIFKI010000024.1:7203034-7803034 GCA_025389145.1 Misgurnus mizolepis
ACAAACCAAAGCTCGGGTCTAAGGAGGTTAAATATATATATTTATATATTATTCTAAAATTATTATTTTTATATTTTGCCACATAAAATGTATTGTTTGGCTATTGGTACCAATATTCGTACTGTGCGACTTGACTGGTTTTGTGGTCCAGGGTCACATATGTCTTTAACCAGCTATACTGAACCAAAATTTCAAAGCCCATTAAATGGCAAACAAGACTGTAGTAGATTTATGTGCAGTTATACCATTATCATGCGATCTCCAGGCCTCAGTCGTCCGTCTTCTTTAGCGGGGTCCTGGATGATGTCATGGATGTAGCAGTTGCTGTCAGGTCCCTTGGTAAGCGTGAAACCTAAACTACCTTTATCGGACTTAACCAGAGAGACCTTCAGCTCCACCTCCTTAAATGACACATAAATAAATGTACCCACAATTTTAATAGTTTAATAATGTAAGCTGTCACTTAAAGCAATTTAACATGTGTTCATCCTAAGGTCTTACAGGGATAAGCTCCTCCTCGTGGGCATGGTCTGGAAGACTAACGTTGATGGGGTTTGGCAGTGGTGGAGGAAGAGGATCTGGACTTGGGCTCAGGACTCCTCCCTCAGGCAGGGCTGGAGATGACATGCGGAGTACAGGACTATCCACATCACTGGAAGACAGAGATATGGCAGGCCAATATTAAGTGACATTTCATTTGATTTACTTTTTTATTGTTTACACATATATTAATAGAATTAATAAATAAAGGGTATAAAAGTAAAGCTGATATAACATTTCATGACTTAAACCATTTTTATGTCAACAAGACATAAACCTGTAACTGAATTTGCTTAAATGTATTAAAGGTGAATTATGCATTTATTTTTTAAGTACATGTTAGATTATAATAAACACTGTGAATCGCAATAAATATCATCAGGCGACTACCTTGGTCAAGTATGATATCTAAATCATAAGTTCAGGTGGGTGGCGAATTAATATTTTTTAATATTTTTCAATTTTCTTAAAAAAAAATCCAGATAATTTACTCACCACTCTGTCTTCCAAAATGTTGATGTCTTTCTTTGTTCAGTCGAGAAGGAAATGTTTTTTGAGAAAAACATTCTAGGATTTTTCTCATTTTAATGGACTTCAATGGACCCCAACACATAACAGTCTTAATGCAGTTTAAAATTGCAGTTTCAAAGGACTCTAAACAATTCTAAACGAGGCATAAAGGTCTTATCTAGCGAAACAATTGTCATTTTTAGCAAAAAAAAAAAAATGCACTTTTAAACTACAACTTCTCGTCTTTCTCTGGTCGTGTGACACGCCAGCGTGACCTGATGTAATACGTCATTACGTCCAGAGGTCACGGATGACGTATGCGAAACTACGCCCCAGTGTTTACAACTGTGGAGAAAGAGGACCGTTGATACTATGTCATTCGCTGTCGAATGATACTAGTTAATGAATTTGCGTCAGTTTATTGTTTAAAATGGTCCGCAAATGTGCATTTCATATATGTAACACGTGACCTTTCGACTTCATTACACAATTACGTGAGTTCACACTGGCACGTCACACAGCCAGAGGAAGAAGAGAAGTTGTGGTTTAAAAGTGCATATTTTTTATTTTTCTTGCCAAAAATGACAATTGTTTCGCTAGATAAGACCCTTTTGCCTTGTTTGGGATCGTTTAGAGTCCTTTGAAACTGCAATGGGGTCCATTAAAGTCCATTAAAATGAGAACAATCCTGGAATGTTTTCCTCAAAAAACATAATTTCTTCTCGACTGAACAAAGAAAGACATCAACATTTTGGATGACATGGTGGTGAGTAAATTATCTGGATTTTTGTTTTAAGAAAATTGACTAATCCTTTAATCTTTTGTTTCATGATCCACTAGAAGTATGTGGTGGCGACTGTCTTATTTTGATTGTTTTCCTGGAAGAAACCTTTAGTCTATGGGTGTGTAGCCCGTATCAAAAAAATGAAAGGTTGGTAAATGATGTAATGCAGCTATGAAAATGACTGATGCTGCACAAAAAAACAAAACAAAAACAAATATACAGAGGTAAAATGTCAGGTTGATAAATCTAACTGTAAAGGCAGGGTGTATGTAGGTTTGGCTTTCACCCGTTGGTTTCAACCTATATGCTGACTTTTGTTACAGCCTGAGTTGTTTAATATTGCTCTTCAGCTTGGTCCATCTTTGCTTTTAACATAAGGGGTGTATGAGGAAATGCAATGTTACATATCGCTGTTTTTTCACCGGAGGGAGAGGTTCTAACCAATCACAGTTCTTGGGGTCTGCGTATATTTGACACGTTGTTACATTTTGGGGAGGTGCGTGTAAGAGTACGGCGTAGGTGCTCGGCGCAGAAGTAAAAAAGTGTGCTTGAAGAGCACCTATTGTCCGATTCACGATTTTACATTTCCTTTAGTGTGTACGTGTGTATAAATTCATTATTATCATAATTCCTCCCGCTTTGACTCACAGGAGTAATAACTCCTGTTATTACACGGCTCTCTGGAATGCTTGGTTCTGATTGGTCAGTTGAGACATTTGCAGGTTCGTTCTTTTCAAATAATAACCGCCCCAAAGTAATAACACAAAGCCGGTACTACTTGTACGATTAAAATCGCTCCTCGCCAATAAAGATTACTGTTTGGCGCCATCTTGTGACAAACACTGGACAACCACCATTAAGAATGGAACATCTTGACATTAATTTTAACATGTACGGAAAAAACAAAACATTTAAACAGTGGATAGAAGAACGAACAATGACAAGACACAGAGAGCTTACTGAGACTGAACTTGACAAAATAGAGCATGACAGCTACGAAGCCAACACACAAAAAAATACAGAATGGGCATTAAAACTTCTCAAAGACTGGCTAAAAGAGAAAAAAATGGAGACAGACAAGTATGAAGCAGAGGATCTTAAGGTATTACGATCATTTTATGCATCTGTGCAAAGTTTCGCGGAAGGATAAAAATGTTAATTTAAAACAAATATGCCAATAAAATGTTTCAAATTCATATTCATGTCCAGTTTTTTTTCTTATGTGGCAAGTAGTCGTGTAATAAGCGGGATAATGTAGAGGCAGCCTGTAGTTATTGCGAAATAAGCCCCTTCAGTGTGATACAAGACCCTCCGCTTTGATCACACTGTCGGGGCTTATTTCCCAATAACTACCGGCTGCCTCTACATTGTCCCTTACTTAGCATTGCGCGCAAATCTTTTAAACATGCTAAAGAGCGTCACATTTCCGGTTGACGTCAGAGGTATTCCATCTAATCACAACATACAGATTAGCTGGCCAATCAGGGACACAGCGCTTTTCAAATATGTGCGTTTCAGAAAAAAAGTGTTAAAATCCGGAGCTACAAAAATGTAAGGTATGTGGAAAATAATGCGTTTTTTAACCATAAACCACACGAACACATTCTATTATACCAAATACACAAAATAACGTTGTTTTTAGCAATGAAATAGATGCTCTTTAAAGTCACAATGGATGGGAATAAGCAATTTCCCCATCATATATCCGAGTGAAACAACTTCTGAAATGAGAAAAAAAGTAGGGTGGGACTTGAATGTCCATCGAGAATTGATTGGTTCGTTGGAAGTTGGGTCATGTTGCTATTTGCTGCAATTTTTTTCCAGACCCCGCCCATCACGCCACTCCTTGTGTCCGGAAGTAAACAGAGATTGTTTCGAGGAGATTAGCGTTAAATGTTATAATTACAAAAAATACCACAAAATTCCCCCAAAGTAAAGTTTTTAATTTCAATTTCATTGTGATTTTAAAGAGTGAGCATACGGTCTGTTGGACAGGTTTGCGTTTTGCCTCAATTGTGGCTTAAAATGTTTATGCCATTTCAGCATCTTTGGCTATGTTAATGGCAAGTTAATACACAAGTGAATCTCCACTCGACTTAACCTGCACATCTTTGAACTGTGGAAGGAAACCGGAGTACCCGGAATAAACATTTTTGTTTTTAATTGTAAATTCAGTGCTGAAAGTTTACATATACACATTACCAGCTAAACACTTTGTTACTATATGTGTTTCTGGGTGGTTCCACCCGAGAGAAGCCACGTATGAATGTTGTGCTTACAAACAGTAAGCGAAAGTCCCGCAAAGTGATGATGTCAGTGATTATTAGCTTGTTTTTGACTGCTGCCTATGTGACCATGGATGTCAGCCGTGTAAACAACAGTTATGTAACAACGGAGTCCAGTCCCACCGGAGTAAAGATAACATTAAACTAAATCCGAAAGAACAAATGAACCTTATATAAAATTCTTAAAACCGACTGACCTTACGATGATCTCAGGTCTAGACATGGACTGGCTGGGTGAATAATACGCAGACCGCACAGTGTCATCCAGATTGGCGTTGGCATTGAGTCCATCCATTGGTGTCTGGTAAAGGCTGCGGTCCTTGGCTTGGCTAAAAGCCTCCTGCAGCTCATCGTCATCCGTGCTGTCGCTATAACTGTCTCTGCGAGTGGGTGACTTCATGAGTGACCTCTCCAGAGCCTCTTCCACCAGGCCCAATGCCACACTGCGCTCTGTCGGAGGAGTGGAGATCGGCTTGGGATCAGGTTGAGGCTTGGGATGGGCTTGCTTTCGTGGAGAGGGTATAGGGGTCTGGAGGAGGTAATTTTAAGAATTTGAAGTGTGATAGAGATTTGGACAACTTTACAACAAAAATATATTTTAGTGTGGTTCTCTACTGTATGTGAATGTGTTTCTGCTTATCTGTGACTGTGAAAAGGTGGATGAGAAGAATGTCATGTATTTGATCTGATATATTCCTTTTAAAGTCTTACTGTTAAGGCAGGGTCCATCTCAGGTAAGACCCCTGGATCAGGTCTACACAAACGAAGGGTCACCTCTTGTCCGGTTCCTCTCAGAGCAGAGATGACATCCTGAGAAACACCATAAGGAAATAAAAAAAGTTGCTTTGCGTATTGCTGGCTCTTGATAAATAAACATGATCAATTGTTTGTGATGTTCCCTTATTAGTAAGGTTCTTTGAATAAAAGCATCTGCTAAATGACCTAGCATGTTTATATAGGCGAGGGTCTGTGTACAGTGCGCGTGATGCAAATTTCTTCATTGGAAGAGTGTGCATACTGTAAGCGCACTGCCGGATTTTTAAAACCCCATGTACATTGTACGTATAGGTCACGCATGTGCCTACAGGATCATTTAGTATGTAGCCCAGGGGATGCATTGCATTTTGTCGCAATGCACATGCATCGATTGTCTCTGTACATGTACGATTCAAAGAAACTATACTATACTTTGCATTCTACCGCATGCGTACATTCACGTGCATGTAAAAAACAGACTATACTTTACTAACTAACTTTCTTTAATTTTTTCATCAAAATAAAGATGAAGCAAGGAGTCAATGCTAATATTTTATTTGCAGATTCAAATGATGCCAGTCTAGATTTAGATTTCTTCAAAAATTCATTTCACAAGACTTTTTAAAAGGTGAAAAATAAATATTTGGTGTCCCCAGAGTACATATGTGTAGGTCTAGCTCAAAATACCATATAAAAATTGTATTATAGCATGTTTAAAGTGCCACTTTTGTAGGTGTGAACACAAATGTGCCATTTTTGGGGGTTTCCTTTAAAATGCAAATGAGCTGATTTCTGCACTAAATGGCAGTGTCCGTGGTTGGATAGTGCAGATTAAGGGGCGGTATTATCCCCTTCTGACATCACAAGGGGAGCCAAATTTCAATTACCTATTTTTTCCACATGCTTGCAGAAAATGGTTTAGCACAACTAAGTAACTGGGTTGATCTTTTCTACATTTTCTAGGTCAAAATTATAGCACTTAAACATGGAAAAAGTCAGATTTTCATGATATGTCCCCTTTAAAAAATTGTTTTGTTAATCTATGTATTGATTTAACATACATGCTGCGACAGTCCTTTAAGTGACGTCTGATTGACACGCACGATGACGTCGCCCACTTCGATGCATTCGCTCTCGGCTGCCGGTTGCCCGGGAAACAGCTTTTTGACCCGAACCATGCTGGAGCCTGCAGGCTCTCCGGGGACGTTCTCCTCCCGGCTGAAGCTGAAACCAAGTCCGGATGTGTTTTTCAGCAAACCCACTACAAATGTATTATCTGATCAGGAAGAAAAAAACATGAGAGAATTACATTACAACTGTTTTACTCTTCCATAGATTGAATCTACAAATCTTTGGTATAATAGTACCCTCCCTCCACTAGAATTTTACAAGATAAAAGCATCTGCCAAGTGTAGAAATGTGATGCATATTTACAGCAACTTTTTGCACAATTTTGACCCTGGACCACAAAACCAAATATAAGTCGCATTTATAGTAATAGCCAACAAAACATTGCATGGGTCAAAATTATCGATTTATGCCAAAAATTATTAGGATATTGAGGAAAGATCATGTTCCATAAAGATATTTTGTAAAATTCCTCCTGTAAATATATATAAAAATGTATCTATCATTAGTAATATGTTGCAAAGGACTTCATTTGGACATCAACTTTAAAAGGCGGTTTTCTCAATATTTTGAATTTTTTGCACCCTCGGATTCCAAATAGTTGTATATCTGCTAAATATTGTCCTATACATGAATAAAAAGTTATTTCTTCAACTTTCAGATGATCTATCTCAGTTTCGAATGCCCTTATGACTGGTTTTGTGGTCTAGTTTCACATTTACGGTTTTTATTTTGTCACCATGTGTTTTTTCCTAAGAATTGGCAATTTGGGGGATGCTAGCTAATTGCCAAGTCTACTAGTTAGCTATAACTCCTCACCTGGTGTCATGAAGTTGTATTCTTCTTTGTTCACCGGTGTCGGCTCCTGTGCGGCTGTGTCCTGCCCATCAGGTGGTTGGTTTTGAAGCATTAAAGTATTTTTAGGGGTCAGGGGAGCATGAAGCCTGTCTAATGGGGGCTGACCTTTCTCCAGCAACAGATGCACCACCTGGGTACGGCGGGAATCATTGAAATGAACAATGTACTGATGAACCTTTGAATAATATGTGTGTAACACCATTAACAATACACCCAGAGGAATCTCACCTGGCCGGTGTCTCTTAACATCTCGACTGCCTGTTTGTGAGTGGCTCCATCAAGGCTTTTCCCATTTACGGCCACCACGCGGTCCCCTGTAGGACAAGAAGTAATATTTCACATTAAAATATATCTTGTATGCATTAATTTCATTCAGTGTAAATTTACAGCATTTATTCATTTATGCATTTGGCAGATGGATTTATCCAAAGCGACTAACTATGCATTACAAGATATACATTTTTTATCATTATGTGTGTTCCCTGGGTTCAAACCCATAAACTTTTTTATAATTTCAGTGCAACAGAGTTTTGGGGCACCATTGACTTCCATAGTAGGAAAAGAAATACAATGAAAGTCAGTGGCACTCCAGAACTGTTCGGTTACAAATATCTTAATTTTTGAATGAACTATCCCTTTTCAAGGTGACAATATTAATTTTTTTTTACCTTTCTTTATCCTCCCATCCAGCTCGGCAGCACCTTTAGGAATGACAGCTTTGACGTATATCCCTCCATGTTTCACCGTTGTGTTCGACCCACCCTGCGACAGACAAACACATTAATACAACCAATAGTAAGGGATGACGTATTTCCTTCATGTTCTAGGTCTCTGTCATGGTTTTACTGTAAGTATAGCTTTCTGGACACTGTCTTTAAAAAATACTGTTAAATGATCAAATAAGATAATAAGTTTAAAGGGACACTCCACTTTTTTGAAAATATGCTAATTTTCCAGCTCCCCTAGAGTTAAATTTTTGATTTTTACTGTTTTGGAATCCATTCAGCCGATCTCCGGGTCTGGCAATAGCACTTTTAGCATAGCTTAGCATAATCCATTGAATCTGATTAGACCATTAGCATCGCGTTCAAAAATAACCAAAGAGTTTCAATATTTTTCCTATTTAAAACTTGACTCTTCTGTAGTTCACCGTGTACTAAGACAGACAGAAAATTAAAAGTTGCAATTTTCTAGGCAAATATAGTTAGGAACTATATTCTCATTCTGGCGTAATAATCAAGAACTTAGCTACTGTAACATGGCTGCAGGAGGCGCAATGATATTATGCAGCAGCCGAAAATAGTCCCCTTAGTAACTTTCAATTTTCCGTCTGTCTTAGTACACAATGTATCTACAGAAGAGTCAAGTTTTAAATAGGAAAAATATCGAAACATTTTGGTTATTTTTGAGCGCAATGCTAATTGGTCTAATCAGATGGATTATGCTAAGCTATGCTAAAAGTGGTACAGCCAGACCCGGAGATCGGCTGAATGGATTCCAAAACTGTAAAAATCTAATGTTTAACTCTAGGGAATCTGGAAAATGATTATATTTTCCAAAAAAAGTTGAGTGTGCCTTTAAATGATTCAACCCAAGCAACACCCACCCTGACATAAAAGAGGCCGACCCCCTGATTTCTGAGAAACATACAATTTACAATTTTTACCAAATCATGTCTACAGAATAAAGCCACATGCTTATGAATTTAAGAAAGCCATCACTGCAAACAAAATCACACCAGAGCAAAACTGAAAAACAGGCAAATGCAAATCCATGCAGGCATAAGTGGATCTCCATTTACACACAACAAAACTGAAAGTGTGATGCGTAGTCTCAGCTGCGTGCTTTTGTACGCTCTGCTGTACCTGCGGTCTTTGCCTTTACCGTAAGGAGTCAAATCAAATGCCTGTAAAAATCTGCATGCACAGAGCCAAAACTACTTTCCCCAAAACTGAAGCCAAACGAAGAGCTTCAAAAAGCATGGAGGGCTAAGGACAAAAACAACACACACACACGCAAAGTGAGTAAAAGAGAAACAAAGGAGAAAAAAGTGAGAGCGGAAACCTTTCCAAACAGTACCGTGACACTAATGCCCAGACTGCTGTCTATTTTGGACAGCTCAAGGTCAAATAGATCTCCAGGCTGGAGGCTATTGACTTCTGGGCTACTAGCATTTAATGTCTCCGTGACGTTGGTGGGAGAAACCCCCTGTGAACAGAAAAAAGCTGGGTTAATACAAGGCCGTGCATTGCCGTACACATGCAAGGGTCAGAGGTTACAGGCCGAACGTGCCTGGTTAACGGAGGGTTTTCGGAATAGGCATGCGAAACTGCGTTGCATTTACATTCAAGAAATGCAATCGGTAAGAAAAAGAGAGGGAGGCGTTTATACAAGCAGTTCAAATTTCTCTATCAGTGTTTGAACGACTGATGTGCGAGTCTAAGGTGTAACTACATTTGATTCTAAACTGTTGTTTGAAATCTCTTCAAATGTAGGGTGGCCATACGTGCCATTTTCGCCGGACACGTCCTGGCCAGGATTTCGGGTGCATCCTCCGGAAGTTGCACTGGTCGACCGTACATCATCGAGGTTCTCACATTTCAGTTAAGAGAAATAAATCTTAATTTTATTATGCATTTAAGATATACAATAGTAGTAGTTTCATTCTTACCTTGAAATGTAATAGTTGCTTTTCTGAAATAGAACATGAAATATTAAACCTCAATGGTCGACCAATGCGACTTCTGGAGGACGCAGCAGAAATCCTGGCCAGGACGTGTCCGGCGAAAATGGCCTGTATGGCCACCCTATTCAAATTGGGGCTACTAGACAGATTTGTGTAACTCCAAACCATTCTCATGACTTGCGTATAAATAGCATGACTTTTTAAAAGGTAATACATCCAATTTTGCATATATGATACACCAGTCCTTCCCGTTTTTCCTCAATTTTCTTCTATTTTTAAACTATTGTCGCTTGGGATTAGATTTGAGATATAGGATGTCATTTAATTTATAGGTTTCTCCATTTTTTTTGTCTATTTTTAAACCATGGTCACTTGGAGTTGGGGTTAGAAATGGGGTTTGGTTTAGGATGTCATTATATGTAACACAGTTGTTCTAACCCCAACCCCAAGTGACAACGGTAAAAAAAAAAGAGAGAAAGCAATACATAAAATGCCACGAAAAGATGAATAGTATTAAGTGAACGGAAAAGACTGCCATATCATATGCATGCAAAATTGGACTTTGGCGTATGTACTGCATGACTAAGGCGTGCCATTTATATGCAATTCATGAGAATGGGCTCTGACACTATGACCCAAAAAAGTGCAACACAATAAAACAAGTAATAGATGTTCATAATCTCGTTTAAGTCTGAGCAATTATAAGAGTGATGTTCGCCTAAGCATGCAACATTTTACATTTTGTTTCTTTAAATGCTAACAGACAAATTGCAGATCACTGCACACTTGTTGTATCCTCCTGTCATGTCGTGACGTAAGGAATAACGGTTCCAGGTCCAAGCCTCCACTCGCTTCATATGATACTACAAACTCTAATGCTGCGTTCAAACCAGCCGCGGTAGAGGCGTCAAGCGCGAGTGATTTCAATGTTAAGTCAATGTAAAGACGCGTTGATACGCGTCTGGAGGTCTCGCGGCGCGAATTGAATTTTGGCGGAAAAACGCACCAGGTTAACCAATCAGGAGCTTGCTCTAGTAGTGACATGATTACAGAAAGCAAGCGGAGTCGCAGAAGCCTCTCCCATGATGCGATTTTTTTGCATGAAAGTCTCAATAACTAGAATTTCACGTGCGTCTTTCACGCGTGAATGAAGCGAGCAAACTCAAAATGTTCAAGCGGCAACTAGACACGAATTTGACGCCTCATACGTGGCTGGTGTGAACCCACGGTAAGAGTAGGGCTGGGCAAAAAAATAGATTTTTCGATTAATCCTTTTTTAAAATGTGGTAGATTCAGAATCGATTCTCAAAGAGCAGAATCGATTTTTTTCTTTCATATTTATTTCTCCAAACATTGAACGAAAGATTAACATTAATCAAAATACTTCTTCACTAGATGTCACCCTATTTTTTGCTTTGCGCGAGGTTACCAAGGAGCGAGAGGCAAGCCTGTCATTCATTAATTCAGTGCTTAAAATGGCGGTTTCAGGTGCTTCATCGATTTTAATAATTAATTACCCACTTGTAAACTGCTGTTCACTGTTCTTTTTATTAGTATAGTATTTGTATTTAATCTATATTTATTGAGTTGAATCGAGAATCGAGTATAAAAACCTACCTGAGAAACGGAATCGAAAATTGAATCGAGAATCGAAATCGAATTGATTTGACAGCTTGTGAATCGAAATTTAATCGATCTGGAAAATCTGAATCGAAACCCAGCCCTAGGTAAGAGTGCTATTTATTTATAGACGGTTACGTCGGACACACACATACACACACACACACACACACACACACACACACACACGAGTTGCCACTGTTACACACCTGACCCAGAGTTAACTTACAGTTTGGCTAGTGGCTAAACTGACCTCTGGAACAAATACCTTGTCAAAAACAAAAACGTTCCTGTTTCCTAAAGACGACGGGAGACAGCGAGCATGGATCCGAGATGTGCGAAGAGAGGTTCGGCAACCAGGCAAAACCGTAACTGACGAAAGATGGATGACGTGAACGTGCCGCTTTGCTCTCATTGGTAGTCGCTACCGAAAGTCGCTCATCATATGCATAAAGTTAAACTTTTCTTAATTTTGTTGCGGCGCTGGACACATGCTATCCGGTTGCCAACTGTCCCTATTGCTTGTGTCGCCAGCTCTTCATTAAAATAAATGAAATCGTGTCGCTTTGTTGCTGCGTGTAAAATGATTTAGGCATAAAAGTGTAGTATCGATTGTTGTTTGCTTTAGGCATCTGATAGAGCGTTTGGACCCAGAAGTGGTGTCGTGTGACTTCAGACTTAAGCAGATAGCTTTTGGTTTAGGACACAGTGTAAATAAGCTCGGAAATCGCGTTCTGCATTTGATGAAAAGTTTATTTATTGTGCACGTAGGAAACTCCAAGAAGGATGCAATGAGCAACAAGAACTGTCCTGTTGTTCAAAAAAGTTTTTTTTAACACTGAAGTAACATCTTAAAAATGTTCACATTAAAACAGTTACTCGCAAAAATAACTGACTAGTACTTTTACTTCAAAGCAAACCTATCGGCGATGCTAAAAGTTCTTTCAGATCACTACATAGACTAATTCTAATTCTACCTTTTTAGTCATTTGTTTCTCGTTGCTACTCGAGTTTGTGTCCTCATCCATATCCGAATCCCATTTGTCAGAGGATTCCAGCTCTTTTGGAACATCTGCGACTTTGGATTTCCAGGTTTTAGGAGGAAGTGCTGGTGGGGTGGCTTTAGCTGTAGGTTTACTGGCAGCCGTGTTCTCCTCTGTAGGAACGTCGCGATGAAATCCATTGAGATGTGTCTGTTGAAGGCCAGCGCTTTCGGTCCTGGAGTCGTGGGAGCTGACGCTCTCCTGTCGTACCGACTGGGTCGAAGATAATTTATCAAGAGTAAGAGAGGGGCTGGGGGAGCCTGTATGCCCTTCAGAGGAAGAATCAACACCCATTTCTTGTTTTTGTTCAGCTGGGTCTGATCTGTAGCTATGGATTCCTGTAGGAGAGTCTGGGAGAGAAGAAGAAGACTTTTGTTATCTATGCAAGTACTATTTTGTCTATGTTAAGCAAGGAATAGTAGATTCTGGACCAGAAAATGTTAAAACCCAAAATAGCAATAATCTTCAGCTTCGCAGACAAACTAAAGTATATTTATTAAACAACAGCAACAAGATTAAAGACACCAATGCTAATGTTTTTATATTTTAAGGGCCATTTTAAAATAAGGTTGCATTTGTTAACAATATTAAATGCATACGCTAACATGAACAATATAATTATTTATTTCGCCATTTGTTAATCTCTATTAATGTTTGTTAATGCATTACAATTGTTCTTGTCATTTTATTGTGCATTAACTGATGGTAACATCTTTTGATTTAAAAATGCACATGAAATAAATGCTTAACAATATTTTTCATTGTTAGTGCATGGTACCTAATGCATTAGCAAGTTTTTATTTTATTATTATTAATAACCTAAACAAACAATCGTCGGCCAAGAAAATTAAGTTTACATTCCTAACTGCAAGTTATTTGTGATTGTTAGGACACATCTAAACTTTGCACATAAATACAGAATGCACTCTGACAGATGCATATTTTAAAGGGATAGTTCGGCCAAAAATGATATTAAACCCATGATTTACTCACCCCCAAGCTGTCCGAGTTGCATATGTCCATCGTTTTTCAGACAAACACATTTTCGGATATTTTAGAAAATGTTTTAGATCTTTCAGTTGATTAAATGTAATGTTACGGGGTCCACGACCTTCAAGTCCAAAAAAGTGTGTCCATCCTTCACAAATTAAATCCAAACGGCTCCAAGATGATAAACAAAGGTCTTCTGAGGGTAATCCGAGCGGTGTTGTTGTAGAAATATCCATATTTAAAACTTTGTTAACGAAAATAAATACCTCTCGGTAGTGCCGCCATCTTAGTCGCGTCCGCATTCAGGATGAGAGCTTACGCAGCCTACGGAGGCTACTCTGCTGCTGCTCTGTGCCCCCGCCCTACGAATTTGTCATACGTCACTAAGAAAAGTGCGTACACTACGCTAATACTCTCTCCTGAATACAGAGGAGTCTAAGATGGCGGCGCTACCGGAAGGTATTTATTTGCGTTAATAAAGTTTTAAATATGGATATTTCTACAACAACACCGCGCGGATTACCCTCAGAAGACCTTTGTTTATCATCCTGGAGCCGTTTGGATTTAATTTGTGAAGGATGGACGCACTTTTTTGGACTTGAAGGTCGTGGACTATGAGTGGACCCCGTAACATTACATTTAATCAACAGAAAGATCTAAAACATTTTCTAAAATATCCGAAACTGTGTTTGTCTGAAAAACGATGGACATATGCAACTTGGACAGCTTGGGGGTGAGTAAATCATGGGTTTAATATCATTTTTGGCCGAACTATCCCTTTAAGTAATTTATGAAAAGTTATAGTCTTGAAAAGTCTTTCAGCAATTTTAATGTTCCTACATAGCATGTAAGTTATACCTGGAAACAGCCTCTCTTTAGGCTGCGAGACCACCAGAGTGATATCATCAGGGGTGCTCTGCAGAATATCAACCACTCTCTCGTGTGATAGGCCCTCCAGACTGACATCATTTACACTCAACAGCCTATCACCTACAAGAAACACATACAGGTATTTATTATATTTTTTTCATCATGTCAGGAAGCAGGGCTATCTTCTTCACAAAAACATTGTGAAAGTTAGAAAGAAAATCATGCATTCAAGACATTTAACCCTTATGTGTTGTTGAGGCCTTTTTTGTTATTTTTTAGTCTTAATTTGGCCAAAACTTTCTCATTATCTCAGCAAATGGAATGATTTTTGGTGACAAATCTTATATTTACACATATTTTAAGAAAATGCTTTGAAATTTTTCAAAAACTTAACAATATACTGTGGGCAAATTTACTACCCTTACGTGTTGTTAGTGGCCAAAAATGGCCACTAAATTAAACTGCTGTAAAAACTTATTAGATTAATTTTTTTCCAATTTTTTTGCATGAATCTGTTAATCAACCTCAGTACTGATCAAAACTACCAAATGTTTACAAAATTCCATGATTTTAACTCTTTCATTTCCAAGTTTATAAGTGGTGTCACTGAATTGGGGGGAAAAACACACAAAATGACAGATTTTCAATATAAAAGTGATTGTGGACTGGATTTTTTTCACCTTTTTCACAAAAGGGTAGTGAATTGGAACAATGCACAAGGGTTAAGCTTGATAAAAAAAAAATCTTAAAATCTTAGCGCATCTATGGATACTTTATTAAAAATATCAGATAAACGGAACAGTGACTCCAAAGAGTTTTAAACAAATGCACAGTTTTGTTTTCCACCTTCAATCTATAATGCAAAGAAAAAATATTCAGGTTATAATAATGTTCCCGATTTTAAGAAAACTCCTCTCCTCCCTTATTTCACTTAGCATTACACTACATAACTTAGCATGAGAGGACATCAACAAGCCAAAAAAAGTTATAAAATATGGACGTAGGGGCCGTGACGTCACCCATAAGTTTGTAAAGTGCTTTCTTGAAGCCAATATTAGGTGGTGCTTGGCGTGGCCGTCTTGGCCTTGCGTCAATCGCTGATAATCAAAAATGGGTAGAGAGACGAGACGTAGGTGAAGCCAAGGTCGCTTGAGTAGTGGCTGTTCACCCGTCAATCAAGTGCCCACGCCGTTAATTATCCAGAACTTTAAGGCTTAATATAATTTAAATGGATGAGTTACAAAAAAATTCAACCGCCTCACAGTCGTCATGAAGAGCAAAATTAGCTATACAGACCAAAAACGCTTTTTGTACCCGGCTGTAAACATTATTTTCTACTGTAAAGTTGGCCATTTTAACATGGGGGTCTATGGGAACTGCCAGTTTAAGTCACTTTCGTATTCACGTCATCAGAGAGATTTGAAGGTTGCACTTTGGTTCATACCAGGTTTCAGACAGCCGTCGACATCAGCGGGCCCACCGGGTGTAATAGAGCTGACGAGGGGACCCAGGTCCTGTCGTCCAGAGTTCTGTACATCTACAATTTGAAAGCCTAGAGCAGAACATACAAACAAGTCACATAACATACAAGTAGTCGTTATAGACGGTTTCAACAGCAACAAAACAAACAAGCAGCTTTTGTGGCCCAAACTTAATGTCCCTCAAGAGTATTTTTATTTTTGATAACAAGCTAAATAAATAACAATTTGATTTCCTTAGTTCAAATCATTTTTTGATATTGTAAGTTTCTTACAACTAGTTCAGATACAAAACCCTCTAAAGGGGGTCGCACACCGGACACGCAGCTCAGCGCCGCTTAAAAATAAAACGAACACATTGTTTTCTATGAGTATACGCACACCAAGCTTTGACTCAGGAAGTTGCTCAAATCCCTGTCGCGCCACAGAGCGCCACTCACATAGTTTAACATTAAATAACATCATATTGGTCCCAAATCGTTAGCGATTAACATTGGCTGCTAACGTATATTTTGCATTTTGAAGTAGACGCTTTCTGACTAAGCTCGCGCTATTTAATGTGCAATTCCGTTGTACGAAACCTCCGAGTTGTCCTAGACGCTAACGGCGCATTCGCACGGGGCGTAAGCGTTGAAGCTTCCCATTCACTTTTAATGGGTGACATCAATCATTGGCGAACTGAATTGTGGATCCGTCGGCGCCGCGTCAGTACCGTTGCTCGCGACAGAAGTTAAACATTTCTCAACTTTTCAAGCGGCAACGCGTGCGTCAGCCAATCATATCGCCTTATGCAAATAACCTAGGCAGAGCCAGCCAATTACGTTTATGGAAGACCGAAGCTTGTGTTGCGGCCACAGTGATTGGCTGTTGGCCACGCTTCAGACAAGCCTTCCTTTAAGCGTTAACGCTTACGGCCAGTGTGAATGCGCCGTAATTAAAGCGGTGCTGCGCGGCACTGAGCTGCTCGTCCGGTGTGCGATCACCTTAAGTGCATCTGACATGTTTTCTTATAAGTAAGCATACTAGACAAAATATGCTAAATCACTTTCATGCTACTCTAACCCTTCTTCTATTTAGAAGGCTGAAAACGGATTTTGCCAAAAAAACAGGGATTATCAAAATTGGGTATTAAGCGAATTTGAAGGAATTTGATGAATGTATAATGCGTGCCAAGAACATTCGGTTAATATCATCAACGAGGATGGCGTTTAGAGGCTTTTGCATCTGAGCTCTTTATTTTTTCTTTATAGGCTGTTGTATAAAATGCCTTCATGCTAATATTGAGAACAACAGCACTCTTGCTCATGCCTAAATCAATGATAGAGAATCATTAAACGGCACATTCTCTCTCCCTGAACGAGATTCATAAATCACAGTGAGTGCTGCCAGAGATCTGCATTATATCAAATTATGCTTCACCCTGTCACAAACAGTTTTCTGTGATCTGATAATCCTTGCTGTCGGCATCAGACGTTCAGCAGGATGCTTGTGTCAATGGTCTGTGTAAACCCCTCTCAGCGGCGGGGCTTTATTACTTACCCAGTCCATATTTGACATCTTTCTTCAGATTTACAGTTTGTATCTGTCGTTCTGGAGAGGGTAAAGCGTGGACCTTCTTCTTCAGGGAATCTGTAAGTGGGAAATACCAGTGGGATATCAGACCGGCATGGTACTTGAGAGCTTACAGGCATTGTTAGTAATTTAACTGAGCCTTGAAGGAATAGTTGACAATACCCATTGACTTCCAAAGTATTTTTATTTTACATACTATGGCAGTCAATGGGTACCATCATAACAGAAAAAAGAAACTCATACTGGTTTTGAACAACATGAGGGTAAGTTATGATGAAAGAATTTCCTTAAAGATTTCTTATAAGTTTCTTATATACATCAGGGATGACATGAGGATGACTTCAGTTTAGGTGTTTATTTAAAACATTCTTAAAGGATTACTCCAATTTCATAAAAACATTATCTGAAAATGTACTCACCACCATGTCACCCAAGAAGTTTATGTCTTTTTTTGTTTAGTCGAGAAGAAATTATGTATTTTGAGGAAAACATTCCAGGATTTTTCTCCATTATAATCGACTTTTTTATCATTTTTGCCAAAAAAATTGTACTTCTAAATCACAACTTCCTTTTTATTTTTTGGTTTAAAAGTACTTTTTGGTGTGAAAATGATGTAGACCCTAATGCCTTGTTTGGGATCGTTTCGAGCCCTGGACTTAGTGGACCACAGCAGTTTCAATGCAGCTTTAAAGGACTCTAAACGATCCCAAACGAGGCATAAGAGTCTTATAGTGAAACGATCATTATTTTCACAAAAAATACTTTTAAGCCAAAAAAAGAAGTTGTGAGAAGTTGTGATTTAAAAGTACTTATTTTTTGGCGAAAAGGACGAAAAAGTTCATTATAATGAAGAAAAATCCTGGAAGGTTTTCCTCAAAAAAAAAAAAAAAAAAAAAATGAATTTAATTTCTTCTCGACTGAACAAAGAAAGACAAAAACATATTGGATGAGATGAAGGTGAGTAAATTATCAGGATATTTTTATTAAAGTGGAGTATTCCTTTAACTGTGCATATATGGGCCCAAAAAAGTACCAAATTTCACTTCCATCATTCAAGTAATCCAAATTATTCCAGTGAATTAACATATGACTTAATCCTAATATTAAACAAATGATGAGTTTGTGTAAGAAAACATATATTAACATATATTAACTCGCTTATTTAGCAAAACTGAAACTAAAATAAGCACATCAGGGCACTAAATTTAAATGTTTCAACATGTTGATAACAAATTGCATGTTTTATGACAAAAATCATTTTCAGATATAGTTATTGATGTGTCACTATTTGAATTAAGCGCTCATTTTGTGCAAGTGAATCCATTACAGGCACATCGAAGATCAAAATATGAAACGTTTGCTTCTATAAAAAAAATTTTATCCACAGAAGTCAGGATTTAGGTTTATGTGCTTTTGGAGCTTCAAGTTTCTGGGACTCTTATATGTAAATAAAGTGATGGATGTTTCAAAAAAATTATTAAACGGATAAATTAAGTCAAATACATTTATGATGGCACGGAGGTGAGCAAATGATGAGAGAACTTAAATTTTTGTGGGAACTATGCACAACTATTATTATGTGGCAAAGATCCAGCAGCAATCGAATCCCTCTGCAGAACCTGAAGCTGATGCGTGACGCAGCAAGCCAAACGATATTTGACATTTAACCTACTGTACTTCACACCCCACCCACATACACACCCTTCCGAAAGCAAGACTAATCTTTCATTATTGCTCTTCTCTTGATGCTAACCAATAGCATTATATTTGGCTGCTCTGTGCACTCTTAGAAAGGATGTGTTAAATTTTTACACATCTTTGTGTGTTAAGCTTTTAACACATTATGTGTAATTTTAACACATTATGTGTCATTTTGTGTTGATTTTGTGTTAAAATATAACACAAGTTATGTTAAAAGTAACACAAAATGTGTTGTTTCAATAATAACACAGTGATGGGTGGATTCTGGGACAACGCATTTAGTGTGTCGTCCCAGAATTAACACTAATGTGTTGTTTTTAACACATTCGTTCTAAGAGTGTGGAAACAGGCCCTGGCCGGCACTCTGCATCTTATTTTATAGGAAAAGAGGGATTATGCCACAGCACGGCTGTATATCAGAGCTGACAAACACACTGAAAACGCACATCTTAGTGATGGGTTTGTAATGGCCCTCAGCAGCATGCATCCAAGCCAAAGAAAGATGGCAATGAAACCAGAGCCAAGATAGAGATAGACAGAAAGAAAGCATTTAGTGTAAGACACCAAAAAGGACACAGCAATCCGGTCCATGTTGGATTTGGAAAGTTCCTCTCAGGCTTTGAGGTTCTGATTAAATGGAAGTCAACCAGCATGCCTACTTTGCTTCGCTGGAAGTTCACTGTAATTCGAGCATATGTTTGTGTTTTAGGGGCAGACCAGGACACGGAATTTCATACCAACTTTCAGCACTCAACCACTAAACATCAGCAGACGGGTAGGCGGGAAAGTTTTCTAGATTTATGCATTTGGCAAATGCTTTTACAAAGCATTCAAGCTATTCATTTTTATCAGAGTGTTTTCTTCTGGGAGTCGAACCCTAGCCTGGTTAGCCAGACCTACATCAAGATGTAAGGTCTGGCAACTCTTCACACAAACGGCTCAATGCAAGGGGCGGGATATAAGGTTGTCCCTCAAAATGCCTCTGCACGCAATAGGATAGCGCTATGACCAATCAGAGCAACGAAGAAGGTGACGTAGTTACCGTAACCAGTCGGCAAAACTCCAAACACATCTTTCTTGCTTAAAAAGGACTTCAGTAGGGTTATTTGCTCTTCTCTCAAAGAAAAACATAAGTCTAAGTCCTCCAGAGTCGCGGCCAAAGCCGCTTCAAAAGAAAGCTGTTCGCCAGCAGCAGCAGCCATTCTTTGTTTTCAAGTAGGAACCGTTGCAGCTCTGTCGTCATCATGTTAAGCCCGCCCCACGGACGCTAATTTTGGTTTTTGGAGCTGTTAAGTGTATTGTGAGTGCCTAGACTAAACCCTGGCAGCAAATATATTTTGCGGCCGCTAGGGTGCGTCTAGATTTCTAGGCTAGTCGAACCCATGACCTTTCAAGCAATGATCTACATTAAACAAAACATAGATTATACGGCGTACCACTGATTCTGATGGAAGACGCAGGGGTAGATGGGGCTCCAGAGCTGTGCATGCTAACACCTGAGGAAACAGAAATGTCACGATAAGACTGCACAGAAAGGCATAGGTGGAGTTTGGGGGTCAGGGGGGCACTGCCCCCCCAAACCAGAGCCAAATATGATTTTGTCCGAGCTATTAATGAAATAGAAATATAAAAAAATCATATTATCATAAAGCCGGACTCTTTCGCTAATCATAAAGCATGCAGTACCCTTGTTTGCCGGCAGGCGCCCCCCAAAGCACAAATGCGAAACGGGCATTACGAACATGACAAAGACCATAGTCAAACCTTTATGCTGCATGGCTTCTCATATACTATATATATACACTATTCTGTAATATTTCTATTTATGCTTTTGTAGATGCTTTATCCAAAGTTAATTATTTTATCACTATTGGGGATTAAACCCACAACCTTTTGCGCTGCTACCACATTGTTCTGCCAACTGATTTAATATATTGAAATGAGCGTAAAAAAGAAATTAAATAAAAGTCGCTGATTACCCAAGCAGATATTTTACATTTGTAGGGGGGCGTATTATCATATAAACATAGACATCGAAGCACAAACATATGACTGAACTGGAGTGCATCAATTCAGACTCTATGCTATTTCTGGACATGCAGGAAGATGCTGAAAGGATTTCTGTGCTTCTGTCCTCTTTGATCTGACAGCAGATGATAGGATGAAATGGAAGTAAAAATCACGAAAATCAGTCAGGCAACAGAGTTGTTAAAAAGATAAAACAACAGAAGTGGACAGCCGCTGTCTCTACAGAGAAACATAGAGACAGACTCTGCCCACTACTCTGACAGACCGTGGGATGAATAAAAAGGTTTGAGAAAGAAACAGAGAGAGAATAACTACAAAGAAAGGAAATTATTAACTACTTAAATTGAAACTGCTTGCAATTCATTGTCCTCACCTATGACATACGCCTGTCCAATGTCCTCAGCCGATGAAGAGTCCGACCCTTTCAAGTTACTGACACCCCAGCTGGCTTTGGCATGGGCCGCAGGGCCGAACGCACTGCTGATGTGGTGAGACAGAGAGAGAACACGATGATGGGAAACAAAACAAAAGAGGCAATTAATCCAACAGCTAAGCAGAAATAATTAATGCACAGCACCTAAATTGATACATAAATATTTCAGGAGGTAAATTTTAATACTGCTATACTGAATGGTAGTTATAAAAAAAACAGTTCACACAAAAATGAAAAATCGGTCATTATTCACATACATAATCCTAATTCTGTGCTTCATGAAAACATACCAGGTATATACAGGTTTGAAACGACATGAGGGTTAATAAACAATGACAGAATTATGTGTATATTTCCACCAATATGTACCCAAGGGAAAATTTTGAACAGATCAGTTTTATTTAAAAAAAATTATTTCTCTGTTCATCTTGCTTTATTTTTCTACAAAAATGTTAAATTCTCATGTACCATTTATTAAAAGTTTGTCCAAATGCGCCCAAAATTTTGGCTAAAGGCGCTTAAAATTTAGTTTCGGCTAAAGGCGCTCAAAATTGAGTTTCAGCTAAATGCGCTCATACTTTGGTTTCGGCAAAAGGCGCTCACACTTGGGTTTCGGCTAAAGGCGCTCACACTTGGGTTTCGGCTAAAGGCGCTCAAACTTGGGTTTCGGCTAAAGGCGCTCAAACTTGGGTTTCGGCTAAAGGCGCTCGAACTTGGGTTTCGGCTAAAGGCGCTCGAACTTGGGTTTCGGCTAAAGGCGCTCGAACTTGGGTTTCGGCTAAAGGCGCTCGAACTTGGGTTTCGGCTAAAGGCGCTTGAACTTGGGTTTCGGCTAACGGCGCTCGAACTTGGGTTTCGGCTAAAGGCGCTCGAACTTGGGTTTCGGCTAAAGGCGCTCAAACTTGGGTTTCGGCTAAAGGCGCTCAAAAGTGGGTTTCGGCTAATGGCGCTCATACTTGGGTTTCAGCTAAAGGCGCTCATACTTGTGCCGAATACTTGGGTATACTTATACTTGGGTTTCGGCTAATGGCCCTTAAAAGTGGGTTTCGGCTAAAGGCGCTCATCCTTGGGTTTCAGCTAAAGGCGCTCAAACTTGGGTTTCGGCTAAAGGCGCTCATACTTGGGTTTCGGCTAAAGGCGCTCATACTTGCGCCAAATACTTGGGTATACCCATACTTGGGTTTCGGCTAATGGCCCTTAAAAGTGGGTTTCGGCTAAAGGCGCTCATACTTGGGTTTCGGCTAATGGCACTCATACTTGGGTGTCGGCTAAAGGCGCTCATACTTGGTTTTCGGCTAAAGACGGGTTTCGGCTAAATGCGCTCATACTTGGGTTTCGGCTAATGGCGCTCAAACTTGGGTTTCGGCTAAAGGCGCTCAAACTTGGGTTTCGGCTAAAGGCGCTCAAACTTGGGTTTCGGCTAAAGGCGCTCAAACTTGGGTTTCGGCTAAAGGCGCTCACACTTGGGTTTCGGCGCTCACACATGGGTTTCGGCGCTCATACTTGGGTTTCGGCCAAAGGCGCTCATGCTTGGGTTTCGGCCAAAGGCGCTCATGCTTGGGTTTCGGCCAAAGGCGCTCATGCTTGGGTTTCGGCCAAAGGCGCTCAAAAGTGGGTTTCAGCTAAAGGCGCTCAAACTTGGGTTTCGGCTAAAGGCGCTCAAACTTGGGTTTCGGCTAAAGGCGCTCAAACTTGCGCCGAAAACTTGGGTATACCCATACTTGGGTTTTGGCTAATGGCCCTTAAAAGTGGGTTTCGGCTAAAGGCGCTCATACTTGGGTTTCGGCTAAAGGCGCTCAAACTTGGGTTTCGGCTAAAGGCGCTCAAACTTGGGTTTCGGCTAAAGGCGCTCAAACTTGCGCCGAAAACTTGGGTATACCCATACTTGGGTTTTGGCTAATGGCCCTTAAAAGTGGGTTTCGGCTAAAGGCGCTCATCCTTGGGTTTCGGCTAAAG
Organism: Misgurnus mizolepis; assembly: GCA_025389145.1. Lineage (NCBI taxonomy): Eukaryota > Metazoa > Chordata > Actinopteri > Cypriniformes > Cobitidae > Misgurnus > Misgurnus mizolepis. Next base: position 7,226,273 of record JAIFKI010000024.1, read on the forward strand.
GCGCTCAAACTTGGGTTTCGGCTAAAGGCGCTCAAACTTGGGTTTCGGCTAAAGGCGCTCAAACTTGGGTTTCGGCTAAAGGCGCTCAAACTTGGGTTTCGGCTAAAGGCGCTCAAACTTGGGTTTCGGCTAAAGGCGCTCATACTTGGGTTTCGGCTAAAGGCGCTCATACTTGCGGCGAAAACTTGGGTATACCCATACTTGGGTTTCGGCTAATGGCCCTTAAAAGTGGGTTTCGGCTAAATGCGCTCATACTTGGGTTTCGGCTAAAACACTCAATTTTCTATTAAATATGCTCAAAATGCCATGTTGAGCCTTAAATAAGAAGATAACATGACAGCATTTTAATATGCAATTATTCAATTGGGTTTAACTAAAGAAACAATGCATATTTAGTTCTGGGATGACATGAGGGCAAATAAATTATCAAAGAATTTTCATATCTGGGTAAACTATTCCTTTAATGTTTGGACGAACAATTCATTTAATGCATAATTAATAAATTGGTTACAATTATATCAAACCGGCTTTAATCACAAGGTTTGGATGAGTGTGTGTTACACCATAGAGCGTAAATCACTAGTGTTATCGTCTCACAGATACAACACTGTTAGCAAGCATGTGTGAATTCAGTATAAAGACTCACACACAAATACGCTTACACATGGATCTGTCTCTCTTGAGAGCTGATTAACACTGTTCGCCCTTAGGCGGCTTAGTGTCAGGCTGACAGAGCAACTTTGAAATGCAAAGCGTGAGAGAAAGACGAGTGTTGAAAAACAGCAAGCGAAACAAGTGTAAAGCCAAGACAATCTGTAGGAGGGTGAGCTTGCAAAAAACATAAGAAAAAATGTATAGCAAAGACAAGTTTACCAGATGCAAAGACAAGCAATGTGAAGATAAAATAAAAAGAAGAAGAATATTAAAATATTTAAAGTTAAATTAAAGTGTGCAGAGCGAGACAGGAGTTCTTTGTATATTTTTAATCTCTCACCCATCCTGCTGTCTGGTGACGATGATGGAGTCCGTGTCTGAACTTGCACGCTGATGTGATGACACAAGCATTTGTGATCGAGCCATGCCGCTTTGCGATTGGCTACCGAAAGGCACCAACCTGTGCTCTGGTGACTCAGGCAGCTGACCCAGGTTATGATGGGAACGACTTTTCATCCTGGAGTTGGAGCTGCCGATGAACCCCGGATACGATTGATCAGGCGGAATAGAGATTCGAGTCCCGCCCTTATTCAGGGACATCTCCGAGTAGGACATTCTCTTGAAAAGTTCCGGGTCTGTGCTGGGGGAAAAACTGATCGCGCTCATCCCATCAGAGTACTTCAGATTGGCCAGGGGTGAGTTCTCTGCAGAGACGAAATAACACGACAGTACATCGTCACAGAAATATGATGGCTCACAGACAAAACCACAAACAGATCAAATAGTAGAGCAGCACTAGTACTTCACATCAAGATTTGCATCGACTCTCAAGGTAGAAACTCAAGTTTTGGCTTGCCATGTAAGTCATAGGAGAACTTCCAGGATGATTGGTTTGGGAATGGTCCCTAGAGGTGGTGTCTGCACCTATTTCTATTTTGGTAATTAAGTATATGGACTTTTATATATTGCATTTATCGAAATTTTTCAAATGTGCATTCCACAATATGCAAATAGCAATGGTTTGCATATCCCCTGATGTGGTGTCAGCAATTATCGAAATATACCAAATGTGTATTTTGCAATAATGAATATGGAATGGTTTGCCTAACACACACGACACCATTGACAGCTAGGTGACACAATGAGGAAGGATTTACAAAGGTTAAAACTGTAAAGATCTCTGGATTCAAACATTGTTTGGAAATTTGGGGATAATGTAAGTACAAAAGTGAACACAATATATAACACTGTGCTAGTGGTTATAGGATAATGCCACATATTGGGACAAAATCTCACATTTTGTGCCTTTTAAAGCATTATCATATTGCACATCATATATCAGATTATTTGGCAAGTTAGCTCATATTGCATTTTTTTCTTTAACTCATTCTCCGCCAGCCTTTTTTTTTTTTTTTGAAAAGTTGCCTGCCAGCATTTTTTTTTTGTGATTTTCACAAAATGCCTTCCAGGAAAAATGTTATTCTAAAAATATATAAACATACAAAATATATCAAATGAAAGAACAGACCCTTTGCTTTCAAACAAACAATAAACAAACATAAACTGTTAAATATGGGTATTTTTTAGTGATGCACCGATTTATCGGCTGATTTTTGATGAATTTGAAACCATCAGCATATCGGCAATAGCACGAGAAAGGCCGATAACGATTATTTATTAATTAACTGTATAAAGAAATCCATTATATGTAAAAAAAAAAAAAAAAATTGTTAATGTTGTTAATAAAATAAATGCTGAATAGCAAAAACCACTTTTGAAGGTTGTCATGCTGTCTTATTATATTTTTTTAGCTTAATTTGTGCCTCTCTTATTGTGTTGGTCAGTTGAATGTTAATTAGACCCAATCCATGTTCAGTAAAAATAATTTGAAGCATAAATAAACTAGCTAATAGACCAACTGTATAGTATTGTATACAAGTGTTTAATATCGGTATCGGCCAGAAGTTGTCTGTTTAAATCGGTATCGGCCCAAAAAATCCTATCGGTGCATCCCTAGTATTTCTCTTTAAAAAAAGTAACAAAAAGCTGAAATAACTGCATTTTTGTTAACTGCATGAGATTCAGAACGATTATCAAAACATACACAGTTTAAAATTAGTAAATAACATTTCGGCTTCAGTTTTTTCTTAAATTGGGTAAATCTAGTGGATAATCGCGGTATTGCAGATTAACATAAAAATTCATCAGGAACACGTTTTTGATGCAAACGTTTTCTCTTAATTGAGGAGATAACTCAACAGTGGCGAGGAAAGAGTTAATATCTTGCAGCTTAATTTTCTATGCATATCTTTTTGAATAGTACATATTAACTAAAAAGCCAGGTCATGTTGTGGCCATGACTATGTTTGGAACAGCATCCATAGTTTGGAAGTCAGTTGTTTAGAAAATACCAAAGCATGTTTATTCTCAAATTAAATCACTATATTTCATTTTTTTAATAACATATATACAAACATATACATCTACATGAATTCAAATTAATGGTACAAAACATTTAATTTGATTTTTCTTCCATCACTTACCCAAATCTTGCAGTTCCTGGTTGTTCTGTCTGGCTTTCATGTGTAGGTGGAATTTGTACTGGTCCGAGCACAGCTGTAGCAGATACTGGCAAGTCTTCTGACTGTCTGTCTGAAACAAGTGTTTAATCCCATCTGAAGTGTTCTGCAAGCAAATCTTCTTTTTCTGCAACATGAAAACACACACATAAAGACATGATAGACACGAATCTGACATTCCAAAGAACTTTGACTTTTACAATACGTGACTAAATGGCACAAAATCTATCCGTGATTTACCGTGAAGGAGAGTTTCTTGGTGTCCCTCCAGGGGAACCTTAGCACGGGGGTTCGATTTCCATTGAGGACCTCAAAGATAAGTACACCTTTGGAGTAAACACCCAACATGATGCCAGTCTGGGATCTCTTCTCTGGCAGCACGCGATGGAAGTGAACTCCATATTCTGGCAGTCGCTGGCTCACCTTTACACGGCAGAGGAAAGAGAAAACAAATTTAATCACAGACGACACAAAAAAACAGCTATTAGGAAAACAAATATGTGAGATTAAAGTAACAGAAGGTTTATTTACAATAATTGACCACTAACAAATTAGTTCATAAAAGAGAAAGACGTGCACAAACATTTTAGGAGTTGATTTTTTTTACTTTAATACCCATATTTGAAACACTTTAATCAAGATTGTGTTTTTTGGCATTCCCACAACAACATTTAAGGAGATAAACTGCGGCAATCAAATTTTTTTAGACTATTATAAATGCCCGGCCAACTAAATAGCTCTACTTTTGCGGTAATGTGTTCTGATTGGTTCCTGACCTTGAGGAACTCAAGCTCCGCCTCCTCTTCTGAGGTGTTGTAGTACGAGCTGTGGAGTTTGGGAAGTTCTTCTTTAATGGTTGTCTGATCGATCTTATCCATCACTGAGCCGGGGAGGTAGTGCTCCGTCCTGAAATACGTCTTTCCATGGAGCTGATGGACATAACAAAAATGCTTTTAAGCATATTATCTTATCATAAACATGCTTTAGTTTTTTAAGGTGTTTATTGTACCTCAGGCTGATAATCTCCATATTCCGCCTGCAGTGCCAAAGATGCCAAGATCATGGCATTTTCCAGATCACATCGCACCCGTTCCTCCAGAAGATCCTTGCGCAGCTGTAAATAGTACTGATGTTTGGTCATCGTGTGCCTATGGAAAAAAACAAAAATTTATTTGCCGTGTTTATCTGCAACTGAGGGATACATTTACTGATGTTTTATATTTCATCTCTCTATGCATACATTAACCTCAGGATTAAACACAACCAAAGAACTTTCCATTTAGATTGTTCATATAAGACTATACTTGAAAAATTGTCGCAAGTTTTATAAAAAATACCTACATGATTAGGTTAAATCTAGTCAATTAAAGGATTAGTCAATTTTCTTAAAAAAATCCAGATAATTTACTCACCACCATAGGGGTGGGCGATAAACCGGTAGACAAAATTAACCGGTAGAAATTTGTCAAAAAATTTGTAGAAATTTTTTGGACTATCGTTTCTATCGAGGTTACGTGCCCACGTCACGCTCCTGTGCGTGTGGTCGCGAAAACGTAACGTTTGTACACGTATTTAAGCACTGCAGTTTTAAAACAAGTTATTTTAAGCCATTGAAACACAGACAACAGATCTGTATGCGTGCGTTCTTTCTGTGTGTCAGGAGCGGACAAGTCGCGCAACCGCTGCTCTTTCTGTCTGTGAGGAGCGCGCAAGTCGCGCAACCTCTGCTTATTAAGCTCGTGAGCATTTTTCCCGCTTTATTGGCCTTAAATACACATATGCGTCAAAATTCCCGTCTTTGCAAGCATCATCATAAACACGACCAGTAAGGTCTTAAGAGAAAGTAAACAGCTAAAAGAGAAAGCGCATGTGTAACAGTGTATTGGATCCGGACTTTGGTCTTAAAGGGGAAGTTACCTAATTTTGCTCCTGTCTGTCACTCGTGTTAATCAAACAGCATTGAGAAAAAAATCTCTCACTGCTCCTAATTAAATCACTTTTCTACCTTAAATAAAAATATATATAGGCCTATGCATACATGCATAATTATTTATTATCATTCTTATTGACTGTGTATCTTCAGAGAGCTTGAGTTTTGTTTGTTTTTATCTTCTTTCTATGCTTGTATATATTTTTTGTGAGAATTATGAACATTTCTATGGTATTAAAGATTTAAACCTTATTAAAACATAAAAAACTCTACCGTGATACATATCGTTATCATGATATAAAATTAATCCTATCGTGATAGAAGATTTTGGTCATATCGCCCACCCCTACACCACCATGTCATCCAAAATGTTGATGTCTTGCTTTGTTCAGTCGAGAAGAAATTATGTTTTTTGAGGAAAACATTCCAGGATTTTTCTCATTTTAATGGACTTTAATGGACCCCAACACTTAACAGTTTTATTGCAGTTTAAAATTGCAGTTTCAAAGGACTCTAAACGATCCCAAATGAGGCATAAGGGTCTTATCTAGTGAAATGATTGTCATTTTTGACAAGAAAAATAAAAAATATGCATTTTTAAACCAAAACTTCACTTCTTCCTCCGGTAGTGTGACGCGCCAGTGCGACCTCACATAATACGTCATCACGTCAAGTGGTCACGGATGATGTAGGCGAAACTACGCCAAAGTGTGGAGAAAGAGGACTGCTCTGATGTTGTTGTATGTCGAATGATATTAATTAATGTCTTTGTGTCAGTTTATTGTTTAAAATGGTTCGCAAATGTGCGTTTCATATATGTAACACGTGACCTTTTGACATCATTACACAATCAGGGTTCCTACAGGTTTCTTCAAGTTAAATTCAAGTCTTTTTAAGACCTTTTTAAGACCTTTATATAAAAAATTAATACCCATTTCACATCCCTACCAGCAAAGAAAAACTAAAATCCTTGAACTTGTGTTCATTTATTTTTCCGATGTGAAATGGGTAAAAGATGATAAGCCAAGCAGGTGTGAAAAAAAAATTTCAGTAGGCCACAAGAAAGTTTGCCAAACAATGTTAAGTTGTTAAGGAATTTCTGAGATTTTCTTTGATTTTTCCCGCTTCTCCTTTGCCTGTTGCTGTGTTGTGTTGCAGTCTATGGTTGTGGTGATCTTCATTTACTGAAGGCATCACGTGTTCGCAGTATTTTGTACTGTGACCCGGGACTGTGTTGCGTTCTCAATTATTGGATCCGCCACTCTTTATTTATACTACGTTATTAAACAAACAGAGATGCAAACACATGTATGTTCAAAAAAGAGAAAGGTAATCTAAGCCCTCACACCCAGGCAAATATCCAGATACTTAGGCTACATTGCCACCGACCCCTGCCATCCCTACCAACCTATGTATATAGAGTAAAATGAAATTCGAAAATCAAAGACGCCGACATTAATTTGGAATATTCAATTTAATTTTTTATGTTAAACCAAAACTCTTATTGAACTATCTAGCACTTCTTCTTGCTTTACTCCTTCCTCTTCTTCCTGGCCACCTCCTGCAACGTAACCAGGGCCTTCCATCTGGCTGCATTCATTTATATTAATTTCACATTATATTTAATAAATCCAACCATAAATGAACAAAGCTGACAACGTTTGTCAAAGCATCACAAAACACTTTACTGTTTTTGCACTGACATATGAAGCAATACTTGTGTAAATGACCCCTTTTATCAAACTCTTTTGAATACAATAATATGTATTAGGGATGCATATCAATTAATCGCGATTAATCTATAGCAGAATAAAAGTTTTTGTTTACATCATATATGTGTGTGTACTGTATATAATAACTTTGTATAGTTAAATGCACACACATGCATGTATATATTTAAGCAATGTTTACATGTGTATATACATTTGTATATTTATGTATAATTTATATTATATATAAATATAAATACTTAATATATAAATATATTTTTTTCTTAAAATTATACATGCATGTGTGCATATTTATATATACATAATTATTATACACAGTTCACACACATATATGATGTAAACAAAAACTTTTATTCTGCTATAGATTAATCGCGATTAATTGATATGCATCCCTAATATGTATAGTATATTAATGATAGAAAGTGCAGGTCTAGAGATTATAAATGTAATTGGTGTGTTATGGTTTATGTAGTTTTCTTTCCTTTTTAGATAAAGCAGAAGCAGTAAAAGTGCCTCTTTTAATTCCTCTCTTGCGGATTAAAAGAGCTTTATCCACTTATTATTTTAGATTCAAAAGTCTACTTGCTGTCCCAGTGAGTTTTTATATTATGTGAGTGAGTTTTATTATTGAGGAACCTGGCACAGAGTTCAGTCAGGTTCTTTTCAAGGATGTGGAATCATTGGCGTTTTAGTTTATATGTACATGAGTAAGTGTAACTGTATGTGTCTATGTGTGTATATCTGTTGTTTGTTGTTTTATGGACCAAGACAGAGTGTCCTTAATAAAAAAAAAAAAGATTATTATATCTAGAGTCAGCTTGAGCTTTGCTCGTGCAATGGGCTTGACATTCACAATTCTTTTTTGCTACCATCTCTGTGATCTTTGAGCAAACTTTTTATATATATATATAAACTTTTTAGATATTCATTAATAATAATATTATTAAACAAAGGGACGGAGAAAGAAACTGCAGCGCGTGGTCGTGACTTTCAAACCAAGCCAGTTGTTATCGCAATAGAAACGGAGGCACGCAGCTTGAAACTGCACGTGAACATTAGCGCTGACTGACTCTGATCACGGCCGTTTTCCAATCGCCTCGGGTTTTACACATAATGTTAATCGGACCCGGTCCTCCGTGAAACCCTCTATGCATACAACTCTGCTCAAGTTCAGAAACATGTGAAGCTGAACTCGCTTCATGTCGCACCCAATTCATCGAGAAACAGCGAGCACGTGAACGTACAGCAGACTCATCGGGAGAGACACGATGTGCTCGCAACCAAAATGCCATTAATATTAAAAGCCGCAGGCGCCGAAAAGCGATGTGTTTGCATCCCTGATTTGATCAAAATGTGGTTGACAAAGAAACTTTTAAGGAAAAATTTGGAGAAGTTACATACAGCACAATTTTTAAGACCCAGACATCAAAATTTAAGACTTTTTTAAGTCTTTTTAAGGTATTATTTCCAAATTCATAAATTCAATGCTTTTAAGGCTTTTTAAGACCCCGCGGGAACCCTGACAATTACGTGAGGTCGCGCAGGCGCGTCACAGGACCGGAGATAGACAAGAAGTTGTGGTTTAAAAGTTCATATTTTTTATTTTTCTTGTCAAAAATGACAATCATTTCGCTAGATAAGACCCTTATGCCTCATTTGAGATCGTTTAGAGTCCTTTGAAGCTGCAATTTTAAACTGCATTAAAACTGTTAAGTATTGGGGTCCATTAAAGTCCATTAAAATGAGAAAAATCCTGGAATGTTTTCCTCAAAAAACATAATTTCTTCTCGACTGAACAAAGAAAGACATCAACATTTTGGATGACATGGTGGTGAGTAAATTATCTGGATTTTTTTTAAGAAAAAGACGAATTCTTTGAGAAAACATGTTCCTGATAAGTTTTTATGGTTATCTGTGTATGTTTTGATAATCGTTCTGAATCTGACCTCTAACTAAATTCCTTCACAAAAATGTAATTATTTCAGCTTTGTGCTAAAAAAAAAATATTTTTGAAGAAAAATACCCATATTTAAAAGATTATAAGCATAGAAAAAAATATAGATAGCATGAAAGAAAAAATCCCGTTTTGTTTGTTTGTTTATTGTTTGTTTGAAAGCAGAGGGTCTGTTCTTTCATTTGATATATTTGTATGTTTATGTATTTTTAGAAGAAAATTTTCCTGGAAGGCATTTTGTGAAAATCCCAAAAATGCTGGCGGGCAACTTTTCAAAAAAGACTGGCGGGGAATGAGTTAAATTTGTTTATACTGTATTGCGTTTTCAGTGCATGAAATACTAAGGTGTATTGTGTGACAGACAGATAAATTAGCAAGTCAAACATGAAGCTAAACTCGGGCACATGTTTGGGCATGTGTGAGAGAGATCATTACATGTGCTTCAATGCCTTAAGACAAGCCTTGCGCTCTTACTGTATCAAGTTGACATCATCTTGAAAAAACTTGATACGCAGAAACAGATTAAAATTGACGTCAGTTTTCTTCTTCCTAGGGTCGTCCTTCCAGCCGTCAGGGGCAACCTTGACAAGTTTGGCATCGGGTTCGACAAAGAAGAACTCGTCGTCTGAGAAAGACAAAAACACATAAAAAAAATTATTTAAGTTATGAGGGAAAACATCCATGTCACACAGGGGAAACTGAATTACTTTGTTACTACTGTAATTTATTGCAATGCTTATTCAACTACTGTACTTTTATCGTACCCTAGGGAAACCATAACCCCCCGCCCCAAATAATACACATAAGAGAGTTTTATGAACCTTTTAGGTAGGCGAGGCTGAACAGGTGGTGTTCCACAAGCCCGACGTGGGCAATGACCATGTCCAAAACATCCTTACAGACAGCTTTCACATCACAGGACAGCTCCAACTTCTGTCCGTTAAGTAAAATCACACCCACCTTCCTCTGACTCTCCTCCACCTTTCCACGCTTATTCTTTGGCATGCAAACAGACATAGATTAATCCACACATTCGCAAAGACAGTTAGGCATGAAACAGGGCATGTAATGAAAACTCTCACCATTATCGATGAAGGGACGTTCAAAAGCACACATGGCTCGCTGCTCATCTTTACAAACTCTGGCCCGAAGAAATTCTACATCATAAACAAACACATTTTTATAAAAATGACGTCTTGGTGACTTTTGATCCCTAAGGTTAAGTTGCTGAATTTAGACAAACTTGATTACTTTTGATTTTCTCAGGTCCAGCATGGAGGCTCTGAGGTCTTCTCCGGGATAGCCTGATGCCCGGGAAAGCCGGGCCTGGAGCCTGTGCATCTCTTCCTGCCGCTGGATCAGAAGTTCTGTACCCGACAGCTCGTCCTGACCAGCGTCAACAAGTCTGGAAACAAAATAAATCAGGAAGGTATTTTTAAGTGCTGTAATGCAAGTTTAATGCAAATTCACTAAATCTACGCAATTCTAGTATCTAAGGCATCTGTGCATGTATTTATTTTTATGTATATAAAAAAATTATTAATTACATCAACATATAAATAAAATAAAATAAAATAAAATGTATTGCTTGGATGCACTGCAAGTCACTTTGGATAAAAGCATAAATGATCATTTAAACAAGATATAGACATGATACTAGTTCGCAATAATAGCAGCTTGGCTCTGTTACATCAGGATAGTGATGAAATGCCACCATGGCTGCCATGGGTGACGTGTTGCAGCTCTGTGCCCTGGACATCCTCGAGGAGATAATTACTGAACCCTGCAGCACCAAAACCTCCTTTACACAGCACCTTATCTGGCAACCGTCACCACAACAGCAACTACTGATGGAAAATTCTCAATGGATAGTGCAGCTATTTAACCAGCAGGGGGAGCCGCAGAGACACTGACTGGTGAACAACACGAGATGGGATATTTAGTCTGGAATACCTTTTAAAGGGATCTATGGCAGTTTGTCAAGGTTACGGAAAGGACAAATTGTAACAAAGGCTGGCTGGGATCACTGTGAAAGCTGTTAACAGGCAGGAAGAAAAAGCGCAGAAGACAGAACTTACAGCTGTCGATATATTTAAATGTTCGCAGATTTACTGCAAGTAAATAAAGGGTTGTTTGACATTTTTGTATACATTGAGAAGGACACGCAGATACACAAGTTGTGGCATGGGCTATCAACATTTAAACAACAACATATAGAGGAAAATGTTACTATTTCAAGCCAGGAGATCTCAGTTAACTTTCTCCTAAAATTGCTTAGGTGAAATCAAATTGAATAAGTAAAATAATCTGGATTTGGCTAAATCTGATGACCCAAGTTTGATTTCATTTTTCCCCAGGAGACATATCTGAGATGCAAAAGACTTTGCTCTCCATTAAATCTTATTGATGTGTAGAAGAAGTAATTGAGATATTAAAGAGATTTGTCTTTCCTTTGGGACTATTGTTTTATTAAGATATATTAAATAATCCAAACCCAACTTTGACCCTAAAAGAATGCCATACACACTTGCAGCTCAAGTTCTTGTAACCAGAACTAAACTGGAAAGGGTTAAAAATCAACTCAGGATGAATGTGGGTTATCATTAACCCGGGCTGATGACCACAGAATTGGTCAGTCCTTAAAAACGTGCCCATGCATGATTGATCAGAGCAGTAAACATCACAGGAAAAGCTCATACCTGTGTCTCTGAGCACCACCGAGCGAAATGGAGTCATGCTCGGACAGCACCACCTGAGAACTGAATCGTCTCAAATCCCCAGGCCGTTTTGCTGTTAGTAAACAAAGCAAATAAGTTGTTTGAGTATCACACGTGAAGCATCCATCACATATGGATGAGGTCGTGAGCAGACGCACTGTACCTTGTCTGTAATCGGGGTCTGATGATGCCACAGAGGGGCTTTCACTGGATGAACTGTAATCGCTGTTGTATCTTCTGTGGGTTTGTGGGGGATCTGAAAATACAGGGAAACATTCATGTAAATTAAACTGTTATAATGAAAATAAATTGTTGGTAAATAATAAATAAGATATATATAAAAGTTATAAAAATCTGCGAGCACATAAAATAAGCAGATAAGCAAAATAAGTAATAAGTTTGTATCACAGGCCATTCAGTTTTTTTGTCAAATGTGACTCTGAAACACAACCATTCATAAGTGGCATGGATATATTTGTAGCAATAGCTACAGGATAGTAAGTAAAGACTATGTTCAATAAAGATATTTGGCACATTTCCTACCATAAATATATAAAAATCTATTTATCATTAGTAATGTGTGAAGAGTTTGGTTCCAAAACGCGATAAACAACATTTTTTTTTAAATGAGTTATGGCCACAATCAGTATTGTTTCGGGTCAGTATTTAAAAGTAAATTCTTAATTTTACTCAAAATCCATTAAGTAATTCTGTTATATTTTCTTCTTTTTTTCCCCAAAACGTGATAAACGCCACTCCTCCTTCTGTGCAGAATGCAACCAATCACAGCGCACCATTCCACGCTTTGTAAACAATAATGGGGGTGCGTTGAATACACACAGAATCCTCATCTACTTTGTACTTTGTGATCAAAAACAAACAAAAACAAAATAATACTTTTGATGGCATTGCTAAACCTGTGGTGGTTTTCTGTGACGGGGAAGAAACGTAAGCCATCAAAATCGAATAATTTACGCGAGAGGCACTCTGGTGAAGGAAAAATGTCGGCTGTTGCTTGTTGTCCCGACAGCATCAAGCTTCTCTCATGCTAACACATTGAGCCCAGGGGATCTTTTGAAAAACTTTCCATTATTTTACTCAAAGTCAACGAAAATCGAACAGGACCAAAACATTTTACAGCTGATCGCTGTCAAAAAAGTTCAGCGACGATGTCCCAAGGATGACCGCTGCAATGAAAGTGTTTTTAATTAATTAATGTTTATTCTTTTTTAATCAGTGTAAACCACTAGTCAACTAAATGAATATAACATGGAAAGATGAATGCACATTTATATATTGATTCAATAGATTTATAGCATTTTGAAAAAAATTACTTGTGTCTGGGTCATAGATTTATGGCATTTTGTGGAGAAAAAAAAAAACCAAAAAATCTTTGATAATAAAATTATGGATTTAAATTTTTTATGTTTTTATAAGCTAAAGATGCTATGTGAAAGTTTGTAACAGAAAATAGTGGTTTTCATCTTGTCACTTTCTTGGTATAGACCGTTTCAGCGGTAACAACATAAACAAGCCGCTGTCGCGGTCTGCACGTAACTTCCGGTAAACTCCGCTAATAATAAATAACAACAAATTCTTTAAACATAGTTTATTTATATAACAAGCAAACAAAACAACACATAGATTACCTAGGAAACCAAAACATTTGTTATTTTCGACGAGGCATTTGTTTAAGAGATCAGTTTAGCAACTAGTCAGACCATTAAAAAAACGAAACCGGAAGTAAGGTTCGGATCCAGACGTGTATCACGTGCGTCCGATGAAACCATCTATAGAAACCACATTTTTCCGAAATTAATCAAAATGGATTTATTGCGTTTTGGAACCAAACTCCTTATGTCTTCATTTAGACAAACTTAAAGGCAATTTTCTCAATGTTTTTATTTTTTACACACTCAGATTTTTAAAATGTATTTTATCGCAAACAGATGTTTTCCTATCCTAACAAACCATACATCAATGGAAACGGTTTTTATTCAGTATAAACCTCAATTTAAAAAAGTGAACCTTGTGACTAGTGTGGTGGTCTTTTTTCACAAAACCAGACACTGACCTTGATTTTCTAAATGAAATTATTTAAGTCACTTTTATTGTCAGAATTTCTGACAACTTTTATTGTCCGAAAATTGTCTTGCATCTAATGATGCAGCCTACACTTTCACATTAATGTTGTTGTCTCTGGCAGGAAGAAGATTTAAAAGATTTTTAGGCATCCACATATACCACATGACCAGTAAAACATACTTAAAAGAGCAACTAAACCCTAAACCAACTTTTTTAGTTCATGATCTGTAAGAATGAGGCTTTATTAGTGCTGTTCAATGATTTGAGTAAATTTTTTGACAGTGTTTCAATACTACAATATATGGTGTAAAAACATCTGAGTTTTCTTGCATTTTTCAAATATTGCCAGTGGGTGGAGTCAGGCTCTGGAGTTTAGTTACTCTTTAAAAAGTGCTATAAGCACCCGTGGGAGTTAAATTTGTTTTCAAACAATGTGCCATATTTAGAATGAACATACATGCAAATCACGTTCCTAAACAAGACATGCTTTACGATCCCGAAAGCAGATACATGTGTGAAGATTTTAAGTAAAATCACAATGTCAAACATTGTCTGATGACCACATGGGGTGTATTGTGGATCTGGGTATAAAACAAGCACAAGACTTTTATATATATATTTAAGATTAACGCATTACTATCAACAACTCTTGTTTATTTCTATTAATCTACCATCTTATTTTATGGGCTTGGGTGTTGACCTTTAAAACATACAGCAGTCACTGTCTCTGTGTTCTTATTCAAATAATCACCCAGTTTGCATTTACAGACAAAGCTAAGGTAGGAAAGTCTGATTCACTGCTTTACACTTCTGTGTGATGTGTGTGCGTGCATTACATCACACTAAACCAAGACTGAAACTTGACAAAAGCATCTGTGTGTGGCATTCTACCTCATTTACACAAATTTGTTAGAACCAGAAAATCGAGTTGATGCACTTCACTCAGTAAATCCTGCATACTTAGCATAAGCAAAATTCCTGAAGGTTTCTCAAGCCGCGGGTTTCGAAAGGCAGAGTTCAACCTTCACCAGAACAATAAGCTTTTCATCTCATGGTGGCGGATCACCTCAGTAAACATCAGACTCGGCCTCTACTTCTAAACACATGCGGAGCAATGTTTAGACATCGATACAATGTAACCGATCGGCTTTCTCTGAGGCTAAATGCGAAAATATTTGTACACAGTTTGACGGCAAAGTAAACTAAACGAGATAAAACCATCAAATGTGAAGGAGGAAATACAAATCAATAAACTGCATTCCTGACCCGGACATTCACCTTTGGTGTGTTACATGAGATGCATACCTTGTCTTGGCTCAGGGTTAAATGAATAGTTTACCTAAATCTTAAAATTCTCACACTCGTGCCATCCTAGATGTAAATGACTTTCTTTAAAAAAAAAATATATATATATATATATATATATATATATATATATATATATATATATATATATATATATATATATATATATATATATATATATATATATATATATATATATATATATATATATATATATATATATATATATATATATATATATATTAAAATGCTGACATGTTGTTTTCTTATATGGGGCTCAATATGCACCAAAGCACATCCATCCATCAATAAAGTAATCCAAATGACTGTGAGATAATATATTTTCTTATGAAACAAAATATACATTTGTGTGAGAAAACAATTAACTCAATCCCCGCCATTGACGAGTTATCTCGTCAATTAAGAGAAAACATTTGCATGAAAAACGTGTTTCTGATTAGTTTTTACTGTATTCTGTAATATAGCGATCATCCACTAGATGGCCAAAAGACTTGAAGTTTTATAATTATTCTTAATTTTACACTTTATTTCAGCTTTTTGAATAATTATTTTTGAAGAATAATACTCATATTTCAGAGTTTATAGGCGGAGAAAAAAATATAGATAGGATGTTTTTTTTTCCCACAATTTGTTGGTTTGTTTATGGTTTGTTTGAAAGCACAGTATCTGTTCTTTCATTTGATATATTTGTATGATTAAATATCTTTAAAAGAAAGTTTGTGGAAGGCATTTTGTGAAATTTTCATAAAAAATCACAAAAAATGCTGACAGGCAACTTAAAAAAAAAAAGGCTGGCAGGGGAATGAGTTAATATTTTGAACTTTTCAGCATATAAACAAATCACCAGACACGCAAAAACCAATTAATTTTAAATAATCAATGTATGTGCTACTTTCATGAGTTTGCCATCTTGACCCCCATCAATGGTCCTTTCCCAAATGGCGAACTTCATGTGGACTTGCGGTCTCGAGGCCTTAAATTGCGCGTGCTCGCTTAGTCTACAAATCCGTAGAGTGTCCCATCTGTGCTCATAAGCGCCCCTTTGCCCCCTTGCTGCGGCTTCAAGCACTTTACCAACCCAGAAGTCCCTGCGAAAAACCAATCAGATTACAGATGGGAGGAGTTTACACTGATGGGCAACTTCTCTTCCTATTTCCGACGTGACGCTCGAGTCTGTCCCGAAATACGACTCTGCCCTCGTGGACTCGCATCAAGGGTCCCTAAAGTCTGCACTGCATGATGTCATCAAAGTGTGGAAGTCCACAAGTCCGAAGTGTGCTATTTGGGACACGGCATATATCCCTTTAAGTAAAGGCCCGGGTATACTTTTTTCCGCAGACGCGTGTGCGCGAGTATAGTCCCCGCGGCTTCACGCGGATGGCCGCGTTCGACACTATACGCAATACAAATGATTTCTTATTCAAATTATTAGTCTAACAGGCTGTCAGGGCAGCACTGATTTGCCGACATTAACAGTACATTAAAACATTAGGATAGGTGAAGAAAAGTAACTGATCCACCGTTGCAAACACAGTTTAGAACAAACAACAAGACAACAAAGAACAGGAATCAAACAAACATGCTCCACAGCTTTCTGTTCTTGGAAGAAGTAAAAGTTAAAGAAGATAAACGATAGTGTGTGTGCAAATGCTGTCTATTTCCTTTGTATAATTGTTTATAGTGGAGTGCCCGGTCTAAATATTTTCACGCGCATGTGCTATCGTACGCGGACTGTACGCGGCCGGTCGCGGACCCTCCTGATGACGAAAATGACGTCATGCGGACGGCACGCATGCGCGGACGTCCCTAGTATACTTTTGGCTTTAGGTAAGTCACGCCACTAGGTGGCCATGTCCAGGCAGTTATTTCAGTCATGTAATACTAAAATGCCATCTACATGAAGGGGGAAAGATGGATATCTCTAAAATCATGTGCTAAAATTATAATTAAACAACATATTTTTGACCAACAATTAAACCTCAATGCGCATGCTCACAGGTTGGTAAGTGCCTCTCGCAAAAACTTCGTCAGTCTTTATCGATGGTGCTTTTAACTGAAAGGCAGGACTTTTGTCACCAGCAAGGCCAAATAGAGCATTGCATTGTCCCGCATTCATAGTAATACGAGTGCTCAATCTTGTTGTAATATCTTTGCGCCCATATAAACGTGCCGAATAATGAAATAAAAAATAAAATAATACATTTGTGTTTAACTGAGAAAGGCAAGTCAATTATGAGATAATCTTCATATTTGGGTGAACTATTCCTTTAACTCTTTCCCCGCCATTGACGAGATATCTCGTCAATTAAGAGAAAACGCTTCCCCGCCAATGACGAGATTTTCCGTCTTCCCGCCCTTCCGCAACCTTTTAAACCCGGAAGTATTGCCCTATGGCAAGCGGCTGCATGTCCGTGTCTGTTTTAAAGATCGCTCTGAATGGGATCTCTATGAAAAGTCCGTCACAAAAATGGAATTATCTCTGCTTTTTGCTCAAAATATGGTGTTTTTGCAAAAACCTACCCATATTCAAAAGCTGATTGCAAAAGAACCACTAAAGTTAGAATGAAACGGGTTTTTTTGTTTGAAAGCAGAGGGTCTGTTCTTTCATTTGGTATATTGTATGTTTATATATTTAAAGAAGAACATTTTCTGGAAGGCATTAAACTTTGGTGAAAATCATGAAAAACGCTGGCGCTGGCTGGCAACTTTTTTTTAAAAACGCTGGCGGTGAAAGAGTTAACAGCTACATGTCCCACATTGCATCTCTTCAAAAGCTCAGGAAGCATAGCGGTCTGATGCTGCAGAAAGGATGAGTTGACAACCAGTACACACACACAAACAATACAAAACAAACGCACACATTCTACAATTACAATGGAAATGGCTGCCTACACAGTGCAGTTATCAGAGTCTAGTGGGAGGCTGATGGATATAACAGTGAGTCACACACATAATGTATCATTAAACTAGCCCAGGATAACATCAAAGCGGGTAAGTTGAAAGCCATTGAATGCGAGTTTACTGTTACTATCATCATTTAACATTCGTGAAATGGATGAAGAAAAGAGCGAGAGAGTTGATCATCAGTACAGTGTGTTCTGCTACAGGCGAACGCACCGCGTCCTGTCATGCAAATCAATTTCCTGAGAAATTTCAAAGAGAAAATGCCTTTGGACATATTTCAAGCTAAACGACAATGACAGAAAAGACGTCTTGTGATCTGTCAAATTAATCTGATGCTTTGACACCGCAAACGTTTCTCCTTGAATGTTCATCAGTCAGGGTAGAAAAAAACAATTAATGTGAATTAAAACAAGTACATTTATGCATTATCAATGGGCCAAACATGAGTGTAATAAAAATGTTAAATAAAAAGATTACGCTTAAAGAGTTCGTAAAATGAACGTTCTGTCATTATTTATGCAAACGTATACATTTCTTTGTTTTGAATACAAATGAAGATATTTGAAAAATGTTAATAACCAAACTGATCTGGGGCACCATTCACTTCCATAGAATTCTTTTTTTCCTACTGTGAAAATCAAATGGTGCCCCAGATTAGCTTGGTTACGAGCGTTCTTTAAAATATCTTTTATTTTCAGGAAACAAAGAAATGTATTAAGGGTGAGTTAATGATGACAGAAATTGTGTTTATTTATTGTGTTAATAGAAAGTGTACTGGACATCGAAACACCTGCAAATGAAGATAAAACAGATGGAGTTCTAACAGCTGTCGGATATGAAAACTCTATTGTTTCAGTTTACTGGGTCTGCCTAAAGAGCACAAGCTGTGATGATCTCAGATCTTGTAAGATGGCCATAAAAAAGCTCAAAAGGGACACTAGTGTAGGTGGACAGGTCATAAAACAAACTCTCATTGCGCCACATTTAACCTTATTCCATTATATTCCTTTCCCTGAACCTTTCATTTCCCAATTCTTTGTTCCCGTCATAATTTCTTCAATGGGGCTAGTGCTAAAAATAATCTGTCATCACTTATTTGCAGATGCAACTTGATTTATAATGTGACATGCAATGACATTCAGATATTGAAAGTGTGGCTATCTTTAGTGAAGCAATGAGATGCAACATTTTTGAACATTTTAGAAAACTGGCTTTCGTTTCCATTTGTATTTTTCAGATCAAATGTATAAAAATAAAAACAGCCTCTTCTGGATGCTTTTTAGCAAACACCCACTCGGAGTTTCCTTTAAAGTACGCCAACACTTTTCCTATGTTGTTACAAACCCTACAACACTGTGTGCCATAAACACTTTTTAAACAAATTATTATTCAGCACAATCCCTTAAAAAGATAAACAGCTGTGCTAAAAAATATTAAAAAAATATCTGCAAGCCAAGTGATACTAGACTGCCAATACTGATGTTGTTGTTTTTTAACCCCTTAAAATTATATATGCTGTGTTGGTTGTATCGTAAAAAAGTTTACATCATTCAAGAATTTCAGCTTTCCAAATATATGTGACATGTTCAGCTTTTTGTTTTTGAGTTGTTGTATTTGATGAAGTTTTGTGTCAAATAATGCAGTGTCCCTCCACAAACAAAAAAATCTGGATTTCCATGCAAGCCAACTGTTCCTGCTCATCCCCACACTGGATATATTCACCATTTAATAGTGGCTCATTTAATGGATTAGAAAACTCACAGTTTGGATCATACTATGTTTTTCCAGTTATTATTGGATAATTTTCTGATCAGAAAAATAGGGACTACTGTCGCTTTAAGAGCGATTTCTGCACATACTGTAACCTTTTTTGTAATTCTCTTCAATGCACGTGCGATCTATATCACTTTAAAGCTTGCTGCGGGAGAATTTATTTTTTACATGAGAAAAGTAATGACTGACAGGACGCCGCAAAAGATCCAGATCGTCATTGACAAATCAGTACTTGCTTCCTGTACAGTTCGCGGCTTCGTACAAACGCAATTTAAATACTGGATTCCTGAATAACATACAACATAAAGGGGGTCGCACACTAGATGAGAAGCGCAGCGCCCCCCAGCGTCGCGTCTAGGACAACTCGGAGGTATCGTACACTGGAAGTGCACATTAAATAGCGCGAGCTTAGTCAGATAGCGAAATATACGTTAGCAGATGATTTGGGACAAATATGATGTTATTTAATGTTAAAAGGGACAGTTCGGCCAAAAATGATATTAAACCCATGATTTACTCACCCCCAAGCTGTCCGAGTTGCATATGTCCATCGTTTTTCAGACAAACACATTTTCGGATATTTTAGAAAATGTACCTTCCGGTAGCGCCGCCATCTTAGTGGCGTCCGCATTCAGGATGAGAGCTTACGTAGCCTACGGAGGCTACTCTGCTGCTGCTCTGTGCCCCCGTCCTCCGAATTTGTCATACGTCACTAAGAAAAGATCGTACACTACGCTAATACTCTCTCCTGAATACAGAGGAGTCTAAGATGGCGGCGCTACCGGAAGGTATTTATTTTCGTTAATAAAGTTTTAAATATGGATATTTCTACAACAACACAGCGCGGATTACCCTCAGAAGACCTTTGTTTATCATCCTGGAGCCGTTTGGATTTAATTTGTGAAGGATGTACGCACTTTTTTTGGACTTGAAGGTCGTGGACCCCGTAACATTACATTTAATCAACTGAAAGATCTAAAACATTTTCTAAAATATCCGAAAATGTGTTTGTCTGAAAAACGATGGACATATGCAACTCGGACAGCTTGGGGGTGAGTAAATCATGGGTTTAATATCATTTTTGGCCGAACTATCCCTTTAACTATGTGAGTGGCGTGACAGGGATTTGAGCAACTTCCTGAGTTGTTGCTGGGCGCCTGTGTGCATATATTCATAGAAAACAATGTGTTAGATTTTTTTAGAACGGCACTGCGCGGCGCTGAGCATCCGGTGTGCGACCCCCTTAATTACCCGTCCAAATCTGTGAGAAAATGCATAAGCATTTATAATATCTGCCTTTGCGTTCACAGAGCAAAGAAATGAATAGCGGTCGGTAACAATTTGAAGGTGAGTAAATAATGACAGAATTTTCATTTTTGGGTGAACTATCCCTTTAAGACCTCATTTACCCCCCAATAACCTTTAAGAAAAGTCGAAAAGGAAAACATTTCAAAATATTTAGTGGATGTCAGTTTACAAAAGTGTCACACAGATAAGATATTCTCAAGTATGTTTGCGAAAGAGATTAAATCTAATCCAACCCTTTCATAGCGAAACCATGTCACATATCATCCATTATAAACTTAAACCTACCAGAAAAGCGTTTGGAATGCTGAAGTGTTAGTATTGATGAAATGTGTGATCTAGGTGAAAAAGATCTGGAAAGCATCTCAGCAGCTGGGCCTGTAGTTCTTGAAGCTCAAAATGAGCGTGGGAGACGTCTCTAAAAAGCTTTTAGATTGAAACGACCTACTGACCCCTAAATAGTGAGAGAACGTCAATAAAACCTAATCCACACGGAGATTTAAAACTCTTATTATCAGGATATGCTGTGTTGACATGAACCTAATGTCTGCTCTTGATTATAAAATCATTTGCAACTGTTCATAAACATCTTAAGATGTTTAAAAATACACTGCATCTGTATCCTATTCCAAAACCCAGTGATGTGCCCATGTAGCATTTTAAGGCATCACATGGTCTGGTGGCATAAATGCAAGGAAAAAACCAAACAACAACTACAGAACAGACGCCAAACGACATATTTTCATGCCACTACAAATGGTCTGCAACTGCATTAATTCACAGCAAATACAGTGAGCAAAACAAAAATAAGTGCCTTTGCCATCATGCTTGATGGAGTCTAATAGGGCTGGAAATTCCTTCTCTTCAGTTTTGTGGCTAATGCGGCCGGTTATTAATCAGGGAAATGAACATGGCTCTTGTTTACACAAGCGGACAGAAAGACGGCTTCTCCGTGCACGCAGTACATTGGTTTTTGTTAGCCCTGACTTCACAGAAGCAATAAGATGTCACATAAATTCATCTTCTGTTCCTTTTAAAAAGAACACATAATTGAAAACAGATCACTTTGAAATAAGAGTTCACAGACCGGGTAGATGCTGATATTTATAACACTTATACAAAATTGTACGGTCAATAAAGTTATAGGAAACACAAATACTGGTGAAAAAATTTATTTTATATATATACACTAAGTTGCTTTTGATAAAACAGTGTGCCAAATGTATAAATGTAAATTAATATATGACCACACATATTAATGCATATTAATATTATATGCAATTTATTTTAATTGTCTAATTTTGGTCTATAAAAACGTACATATATAAATCTTAAAGGTACAGTACCCTATTTAATTCAAGTAAAATATGGTCAAACTACATTAGTGTTTTTATTGCAAGTTGAGTAAACTTCAAAAGGGAAAACAAAGAAAATGTTACCAAGGGGCAGAATATGGTCTCTTAAAAAATGCCTTACTGAAGGCTTAATGAATCCATTAGCCGTACGAACTAGGAAGTTGGAAGAAAATGTCTTTGGCGGCTATTTTTACCACAGTTGAGCTCAGAACAGCTTGTGGGCTCGATTCGAGCCAGGCCGGGTTGGACAGCCTGAGGTTTATTAATACGAAGCAAAGCTTCTCTATGTACATATGGAGACCAGGCCAAGGTTGTGCACAAATGTGCCGCATGTGCCCAACCACGGGACGCGTTTAGTTTAGTTTAGTTCGAATCACCCTTATGAAGACTTTGAGGAAGAAATGAGACACAGGGACAGATGTTTTTCAAAATAATGTCGAAGCTTTAAAGCTTAGCAACGTAAGCTATGCATCAACCAAGCCACCTACAACCTCCTCTCTTTCATATAAAGCATTGGGAAATCTGATTCATGAGTGAACTCAAATTAATTTAAAGGGACACGCCACTTTTTTTTTTTATTATTCATTAGATCATTTTCCAGCTCCCCTAGAGTTAAACATTTGATTTTTGCCGATTAGGTATCCATTCAGCGGATTTCCGGGTCTGGCAGTACCACTTTTAGCATATCTTAGCATAATCCATTGAATCTGATTAGACCATTAGCATTGCGCTAAAAAATAAACAAAGAGTTTAGATATTTTCCTATTTAAAACTTGACTCTTCTGTAGTAACATCGTGTACTAAGACTGACGGAAAATTAAAAGTTGCGATTTTCTAGGAACTATACTCTCATTCTGGCGTAAAAATCAAGGACTTCGCTGCCGTAACATGGCTGCCGGCCGGAGGTGCAATGATATTACACACTGCCCGAAAATTGTCCCCTTTGTAACTTTCAATAGAGCAGGGGACTATTTTTCACTGCGTAATATCAGTGGGCCTCCTGCAGCCATTTTACGGCAGTAAAGTCATTGATTATTACGCCAGAATGAGAGTGTGCTAATGGTCTAATCAGATTCAATGGATTATGCTAAGCTATGCTAAAAGTGTTACGGCCAGACCCGGAAATCGACTGAATGGATTCCAAAACTGTACAAATTAAATGTTTAACTCTAGGGGAGCTTGAAAATGAGCATATTTTCAAAAAAAGTGGAGTGTCCCTGTAAAGGCACCAGTTAAAAAAAAACTTGTTTTGTGCCATGTAAAGTTACTTGTTTTTGTGCCTCTTGTCAAAAAAAATAGCTAAATATAAACAAAATAACATATTTGCATAGTTAAAGTTGCATTGTGTAACTTTTAGAAGAATCTCTTGACAGAAATGCAAAGTAATATACATAACTATCAGTGTTGTGTAAAAACCTTACGAAATTAACTGTATTGTTTTTTTTTACCTTAGAATGAGCAGTTTTTATCTACATACACCGCGAGGTCCCATTACCTGGAAGTTGCCATTTCATGCCGCCATGTTTCTACAGTAGCCTTAAAGGAACAGTATGTAAGAAATGTATATCAATTAATCATAAAATGGCCCTGATATGTCACTAGACATTAAGAAATAATTTTCATTTCAAATACTTCTATCACTGACAACAGTGGTCTGGCCAGGATATTGTCATTTAAAAATTGGAGTTGCAGCCCTCAACTGATGTTTATGTTGTCATTTTGTGTATTGGCCACCAGTTGTGTGATTGCAGTACCAGTTTTAGCCACAAGTTTTGTGATTGCAATACCAGTTTTGGCCACAATTCTACATACTGTTCCTTTAAATGCACAAACTGCTCTATAGAGTACATTGTCACTACGTTGTCTCAGACGATGACATGTTTGTCCGGTTGCGGCTACCGTAGCTTCTCTATGCGTTTTGAAAGAAAGGGGTGAGCTGTGGACAGTCTCACCGCTAGATGCTGCAAAAAATCTACACAGTGAACCTTTAAAGCTGCAATCTGTAACTTTTCCTCTCTATCGCCATTGCCATTTATACAAATAACAAAATTGCAAGTTAAAGATTTTTTTTACAGAAAACTGAAATCGAATTACATTATCCGCAAAATCAGACCTGACAGCACAGATAAACCATACTGTTGTGAATTGGCCTAACACAACGACACAGTTTTTAATACGGATTATTACGAACATGCTTAACTGATTTTTGTTTATTTTTCACCAGAAGTATTATGGAACACAACTTTAAATGTTTAAAAAAAGGCTTCAAAGTACTTTGCAGTTTTTATTAGTAGCTTGTACGGATGTTTTTTCCAAACTACTTTTGGAAAAAGAAAATCGTGACTATAATTGAATTAATTTGAAACTATAGCCTGTCAAAACACAAACTATCTACGAAAGAGTGGAACGTTTTGAATGAAACGCCAGCGGAAAACGCCACGACAGACAGAGGGAGGATGAACGAATGAAAGACAGAGCGAGGAAAATGCTTGCATAAGTATGTGAGCTTTGAAGGCCTAGAATTATCCGTCTCTAATTAGTTCCAGGAATCTCAAGCCCTCAGCCAGACTGACTCATAAAGAAACTGGCAGCAGGTCGTACGTACCAAAAAACACGCAGAACCCATTCATAACTCGCTTCCACCAGCCCACCACACAACAGGTCACCTCGGCTCTACGCCGCAAGATGTGTGACTTTGCAGGAACTATTTATATAAATCTGTCCACTTACAAAAGTTCGCTTTTATAGAGTACAGAGTACATTATGATAATCTGTGCATTGTGGATTTAAGTCAAAATCATTATCTTGTTTAAATAAACAGTGGTTTCAGATGTCAAATCAATGTTGAATAAGCATTTGGCTCGAACCCTGCAAAACAAAATATTTCTTGCAACTTGACCAGGGTTGGTTGAAGTAATTGCTATAACTTAGGTTAGAACAACACAATGTCAGATAAAACTCTGAACTGTGAATGGTTATGAATAGTCCCTATGAATAGTTGGGGACATTTCTCAATATTCACCTCCTATGGGGCACAAACATTCAACCTTTCGATTACAAACCCACATCTTAGTTAACTTCAAATTCAAGGACCTTTCAAGGACTTTCCAGGTCCAATACCCTCAAATTCAAGGAGTAAATGTGGGGACACATTTCAAGTGAGAGCAAGGTTACATTGTGTTACCTTTAAAGATACATTGTTACAGTTCCCTTTTGAGGGAACTTGCGCTGCGTCCCTGCGGTGACACTTTGGGGACGCCTCCAGGGGTAGGTGCGTCTGAATGTGTATATCAAATTCAACCAATGTTGAGGTTTTACAACAAAGTCAGGGTGACGGGGGAGCCAGGAAGTATAACGCTATCTGAAATATTGTCAAAGACGGCGTTACAGGGACGCAGGAAGTATGGCAAGGGAGACGATGCGTCTCATTCCCTTCTCAGGGAACAACGGTTACATACATAACCAGAGACGTTTTCATGTGTCAAACACAACTATGCAGGTGATGAAAGAGATTTGGCGCTACCACCCATACTTACACTTGAGACCTATTGGTGCCACAATTATCTCACTAATCTCTAATATTCAATATATCGCCCAGCCCAAATCTCCAAACTGAATGCAATACTCACTATCAATGGCCTGATTGAGCGCCTGCAGTTTCTTCTGTTTCTCCCTGATCCGGTCGTAAGCACTATTAAACGGCGCTCCAACGGACTGGCTCGAATGGTGATGTGCCTTGCGTCCATCCAGCCTCCCAAAGTCAGTGTACTGAAAGTCTCTGGATTTGACCGATGACTTGTGTCGCCCACCCGAGCGGGAACTCAAGGCGCTGTTGCCCCTACGAGCGTCCTCCAGCGCCCCGAAGCGGAGCGCGTCCGGGTCGAGGTAGGCCAGGTCTGCAGAAGACGCCCAGCTCTTGTTTCTTTGATGCGGGTGGGAATGTTGGACCGCCTCTACGGGTCGGCTGCGCTGCTGTTGCAGATGGCGTTGGGGGTAGAGATCTCCAGAGGACTCAGAACTGGGATTATACTCGGAGTACTGAGGAACGCCCTCGTCTGCTCGGACGAGGTCCTGGGTGGGAAGAGAGCCCATTGAGCGGCTGAGGCCCCGGTTCAGGTTGGCCTGCTCTTGAGTCCGGGCTCGAAAGCGCTCCAGCACGCGATGGGCAGCACTTCGTCCTAGAATAAAAGCACACAAAATGGTTTAGGGTTAAATGCATATTCATTTAGATGTGTATAGATGCATCATTTTTATATTGCAGATAGTTTTGCAAGGTTGTGTTGTTTCTCAATAAATCTGAACAATACAAATGGATGTCCATCAACAAACCTTGTTCCTAACAGTACATTCACACGTTACAAAAGTGTTAACGGAAGGCTTGTCTGAAGCATGACCAACACCCAATCACAGTGGCCACTACACATGCTCTGGCTCTGCCTAGGTTATTTGCATAAGGCGATCTGATTGGCTGACGCACGCGTTGCTGCTTGAAAAGTTGAGAAATGTTCAACTTCTGCCGTGAGCAATGGCAGTGATGCGGCGCCGACGGATCCACAATTCAGCATGGCAACGCTTAACGTCACCCATTAAAAGTGAATGGGAAGCACTAACGCTTAAGGCGGTGTGAACGTACCGCTACTGTATCTCGTTTGGTAAAGCATTATGTTTGCAACGCAAAGGTCATGTGTTCGATCCCATGGAACATGCATACAAAAATGTGTCTGAAATGGATTGCAAGCCGCTTCAGATAAAAGTGTCCGCCACATGCATAAAATTGGATGAAATGTAACTAAATATGGGACGCATTTTCATGGGAACCTTGTTTTCTTTATGGAGCAGTTTTACTGGCTCACGTTTGTCAAACTGACATCAAAATGGGCCCTAATTGGCTACAAGAACAGAGGGACAATTGGGGCCTTCTGGTGGATACTTGCTTCTCTAAAGCCCTTCTCATTTCACCCTAAGCTTCTAGTGACACGCTTGTTATCCACGGCAATTCCAGCTCCGTCAATCGGGAAGACAGGGACGATAAACGGCTCTCTCTTCTGGGAACGCTTGAGCCCTAAATGGCTCGACAAGAGGCTTTTTACTCTGCTTCTAAAGCAAGCCCAGAATATCAAAAGGGCAAAGAGAATTTGAAGCAATTTCAAACACTTTAGAGAGGCATGCTATTTAAAAAAAATAAAGAAACCTCTTAATAAGAAAAGTCTTCCATAAATTGCCATCCCAGATGTATTTGACTTTCTTTTTCAGTTGAACACAAACAATATGAAAACAACTACATATCTACGCACAGTTATGACTTTATGAGGTTATATGTCATATGTACGAACATATAAAAACAAGCCACACTGCAACCTTGCTATAAGTGCATGAAAACAAATCAAGTCGTGAAATCTCTGGGAAACTATCAGCGATCGATGCCACGCCGCAGTTACGTAACGGCTCCGGTTGTTTTGTGTTCTCCGTGGAGAGCTTCTGCAGCTCAGCTGAAACCACTGGGAAGATTCGCTCATATTTTCCAAAACGAAATGCGATGGTTTTGGTTTGCGGTGATGTGCTTGTCTAGTTTCAATTCAGAATGTCTATGCACACATTGCTTAAGAGACAGACCTGGGATGAAAGGGAAAGAAAGACAGACGGATAGACTGATGGAGAGAGTGGAAATCTGGGAGAGAAAAAGTCCCGGGAGTGGGAGACATAAAAGACGTTTTCATTCATTGTCAGACATTATTAATCTACAAAGCAATAAAAGAGAACAAGATGGGAGTGAGCCAACCAAATAATGTGCGTGAGGCTTTGCAAATTTTCTAACTGGTGCAAAAGTCGCTTGTTTTATGGTGCATCAGGGAAAAATAGCTATTTTGATCACTTGGAAAATGAATAGCACACCTCTCTTTAACAAACCAGATGACATGAGGCATTGTTCACATGATGCACATCAAAAAGTTTAATTGTTATGTTCGAGATTTAAACAAACCACCATAGTATTAGCACCAATAATAATAATGCCGTCTGCTGCTCACATTATAAAATATGCCAAGTAATGAGGTCATGTCACAGGGTCACGTGTCACATGACAGGCTAACTAATATGTTCATTGTAGCATCGTTTACATTTGAGTAATTCCAGTGTTATGGAAATGGCATTTTTTAACAAAAATTAAAATATAATTTATCTGATTCTTTATTACCAATATATTCAGTTCTTCCAGAAAAACGTGAAGGTTTTTTTGTGATTGTTGCGGGCAAAAATCCTTGATCTTGCGGAATGTTTTCTTAAAAAATGCGATGGAATATGCAGGGTATTTATGCAATTTTATGCAATGAAATTGCGGGAACTCGGCAAAAATTGCGGGAACTCGGCAGAAATTGCGGGAACTCGCCAGAAATTGTGGGAACTCGCCAGAAATTGCGGGAACTCGCCAGAAATTGCGGGAACTCGCCAGAAATTGCGGGAACTCGCCAAAATTTGCGGGAACTCGCCAAAATTTGCGGGAACTCGCCAAAATTTGCGGGAACACGCCAAAAATTGCGGGACCTCGCCAAAAATTGCTTGCGGTTTTTGCAGGTTTTCAATGATGTTCACGTCACATAATCATCTCAATTCATAACGTTACCATGGCAACAGGGGACATGGCTGCACTTTTGTGAAGTAAATGCAACATTTTTCAACTTTCTGCTAAGATATATGTGATTTTTGCTACAAAAATGCTGGGATTATGAAATCATGCAAGCCTCGCATATTTTGCGCACGAAAATCGGCAATTTATGCTGCGAAAGTGTGGCGTATTTGAAACTATGTGGCCCCCGCATAAATATGCAGACTTTGGCTGATTATGCGTTGAATCATGCGATCGCATAATCGCGTTTTTCTGGACTGTATATTGAATCATCCGTTTATGTCACAAGCCCAGACATGAGTAAAATATCAGTCTTTGCACGTTTTCTGTTTAAGATGACGGAAATATAAATGTGTTATGGATGTTAATTTTGTTTATGGATGTCTTTTTTAGAGACAACATACTTTCATGGCCGTAGCCAGCTATGAGGTCACAGAGGTGCAGACCTCTGTAATTTTTTCATATAAAAAAATTAAATTTGAAGTTCTCTGAATGACTCATTCATTTTTTCAAAATGAATCCGCATATATAATTAAGTTTGGACAGTTTAATGTATAGTTTAGTGTAAAATGACGAAGATTGGCTTAAGCTGCGACGGCGCGGGTACAGAATTTGCAGCGTTGCCAGATCCCATTGTTAAAAATCCTCTTTAGACGTAGTGTTTTAGCAATTAATGTGACACTTTGACATTATCTATAAAGTGATTGTTAGGTGTAGGTTAGTATTAGCGATTTCTCCGATTTATTTCTAAAATACAAGGTTAGGACGAACTTTGATTTTTAAGGTCAATTATTTTTGCTTGTTTTTCGTACTAATATCTGGCAACATGGAAACTGAAAGTTATCAAATAAGATGCATCATTCAGCGCTAGCAGGTTTTGCTGATACTACATTCGGTAAGATAAAAGCAGTAATCATCATAATTGTGTCTGTAAGAGTATCAACAGTATAAACAACACTATTGAAAACCAGAAAATAAATCTGCTACAAAGATGTAGAAGGACTGGGTTTAAATAAAATATGCCAAATATGTTCAAACACGTAGCGTAAAACGGTAAAGCTCATCTCAACAAAACATAAGCATTAAGAATTCTGTTATTTAATTTAATTTAGAAGTTAAGCTTTAACAAAGTCATGCTGAAAACAATAAGAGCACTTAACAAGTTCTTGTTTAAAATCTTGTAACGTTTTTGTTATATAATATTGCTTATTAAAATGATTACAAAAATAAACATTGTTGCATGAAAAAGTAATAAATAATCCAGCATCCATTATGGATGTGACGATTCTGAAATGTGTGCTTACCTAACTCAACAATTATTTAAAAAAAGGCCACCGAATATTGAGATTTGAAATATCATTACACTGAAGAAAAAAATGATTCATTCAATTTACTAAAAAAATTTAAGGTAAGTGGTCACAATCAATTTATTAAAGCTACATTTAAACAAACAAACAAAAAATATAGAAATACAAAAAAAACTTTTGATTGAATGTAGCTTAAATAAATTGATTGCAACCACTTACCTTAAAAAAATTGGTAAATTGAATGAATCTTTTTTTTCAGTATATGGTTAAAACATTTGGTTAAAACTCATTTTTTTTAGGTTAACATTTGCATGCAATTGCTCATTTATGCATTTGTCAGATGCATTTATGCAAAGCGACTTACTGTGCATTGAAGTTTTTTATCACAATGTGGGTTTCTGACTTTTGTACTGTTAGCATAATGCTCTACCACTGAGCAATTTCTCAAAAACGAAAATTCCCCTTAACTTTATATGTGCAATCTTTAGATTATCTAAAAACTCCTTCAACAATCTTCAGTATTATTTCAGCACTCCCCAGCACTGGGGCTGTTCTGGCTTGTCTCTTGTGTCAGGGAGGGATCCTTTATCCTTGTTTTTATAAGCACCGGCCCCTGAAGGGCCAAACCTGAGTCATGTCAGTACCAAGACCTGCTTTGTTTATACTGCGAGTCATTTCCTACAATACTGGACAAGTACTTTACACTGACTAAGCACGAATCGTATCTCTTCACGGTACTGAAATGATCAATCGCTAGAAATTACAGCAGAATGAATTGAACCATTCCTACCCTCAAAACACTGCATTTATTAAATGAGACTTCTAGTGTGCGGTCAACACAAAGATGTCTACGACGTGGGCTGGTAGGAGTACAGACGTGCACCAGCATGTCTATGTGTTTGGGTGTGCATGTGTTTTTGGCATGGAGAGAGAAAGAGAGATAGACTATAAAGGAGTGTGAGGACATGTCTGAACCATTTTTATAGGGGTGAAATTTCTTCCATGCAATGATAGCACAATTCTGATATACGTGGGAACATTGCCACTATGTGTGCGTATTACCAGGAAGGCCCTTTCCTCGAAGACGTTCCCGAACCTCTTTACTCCTCTCTGGCAGGGTTTCTCGCTCGCTCTGAGACAACAGACCATCCAGCTAAAATAAATACACAAAGAATGAGAAAGACAAAACATCATACACTCTTATCAGTCAAAGATAAAAAAGACTAAAGTCATTAAACTTTCTCTCTGTTAAGAGTTGAATGTTCTCATACTTTATAAGGTTTTTAATTGTCAAAATTAAAGTGTCTGCAACGTTAGGAGCTTTTTACGACTTTGAATTTTAAGAGTTTAGGCCCACTAATAAAAATGTCTATAATGAATGCAAACAGCTTTGGATTAAAGTGTCTGCCGAACACAGAAATGTACCTTTTAATGTAAAATGAGAAACATCTTTAGTCGCTTGTCCACCGCCGTGCCAAATTGTTCTCGTAAATTAACAGTGTAGTTGTGGTTACATTATAAATATAAAAATTAAAGATTATATTAGTAACTCAATGTTTTGGCTTTTGCACAATTGAATAGATGTTTGATGAATCGATGCACTGCTCATACAGAAGATTTTTTCCCCTTCTAGGCATTTATTGTTGTTTTCAGAAGAGAGACCGGTCATGTCCACGGTGCATGTTTAAACATCAACAACTAGATGTTGAGTTCAATTTTTTACACTTTTTTACACAGAGTTTCTGTAAATGTGGTTGTCACTATTTATTATGCAGGATTATGCAATAAAAGGTAAAATGACAACCAAATTTATCTCCAGTGTGTACGAGGCCAGAGAAACTTGTAACCGGGTAACAGGCGAGGGACCAATCATGAGCGGCGACGTCACCAACAGGGTTGCAAAGGGGCGGAGTTTCCGGTAAATTTGCGGAAACTTTCCATGGGAACGTAATCTGGGGAATTTTGGAAATATTCCAAATTGGAGACTTAATAGGAATTTATGGGAATTATTTTATGTTTGTATAAGATAGTGTTTGTATAAATTTCCATAAATTTAATTTAAACTATATTATGTACAAACATAATTTTGTTTGTTCATAAGCAGATATGCATGGAAATGACAATTAATATAAATAAAAAAGGAAAGAAAAGAATTACTGAAAAATTTTAACGGTAGTGTGTATCATTACAAAATATTTTTATTTTTAATAAATTGTTCTTGGTTTTAATGAAACTTTTTTTTTTTAATTTTTTATTCATCAAAGGATCCTGATACTTGAAGCCTGAATTTATTTGGTAGAAAAAAATAATTCAGAAATTATTCTAGTAAGCAGTGTGCTAGTGAAATTAAAATTGCATTAAATCTAAACTAATTTTGCTGCAAAATATGTTAACTACATTTAAATTTCCTGTTATAGGCAATTCTGCAAATTACCAGTTAATTCCCATATATTCCCGTTAATTCCCATGGAAAGTTTCCAGCCATGAACATTCCTGGAATTCTGCAACCCTAGTCACCACACGCACTCTATTGGCACAATGTGTAAACATAACCGTAACCGTCTTAAAGGGGACATTTCCCAAGACTTTTTTTAAGATGTCAAATAATAATTTGGTGTCCCCAGAGTACATATGTGAAGTTTTAGCTCAAAATACCATATAGATCATTTATTTTAGCATGTTTAAATTGCCACTTTGTATGTGTGAGCAAAAATATGCCGTTTTGGTGTGTCTTTTTAAATGTAAATAAGCTGTCTGAGTTGCATATGTCCATCGTTTTTCAGACAAACACATTTTTGGATATTTTATAAAATGTTTTAGATCTTTCAGTTGATTAAATGTAATGTTACGGGGGCCACCCATAGTCCACGACCTTCAAGTCCAAAAAAAGTGCGTCCATCCTTCACAAATTAAATCCAAACGGCTCCAGGATGATAAACAAATGTCTTCTGAGGGTAATCCGCGCGGTGTTGTTGTAGAAATATCCATATTTAAAACTTTATTAACGAAAATAAATACCTTCCGGTAGCGGCGCCATCTTAGACTCCTCTGTATTCAGGAGAGAGTATTAGCGTAGTGTACACACTTTTCTTTGTGACGTATGACAAATTCGGAGGGCGGGGGCACAGAGCAGCAGCAGAGTAGCCTCCGTAGGCTGCGTAAGCTCTCATCCTGAATGCGGACGCGACTAAGATGGCGGCGCTACTGGAAGGTATTTATTTACGTTAATAAAGTTTTAAATATGGATATTTCTACAACAACACTGCGCGGATTACCCTCAGAAGACCTTTGTTTATCATCCTGGAGCCGTTTGGATTTAATTTGTGAAGGATGGACGCACTTTTTTTGGACTTGAAGGTCGTGGACTATGGGTGGACCCCGTAACATTACATTTAATCAACTGAAAGATCTAAAACATTTTCTAAAATATCCGAAAATGTGTTTGTCTGAAAAACGATGGACATATGCAACTCGGACAGCTTGGGGGTGAGTAAATCATGGGTTAAATATCATTTTTGGCCGAACTATCCCTTTAAGGGGCAGTATTATCCCCTTCTGACATCACAGGGGGAGCAAAATGCTTGCAGAAAAGGTTTACC
Source organism: Misgurnus mizolepis (assembly GCA_025389145.1). Lineage (NCBI taxonomy): Eukaryota > Metazoa > Chordata > Actinopteri > Cypriniformes > Cobitidae > Misgurnus > Misgurnus mizolepis. Next base: position 7,260,113 of record JAIFKI010000024.1, read on the forward strand.
AAAACTAAATTACTGGGTTGATCTTTTTTACATTTTAAAGGTTAATAGAATAACTGGGGACCCAATTACAGCACTTAAACATGGAAAGGTCAGATTTTTATGATATGTCCCCTTTAAACCATCCTCTTAAAATGGTTCGGCGCAACGGTAGAAAAGCGTTGTATTGTGGATCTCAGAGGATGCAGCAAAAAATAAAAAGAAGAAAAGATGCCAGAGAAAAACAACATCTCCGATCATCAAGAGGTTTGCTCTCCGAGGATAAACACCCTGGACAAGTAACTCTCAGGATCTTTCATTGCCAATTATACAAGATCCTGAAACACTTCACATCCACCTCCACATTGGGAGCAAAAAGTAAATAAGAGCAGAAAAATGTCTGTTTCTGACCGTATGCTTTTTCCGTATCACTGTGCAATAAAACCGCTGGGGAGCGTGCAACAGACAAACAAGATGTGACATCAAACACCAGACACAAGCACAGGAAAGACTGTAAACTACCTTTTTAATTGAAAGCCGTTTTATGGGGCTGTACTGTGCAGAATTCACTTAACAGGAACAATATGTTCACACACAAGTGAACACAGGCCAGTGCTTTGTTGTAAAAAACTAATATAACCGAAAAAGGGTTGGGAAATGAGAACCACATTCATTTACATCAAGACATTTTGCTCTTATAATGATTCATGACAGTTTGCATTATATTTCCCGTTGTTGACATAACAGTGATAAAATACATGACAGCGTTTCCTGAAGAACTTATAACTCAACTTTTCATGGCAATAACATACCGTATTGGGTTCATTTAGAGTACATGACAATAAACGTACTGTAATGTAACCAACCATGTAATGTTACTGTATTATGCATGTTTGTAAGACTTAAAATTACTGTAGTTTTTTGTACATTGTGTATTCAACCATACATACGCAGAACAGAGCTTTGTTGTAATGGTTCGATGATCACAAAAAAACTAAAGAGTTTGAATATAAACACTCACCTGAGACAGAGAGCCTAAGACGAGCCTCACCAGTCGCCTGACGTAGGAGAACGACGGGTCACAGTTTGAGTTTCGGATGTGCGTGCTGCAGGTGTCCAGGACCGTACGTATGGAGAGCCGAGAGAGGGTGGAGGCATTGCACATGTTCAGCAGGACGCTGTTCAGATGCTCTCCAAGTTTCATTGGCTAAAACACAAACAAAAAAATCACCTCAGTATTCAATATACCTATAGAAAGATCATGATGTACATTTCTCAAAGGCCTCACCTGACTGTGGGGAATCTCGTAGTCGGCTCCCCAAAACAGCGTCATGCCGAGGGAAAACATGTGTATCTAAGAAAACACAATGGCACAGGGATGCAATCACATATTAAATTACAGCATTTTACATGATTACACTTGATTTTTAATACCTGTAAGGCAATGAGAAGATTACATCAAAGATAAAAAAACACATAATAACCGGAGATTAATCACATTAATTCACAAATTAAGACTATTGTCTATTATTATTGTCTATTAATAACTATCTCTCTCTCTCTTTCGGTCTCTCTCTCTCTCAGTCTCAGTAAAGCTTTAAACACAAACACTATAATAACCCTGTCCTAATGACGGCTGATTGTAGCTAATCTCAGAATGTACGTCACTGCAGAAATATGAAGAAATCAAAACAAAAAAAAGGGGCATGTGAGTGTTTGGAAGCTCAATTTATTCAATCACATTTAAGACATTTTAGTGATGTTTGGCTTAGAGAAAGACTGTAGTAACAGAATACCCAAGAGTCGGCCAAAGAATGCAAAATATCCAGACTTTTTTTGCTGTGGTGTCTCTCTTATAAGAACGTTATGTACTGTACACAGACAATTGTTCTTTCAAACTATTTTAATGCATAATGGGGCGTTCAAACTACCATAAAAACTCAGCTTAGATCCAAAACCCTCTTAGTGCGTCAGACATGTTTTCATGTAAATGAGCATATTTTTTATCAGATTCTGCCAAGTGCCAACAATTTTATTTTACTTTATTTTATTTTATTTTTTCTTATTTTATTTAAAATAAAAGTATATTGTAACAATACATACTATCGTTCAAATTTTGCAGTACATTTTTTCTTACATTTTTTAACTTTTTGAATGACCCGTGTACGGGATTCAGCATATTTGAAGTGAAATCATTTGATGAACATACGACATATGTGCTAATGCTGCATTTACACCAAACGCAAAGAGAGCATCTGGCACTAATGATTTCAATACTAACTCTTTCCCCGCCATTGACGAGATATCTCGTCAATCACGAGAAAACGTTTTCCCGCCAATGACGAGTTTTTCCGTCTTTCCGCAATACCGCTATTATCCACCAGGTGGCGCCCTCCCGCAACTTTTTAAACCCGTAAGTAAAATCTAAACTTGGTGGAAAATCGCGCTGCTTTAAACAAACAGAAGCTTGCTCTAGTAGTGACGTGATTACAGGAATTGAGCAGAGTCACTGAAACCCCTCCCATGACACGAATTTCCATGTGAATGGAGCGATTAAACTCAAAATGTTCAAGCGTCCAACTACGAGCAAAGAGCACCTTTTGGCCGCCTCTACCGCATTTGGTGTGAATCCAGCATTAGAGCATTCGGTTACAATCGTGGTGTTTTATGGCTTTTGCATTTGAGTTTCTTAATTACATTTTTTTCTAAATGAAGGATAATGATAATTGTTATGTTAATACCTCGCATGCTGCAGTGTTACAGTAAACAAAAAAACAAAATTTTTTTACAGAAAATGACCTGCTGTGTTCTCCAAAATCTGACTACAGAAGCTGGACATTCCCTCTGAAGGTGCACTCATAGGTGACATGCAAACCATATATCATACCAGCTTGCTCATTCATGCTACCGTTCTTAACATGAAAACACATGTCGCAACTAACTTTAACCAAACAGCATAGAATGTCAGAGATTTTATTTGGCAGTTTTTCTGTATACAGTAAACAGGTCAACCGTAACGGTAATCGTAATAGTAATTGAAATTCAGGAAACAAATTCTATCTTATATTTTAGAAAATGTTTGTTTTGTTTATTCCTAAAGTCATTCCAGCATCTACGGCTGTATTCATCACGAGAACTGGTTAATCCATACAAAAGCTAATCCACACAAGTTTATCCATACACACGTTGGGGGAAGGGCAATTTGGCATCCAAGTCACCTGCATGTTTTTGGTTTGTAGGAGTAAACCCACGCTGGCACGGGAATAACATGCAAACTCCATACAGAAAAATAACATTTTAGAGAATGAAATAACAAACAAATAAAAATCGAAAAATGTACCCTCTCCATATCAGACGCTGAGGTGAGTTCGAGGCCCTCCAGCATCTCTGGTGGAGTAAACGCTCGCAGGTCCATCTGTGTAACATTCTCGTCTGTGAAAGAGATGTTTCCAGAAGGCATAAGGAGCAGGGACCATGGAGAGATGATGAAACCCAACGTGGAATGATCTACAATCATAAACAAATATGAGAAAACAGATCAACGTGTTAAGTTCTGATAACACAGATTTTAAATATTGGTTGTACTTTTCACACAATTAAGAAACCCAAAGTCTCATAATCTAATTGTAAGATAAGGAGCATCAAAGTTTGATTTCACAGCTATTCACATTTAAAGGTGCAGTGTGTAATTTTTAGAAGGATCTCTTGACAGAAATGCAAAATAATATACAAAACTATATTATAAGAGGTATATAAAGACCTTTTACAATGAACCGTTATGTTTTTATTACCTTAGAATGAGACATTTTTATCTACATACTGAGGGTCCACTTACGTGGAAGTCGCCATTTTGTGCTGCCATGTTTCTACAGAGGCCCTTAACAGAAAAACTTTTTTACAAATTTGTCTCTGAAGATGACATGTTTGTCCAGTGGCAACTACCGTAGCTTCTCTATGTGTTTCAAAAGCAGTGGACTGAGCCATTGGTTGCAATTCATAACTTCACCACTAGATGCCACTAAAATTTACACACTGCACCTTTAAGATACCAAAGTTATTTTACACACAGTCGGAAATAAAAGGTACTTTAAAGTGTGCATGCTGGTACCTAAAAAGTACATATCTGTACCAAAATGATACATATTAGGACTGTTTTAAAAGGTACCGTCCCAGTGACAGCATTTGTCACCGAAAGTGTGAAAGCACCACATGTCGGAGCGCCGTCCACTACACCAGTGGTTCCCAAGCTTTTTCAGCGTGTGGCCCCCCTTGTGTACGGTGCATTCCTTCGCAGACCCCCAAAGAAAATTTGTGACAAAAACTGTTCTAAAACTCAACATTTTAAAGAGTAACTAAACCCCTGGTCAGAGCCTGACTCCACCCACTGGCAATATTTGAAAAATGCAAGAAAAGTGGGCAGATCCCAACGGAGATAGAGGGGACGAACTAAGCTCGTACCAAGTGTGTGGTGAGATCGTAACAAGGGCGTGGTGAGCTTGAAACTGCTTACGTCACGAGTCATTTTTTGGACCCAACATCCAATAGGAAAATTCAACTGCAATAGCCACCGTTCAACCTGAAGAGGGCAGCACTCAGACGTTTTTACACCATATATTGCAGTATTGAAACACTGTATATCTAAATGTCAAAAAACTTACTAAAATCAATGAACAGCACTAATAAAGCATCATTCTTACAGATCATTAACTAAAAAACGTTGGTTTAGGGTTTAGTTACTCTTTAATAAAAAAACTAAATTCAATTATACAAAAAAGTAGTGCTTTTGGTTAGTAGCCTTAATTTTTTAGGTTTAATTACACAGAATTCATGATAAATTTATGTATTTTATAAAATGTCATAAAACTGGAGCCCCCTGTCACCATCTCGCTGCCCCCAGTTTGAAAACCACTGCACTACACCATTGGTTCCGACATGTAGGATGATTTTATGTAGTAAATCACAAAAATGACTTTAGCTGGGTTTTCAGGAGGGTCAAATTGGTTTCATGACCGTTTCAAACCTTTTGCTAGCAAGGCAGTGTTTTTTAAAGCGACGACTGACAATGTGCGTGATAAGAAAATACATGAAATTACAAGTTGTGAGGCTTTGGCGAGGCAAAGTAACTTGACTAGTTTAGGGAGCTTGTGGTATTGGACGCAGATTATTTCCTCAACACGAGCACAGCATGCATTTCAGAAACATAAGTCGTCCTGTGAGGTCCGAACAAAGACACAATAAAGAGCTACATTTCCTTGAAATGCAAAAGGGATCTCCTTCAAAAAAGACGATTCTATACGACAGTATGTTTATCTTTTAATGCTGTATTCCTCTTTTTCTGAGCTATGAAGCGATGAAGCTGTCACAGTTCAGTTAAGATACTTGGAGTAAAACTGGCCCAGTGGTTACAGACGAAGCAGCTGTACAGACATATTTTATTTACTTCCTATTAACATGAAATGAAACTGTGGCGCCACTTTCAAACAACCTCTTATTACTTCAAGTTAGTGTTGTTGTATTTTAAGGACAGCAGCATGAAAGCCGATCTCTTTTCTTTAAACAAAAGCTGAATAATATGTAATAGCCTATCTTCTCCTTGCTTATATAGTCAAAAAGCAAACAGAAAAGCTTAAGAAATGAAATTCAAGCAGCGATGCTATAAAGCACTGGAATTCCCAAAGTAAACACCGGCTTCCTGTGGAAACCGTCTGGTGATGGTTTGGACCTCATTGTGAAGGCACGGTAGCTCAAGTATAGCAGTTATTCACACGTTTTTTATTTAATAACATCTATCTCTAGATTTCACTGACTTAAACTAGTTACCTTGGCTTGCATCAATTGCTAGACTAGAGCCTACAGATGTCAAGTGGATAAAGAAAGCAAAATGATGCATGATTGGTCAAAGCAAAATCTGATAAACCATTATCTGTCCGGTTCACAAGCCCAAAGCATGCAGCTAAAAATAACTTCACGAAATGCAAAAAGCACATTTGGTCAAACCTTTCTTCGGAGTTTACCATGACTGGCATAACAAAAGTAAATGTGCCACGAAAACCAGCAAACTTCTTCAGTACTGCGAGAGCAAACGAAAGTAAAGGAAAGACAAAGTCTCAGATATGTGTATCTTGGGCGTATGTTTATTTAGTCACAATCTGTTTATTTTTGATGCCTGAGATTAGTTCATAAGAACTACCAACCAAATCATCTAAATTACTATTTTTATCCACGGTAAAGCTGCACTTTTGCCTCTTCATCTTATCTCCGTTTGAAACAAAATTGCTAGAGCTGGAGTATTTCCTTTTCATGGGTCAAATGAAGTCAAACTAACATGACCTGCAAAATCAGAGCCAACATATCAAATTATGAATCATTATTATAAGCTTACATTGCAAATCAATGTAAGGTAAAGAGACAGTCTGGAGCCCTGATTGTTGTTTGTTTTTAAAGGTCACCTAATATGGTAATTTTTCAAGATGTAATATTAGTCTCAGGTGTACCCAGAATGTCCCTGTGAAGTTTCAGGTCCAAATACCCTATAAATAATTTATTATACCATGTTTTGGGTGTGCAGAAAAAGAGCTTTTTTGTGTGTGTGTGTCTCTTTAAATGCAAATGAGATGCTGCTTCCCTGCTGTTCACTGCTATCCATAGCATAATATTATTATTTTATAATAATAATAATAATATTTTATTATTTCATTGTTCATTGTAAACATGCAGTAATAAATTGTGTAAAGAAGATTTAAAGGGGCCATGGCATGACTTTTTCCACGTTTAAGTGCTATGATTGGATCACCATTGCTTCCATCAACCTAGAAAATGTGAAAAAGATCAACCCAGTAACTTAATTTTGGTAAACAATTCTCTACAAGCACGTGAAAAAATAGCTCATTGAAATTTGACTCTCCTTATGATGTCATAAGGAGCTCTTATTATAATAATACTCCCCCTTAATCTGCACTATTCAACCACAGCACTGCCATTTAGTGCAGAGAGAAAGAGAGAGAAAAAGATTGACAGCACAACTGAGTTTGAATTGCATCACATCACCATCATTGCGATCAGTGTTTGCACTTCATCTGCTCATTTGCATTTTAAAGGACACACCCAAAACGCCAAATTTTTGCACACACCTACAAAGTGGCAATTTTAACATGCTATAATAAATTATCTATATGATATTTTAAGCTAAAAATTCATGTGTGTACTCTGGTGACAACAAAGATTTATTTAACATCTTAAAAAAATATTGTTACATTTCCCCTTTAAAAAGAAATTATGACCTAAGGTCTTTGGACGGTTTTGGGCGGGGCCTGCACAAAGTGATGTCAGTTTGCATAGAGAATGACAACAGGTTGTCCCATGAGACTGTTGAGGTTTTACGAGAAATAATAAAGGAGTGAGCAGATTTGTATCATTACAGGGTGGTTGTGTACACACATAGGCGACACACAATTATGTTCAAACAACATATAAAAGTGAATTTCTCATATAGGTGACATTTAACAACAAAATACAGATTGCAGCTTTAAGAAGCTAAACTGCAAAGCAAAAAGCCAACACTGTAAGAAAACATTACATCATTTTAATGAGCTATGCAATATACTTAATTATGAATTACACAATGTTGTAAGTTGCAGTCAAGATGCGGTTAAAAACAAAATGCTCAATATGACATACGAAATGCAAACTCAGAATTCCTTAAATCAAGAGCGTTCACGGTTTTCAACTAAATAAATCCGAACTTCCTGACTCGCTCGAGTGACATCCCTCGACTGTACTGCTGCGGGATGGAGAATTTCAGCAAACTTTGTCAAGAGGGACCTTTGCCAGCAAGTTTTCACCCCAGCGACTCGAGGCCAGATAACAAGCTACTGTGAAATGAGGGGAGCCCTGCGTCCTCGTGCAAACACATACCAAAGCTGCTACATCATCTTTATCATCATCGTCTTCATCGACCCTGAAGACAACAACTTAATCATGCTTCAAACCCGCCTGGCACACGGCCACATCTGCTGAATAAGAGCCCAACAGAATGAGAATTGTCCCCGAACTGTGAGAAAGTCCCAAGATCTTTGCATCTTTAGAGGAACGTCAGCAGATATTGGTCGAGGACAGTTGGCATGTCGTCAACTCATCTAACAGCCCACCAATCTGCTCTTTAGGAAACGGGGCTGCGGGGACAATAAAGGCGTTTTTGTTCTCGGTGGTGACACAACAGTCCATTCTCAAGGCTGAGTAAGCCTTCTCATTAAACATTAGCAAGTTTAACCCACCCCTTAAGAGATAAAGAAAATGCATTTTTGGACTTTGTGAACAGACTGATACAGTAGCTGTTACTTTTGGTCTAACCTAGCTTTTAAGGAGGCATTTGAATAAACCTAAACAGGTATGAACTGGTTAAAGGAAATTAACACTTTAAGGACAATGCCAAACACTTATATTAACCAAGTGGCATTTCCAGCCAAATAATGCCATCACATCTGAGGTTTGTGGTGCAGTTGGAAAGGTTGTAATGGTTTTGAATCATTCAATTGAGAGACAATACAGCAAATGTGGTGTAGTAAAATATTTTCCACTTTTAAGTTTTTTGCATTGGCTTTTTGGCATGCCTGTGGGAAAATGGTTTCTGTGTAATGGAGAAAGTCTATTACTATTTCAGATCGCCCAACACCTGCACATAAATTAATACATTTTTCATATGATCACATGTAATGATTGCTTTAATGTGCTTATTGTTTCTAATCTAATAAATATATAAAGTTAGCAAACTGTTGGATTTGTATTATCTTAAACTGTACATTAGTTATTGAGTTAGTGTACATCGAATGTAGCCTCAGAGTGCATTGTGGGTAAAAAGTAGTGATAGAATGTAGGGAATTAAAGGAAAACACCAGCATTTTCAATATTTTACTATGTTATTACATCAACTTAGATGAATTAATACATACCTATCATTTTTCAATGTGTGCACTTTTAATCTTTGTACAGCGCTTCTTAAATGTGTTAGCATTTAGCCTAGCCCCATTCATTCCTATGGCTCCAAACAAAAGTTTAATTTTGTGCCACCATACTTACTGGTGTAACTCCTCATGTAAAAGTATTTAAATAGGGAAAACATGGAAGTGTTTGGTGGCTTCTAAATTCATCCCTGTTTGGAGCCATAGGAATTAATGTGGCTAGGCTAAATGCTAACACATTCACATGGCGATGTACAAAGATTAAGTGCATGCATTGAAAAAAGATAGGTATGTGTTAATTCATCTAAGTTGAGGTAAGAACATAGCAAAATATTTAAAAACAGTGGTGTTTTCCTTTAATTTGTTCACTCAGGTTTCGGACATCACTACAAAATGGCAGACACCAAATATTGTGCACTGTGTATGAGATGCAGTTTTGGATACAGCATGGTGTGTTTTAGTGGATACTATTATAAACTTTATTTAAAAGTTTCAAAAAGGCATGAACTTGAAATCTGTTTCTATTTAAGCAGATTCATGTCACCGACTTTAAGTGTTGATAGATACACCTTGAGAACGAGAAACAATTAAAGAAAAAAACTGAAAATGTTACAATCTGACCAAACCAGAGAAACCAGATGAACAAGGAAAGGATCTGATAGAAACAAGGGTGAAAATAAATTGACAGAAACTGAGAAGTTACTGTTGAAGGTACTTTTCATTTCAACACCGGAACATAAACCTCCAAATTCCCGAGCAAATCAACCCAAAGGTGTGTCATTAGTGTTTTGTGATACACAACGTCGGAGGATCTTTCGGCATACTCTTCATGTTACTGCCAACAGAAACTACTGTGAGCTGGAGTGTTTATTGATAATAACATCACTACAAACACAATCTCAAAAAGCTTTTTTATGCAAGTATAAATCTTCAGCTTCAATAAGAGAACCCTAACAGTTACGAAACATCAAACGTGACGAAATAGGCAACAATACAGTGCATTATAAACACTTAAACTCACTGGATGCATTGGAATGTTGCCTATGTACATGGGCGGTTTGTCACATAGCCGTAGTTATATTTCGTAAGTCGTGGATGACTGGTGTTTACACTGCATTTATGTAACTTTACACCTTACAGAAACTAAACAGGGTGTTTTATTTATCAAAAACCATGAGCAGACAGCTGAAAACTTTGGTTGGGTTTTATCAACAGTCTTTTTTCAACACTATCAGGCTGTAATTCAAGGTTTCTGATTGTTTCCCTCACTCCAAGGCCTCAAACTTGGCTGAGCACCCTTGAGAAATGTGGGAGTTCTTAGTGTCGTGTGAGCCAGGATGGTGGTTTACCTCTGCGGAGGAGTTCATGGAGACTTTCTGCGCTCTGGTTCAGGACGGCCCAGACTTCCTCTTCCTGCAGGGGTCCGCCTCTCACCTGCAAGGCCTCGGCCAGAGACACGTGCATGGTGCCTGAGGATAGACAAACATAGCCATGTTACTCTTATAAAGTCGGTTCTTAACAGGTACATTAAGCTGATCTGAATACACATATTCTCTATACACCTAAAGACAAAGCTACATAACAATTAAATCGCATATATATATATATATATATATATATATATATATAAAAAGTTGTCACCGGCGTCTACTGCTTAAAATTATACATACATGTGTGTGTATTTATGTATACATAATTATTAAACATAGTACACAAATTTTTGCTGTAAACAAAAACTTTTATTCTGCAAACGATTAGTTGCGATTATTCGTTATGCAGCCCTACATCAAATAATGTTGAATGCTGACCTAAATTTTTATTTATATTTCCAGCGTACTATATAATTTCATAACAACAACGTCAAAGTTGTTTCCAATTTCCAACTTTGTATCCACCTACTTTTATGTGCATTTTGGATCGGATAAATAAACCTAAATGGAAACACCAAGATACAAAAATTCTAAAAATATGCATAAAACTTTTTCTAGGCAAAATAAAGACCCGCAGTGGCTTCCTCCAACTGTGAAAAGTTATGATGTTGTTCTTTTCAACTATTCACAAATGTTTTATGTGATATTCTAATTTTTATTTAATTCTAAGTTAAATATGCAATTTTGGATGAAAATATAGCGATAAGTTTAATTTTTAGGATAATTATCCTACTAATCTAAATATGCAAATCAGTAAAGTCAACTCTTTATTCTTATTCTTAATGCCATTGGCTATATTCATGGCAAAAACTGATTAACCCATACACAAGTTGATCGTAAAGTCAAGTTTAACAGCAAAAACAGGCGAATGCAATCGTGTTGCGTCAGGTTTAATTGTTGGGGTCAGTTACAAGCCTTGTGTTGAAATTGTTTGTCATTATGTTCCAACTTATGCAATGCTGCCACAGCTGTAAGGACAAAGAGTTGTAAACCCCTGGAAATCCCAAGATAAAAAGAGACAGGGGAAGCACTGGGTTTAAGGGATTACTTTTGAGCGGGCATTACACGGGGCTACTCAAATACTGTGTGTCACATTTCAATTGAACTGTGGAGTCAGAACTTTCAAACAGTGTGTACGCAGGAAACATCATAGGGGTGTGATGCCAGAACGCATTCATAAGTTCACACACAGACACACATTGCAGACTGGGCTCAAACTTGTTTCATTCACAGTGCTACATGCTTATTAACATTCATGCATTTAAACCAAAGCAATTTATACAGTGCATTCAATCTATACAGTATTGTGTCAGTATGTGTTTCCTGGGAATCAAACCCATGAACTTTTGCACTGGTAATACCAACTGAGCTCCAGGAACACCAACATAGCACATACAGTACAAGCATAAACCATGACACATAAAAATGTGAACACATGAAACAATATGTATATAAACCACAGAAAAACTCTCGCTGTGATTGGTGGGCTGATTTTAGCCTTTAAAAATCGCAGATTACTTGAACAAAACGTCCACATAATGCCAAAACTCTCTCTCTTGTTTTCATAGAGAAATGAAAACACCATCAAATTACCCATCCAACATATTCTCACAGGCTAAGAAAGAGAGCGGGTCATTCTGCATTTCAGACAAAAAGGGCCACAGATAAGCGCATATTTATGCAGGAATGCACGCTAGGGACGAGAAACTCCCTAAAAGAGGGAAACGAGGGGAGCAAAGTGTGTTTCAAACCCCTCTCGTATGCTTCATTAGCACTTAGTGCGGGCAGCTATCGTATGCAGATTGTCTTCCACTGCTTTTGTTATTCTAACACAGCCTCCCCCATCTCTCAGGGTGCACTGCCTCATTCCCATTAGTAATCTCTAGTGTGAGATTATGGGAATGTTGGGAATGGGGAACTATCTACCACTTTCGAATGCTTTGCACAGCATATTCTTTCTGCAATGCAAAATTTGGATGACCTACCACTTTTGACACAACGTACACAGTATAGAACAAGAGCACACTGAAAGAAACACTGATACCCATAATGCAATGTGTTTGAACTAAATGATAACCACAATGTTGCCTCATTAACTCGCAATTAGATTAACTTGCCAAAAAGTATTATCTTATGGCGCTTTTCCATTGCATAGTACCCCACGGTTTGGTTTGGGTCAGGTCAGCTCCCCTCACTTTGGCTTGGTTAGCTTTTCCATCGAGTTTAGTAACACTTCGAAGTGAGAGCATTGTTGTACAATCCCATACATTTATTTATTTCTCAGTTCGCCACAAAATTTAAATTGACCACCACAAATAAATGTTTGCACATCACGTTTATCACTACCTCTGTCTAACATGACAGTTTCTGTACAAACACCCGTGGCATCAGTCAAACATTTAGTTTAAGTTGCATTTAATCATATATGCGGACGTGCTCGTCGCGAATGTGCTGCCCAAAACTGCAAGTCTGGATAAAAACTGTTATGGTGTTCCTGATTCGCAACCTGTGGATGTTTCTCATCACTAAAAGGGAGTTTGGGAACATACAGCAAAGCACAGATGACAACAGGTTTACTCGAGACAGCGCAAGCTAGCATGAGGTTTAAGCTAATCTTTTACATTATAGCGATGACGCTGATAGTGGCGATTCTCTCAGACCAATCAGTGATCTACAATGTTTTCGCGTCACGTTTTGGTATCAGCTCGGGTCGGTTGGAACCCCAACCGAGGTGGTACTAAAACAAGTACCGGGTACTATGTACTGCACTCAGTGGAAAAGCCCCCAAAAGTAAGCTGACCCGACCCAAACCAAACCAAATGGGGTACAATGCAATGGAAAAGCACCATTAGACAACATTGAATTTCCAAGATCATAACTGTGTGATACTCGGTCAAGTGTTTGTGTACCATAACTGGTAGAGCATTGCATAAACAGCGTAAAAGGTTGTGGGTTCGATTCCCAGTGAACATACATACTGAAAAATGTATACCTTGGAAATTTGCTTATGATAGCCTCTGCCAAATGCAAAAATGTAAATGCAATGTAAATTACACATCCATTTTAGGAAGGGAATGTGACACAAATGTAGTATACCGTAATATAGTATTTCGTTTCCTAAAATCCCAAGCATATCTGCATTCATTTCTGAAACAGAGCTGCTAAAGGTTTCTTACTCCAAAACCAGTTTAGTCATTTAGATTTGACCATTTTATATCCTCTAAATATTTAACATGTTTTGCTAGTGTGCTTGTAAGTTTTCTATGTAATGCATGCAAATGAGTCCTGAAATCACTGACTGCTTTTAAATGCTGTGTCTTCATGCAAAGTCTGGAAGGACACAACATCATAATAGAAAACAAGAAATGTCAAGCTTTCAAATATGGAGATCTAAGACCTTCTAAGGTCAGAAAAAATAAACTGTGAGATGAAACTTAAAACCATTAGACAGCACTGTAAAAACCGTGGCAATGAATCGGAGGTGTGGGCCAAGTTATTCCCCCAACACCAAGCAAAGTGGGGAAAGAAAAACAGTAAGCGTGGTCAGAGTTTTCCTGGTCACAGTTCAGAGGATTTTGGAAAGATTAATCCTTGAAACGTGATCACACTCCCTACGCCCAGGTGACTACCCTAAATATTCCCACCTTAAGAGCAAAGCTGAGATTTCGGAAGTGCACTTTGGAAATGGGTAAAGGGGGTTAAAAGACAGTTGGATGGTGCATGTTTTGATTCGTCTACCAGGCGCTCTGTTTTTCCCATGAATGCCTAAGATGAGAATCATCATTTTAGATTCAATTTTCCATTCTGTTGCAGAACTTGGCAGAACGCAGATTCAGGGATAAAACTCCAGAAGCAATCAAACAAAAAACAGGGGTGATGGTTTCCAATGAAACACCAAAGCCCGATAGAGAGGATGTTTTATTTTCTCATAACATTAATCTGTGGTTGGACCCGGTTAAATCGTTTGCAATTCTAAAAACACTCCGATGCCAGTAAGTTGAGCTCAAAATCTTTTTTGGAGATGCTTTTGCCAGGAGTAGGGAAAGCAACATTCCAATTTCCCAGAATCCTTTGCAGTTTCTTCACCCCACTCTCCTTCTCCCTCAATCTGTTAAAATAAGAAAACCTGAGAGCCTGGATTACCTCAGCTGCACATTATCCAAAAACACATCGCAGTTTAAGACCTAAAATACTTGAAATGACATAAAACATGATAATTTTATTAGGCTAAAGTGCTTCCTCTTATTTTAACAACTGGTTCTTAACTGGTGTGTCACAACCTAAAAATGGATTGCATGTCTGGAGTCCCAGACAGCAGGGAGAAAAAACAATGCTGAGTAAGCACAATACTAAACACAACTAATCACAAAGTACTGCCCAAAAAGACTTACAAAAGGAAATACAAAATATTTTTGGCACTAAAATGTCACTCTTTAATATAATTAATGGTATATTTATATTTAACATGTCTATCAAAGACAGTAATTATGCACCAATCATGATTTTTTTTATGGCTTTTTTACAAGGAAATGGGCCAATTGAGTACAATTTCCAATTTAAGCAACAGGCAAGAATAAACGAGTACATAAACAGGATGTTTATTTGCTTGTTAACAGGTCATGAAGTATACTTTGCAAGACGTACAGTTCAACTGTATTGGTATGCTTATGCATAAAAACAAAGTTGTAATTTTTAATTAAATTTAATTGTTTTATATGGTGTAAATTAATTATAAATTTTCTATAATTTTAAGGAAAATACTTTTCTTGACAGTTCCCTTCAGAGACATTTATATAACAGCTCTGTGTCCATAAAACAAATCAAAAAAACAAAATAAAACATCTGATTGCCAGTCGCGTGTCAGGGAGCCAAAACTGACATAAAATAAAGAGAATAAAAATAAAAAACGTATTAAACAATTAACACAGACCTCTAAATTTCTTTTACACGCCTTCTTATAAATGCAACAGCAAAATAAAAATCAACAATAATCACGCAAACACCGCAGAAAGCATGCTAAGACGCTTTCTCTAAATATGGGAATAAATGCATTTTATGTTTGAATTTAAAGACTTTTTGTACAATAAAAAAATTGTACGTTGCAAAGTAAATTGTCAGAAAAAAGGTACAAAACTGAAACTTATCTGTCACTGGAGTGGTAGCCGGTTAATTTTTATGCCTTTATGTGTATATAACACATTGAAATGTTGACATTTTGGGGTACCCTAAAGACCTATTGTGTACCTTTAAAGGGGACATGTCATAAAAATGACTTTTGTGCTACAATTGGGTCCCAAGTGCTTCTATCAACCTAGACAATGTGAAAAAGATCAAGCCAGTAACTTAGTTTTGGTAAACCATTTTCTGCAAGCATGCAGAAAAATAGGTAATTGAAATTGGGCTCCACTTGTGATGTCAGAAGGGGATAATACCGCCCCTTAATCTGCACTATCCAACCATGGCACTGCCATTTTGTGCAGAGATCAACTCATTTGCATTTTAAATGACTGCATTTTAAACTGCACATTTTTGCTCACACCTACAAAGTGGCAATTTTAATAAATTATCTATATGATATTTTGAGCTTGAACTTCACATACGTACTCTGGGGACACCAAAGAGTTATTTTACATCTTTAAAAAGTCTTGTGGAATGTCCCCTTTAAGTACAAAATGTTGTAACTGTACATTTAAAGGACAGTGTAGCATCTGGGTTGTGAAGCAGAATCATGTGATCACCTCACTGTGAACTTTTAAAGCGCCAACTCCACCTAACACGTTCAACACATGTTCTTAAAGCAAAGCAGAACAGTAGCTTACTGTCTGCAGGATATGGTGCAGTAAACGCAGCCGACTGGAAGGACCAGATTACTGCGCAATGATGAATCGGTACATATTTTCTGCAGTGAAAACAAAACACGCACACATTTATAAGGCAGAACCCCATATGAGTCATAAGCTGGCTGAAAGAAAGGCCCACCCTCTGTTCTTAGTGTCTTTCTTCTTGTTCCATCGCTTTTCTTACGCTAGCTCATCTTGATCGTTCCCGAGTGAGTCTATCATTTCTGCACTCATCTTTGGCCCTTAAGACTCAACTTCCTCTCAATTCCTGGTAATAACCAGGTTGCCATAGGGACCACAACTACGTCAATCCGCTCCTTCTTTTTCGGATGTCTTCTGTCATTCAACATTTCCACTATGGCTGGTAATATAAAACAAGAACTGTATGTCCTAATGTGATGTTTACTATTTATGATTTTGCTCTAAAATGGCTCATATTTATTTCTGGTTTCAATGGTTAAAAAAAGGTAGGCCATATAAAAGTTATCAAATTCAACATCTTTAGCAGGAGACCTACAGTATGGTCAAGTTGATACCGAATGGCCCTATAGCGATGCATGCAGTTTACATTGCAGCTCTGTTCCCAGATCAGTGTGTGATGCCGACATCTATAAAGGTTTTTCTTTCCTTTCCCAATGTTGTGATCAGTAATTAAGCCCCTGAGGTATCTGGAGAAAACCAGAGGCCTTTGGTATAAAGCAGCCACTCGTTTCTCAGGGTCATATGTGCTAGTAACGCCCGCCGGCACGTGTTGAGTCTGAGATGAAGGTATACATCTGAACAAAAGTCTGGTTTGACCTGAACAAACTCTGGTAAAACTCAATGCATACCAATTTTTAATCAGTTTCCATCCTGGGAAAACCCAAAATATGTCAAGCATCCACTGAAAAGGCTACATACCCAAAAACAAAACCGCAAGGGATATTTAAAGACATGTCATTGGTATTCTGAAGCCTGCTTTGCATGCTGTTCATCGCACTATTGAAAGAAAAGAAATACATTTATGATGTGTACAACTGAGTCATTTAAAGGTGGACAGTATGTGCTAAACATGATTACCTATACTGTACATACTCACTCAGTTTAAGGGCCAAGCGATTTTATCACCTGACAGATGATAATATGGGTATACAATTATACAGACTAACATTAAAGGATTAGTCAATTTTCTTAAAAAAAATCCAGATAATTTACTCACCACCATGTCATACAAAATGTTACTGTCTTTCTTTGTTCAGTCGAGAAGAAATTATGTTTTTTGAGGAAAACATGCCAGGATTTTTCTCATTTTAATGGACTTTAATGGACCCCAACACTTAACAGTTTTAATGCAGATTAAAATTGCAGTACTCTAAACGATCCCAAACGAGGCATAAGGGTCTTTATAAAGGAAACGATTGTCATTTTTGGCAAGAAAAATAAAAAATATGCACTTTTAAACCACATCTTCTCGTCTTCCTCCGGTCCTGTGACGCGCCAGCGTGACCTCACGCTTTGCGTAATGACGTAGAAAGGTCGCGCGTTACATATATGAAACGCACATTTGCGGACCATTTTAAACAATAAACTGACACCAAGACATTAATTAGTATCATTAGACAGACAACAATGTCGGAACGGTCCTCTTTCTCCACACTTGTAAACACTAGGGTGTAGTTTCGCATACATCATCCGTGACCTCTTGATGTGATGACGTATTACGTGAGGTCGCGCTGGCGCGTCACAGGACCGGAGGAAGATGAGAAAATGTGGTTTAAAAGTGCCATTTTTTTTTTATTGCCAAAAATGACAATAATTTCGCTAGATAAGACCCTTATGCCTCGTTTGGGATCATTTAGAGTCCTTTGAACCTGCAATTTTAAACTGCATTAAAACTGTTAAGTGTTGGGGTCCATTAAAGTCCATTAAAATGAGAAAAATCCTGGCATGTTTTCCTCAAAAAACATAATTTCTTCTCGACTGAACAAAGAAAGACATCAACATTTTGGATGACATGGTGAGGAGTAAATTATCTGGATTTTTTTAAGAAAATTGACTTATCCTTCAAAGGAACCATATTTAGGCTACGTATGTAAACAACCGTGATATAGTAAAAAAGAGAAAAGTTTTATTTTACGTTTTTTAAAAACTGCACAAGACAACATTGTCAGAAAAAAATAAAAATGCTGTATTATGCGTGCCAGACCAGTAGATGGCGATATAACTTTGTAAAGAAGCACTATATTATGCTTGCGCACATACATTACGCAAAATAACTTTGTTTTTTAGTAATGAAATAGGTGCACTTTAACACAAGCATGATGTCACCAGTAACACAGATCTACATTTTAGTAATTTAAACTGAGACGACAGGGCATTTTCAAAAAAGTGCACTTTGAAACCCATCTTTAAAGTTAGCATTTTCAGGAGCCCTACACATTTTTGTGTAAACACAGAGGTAAACTTTTTTCGGATGAAAACCGTGTTATGTAAATGGCCCCTAAATAATATTACCCAGAACACCCTAGCAACCACTAAGACGACCCTAGCAGTGACAAGCATCAAATGATCTTCTTTTATCACGCAAACATCAACTATTTGCATTAACATGTAACCAAATATGAAATAAGTTAGGGCATATTTGTCGTGCTGTCCGAGGATATCAGCCCGAATATCAGCCCGAACCCAGAGTACTCCCTCCTTTCTTAATTGAGGTAGATACAACAGCAGAGACTGAGGCGATGGGGGGAGTAGGGATGTTGCAAAAAACGTCACGGGATGGAGGTAAGGGACGGCTATATATGGAGACCTCTTTGCAACCAAACTTAATTTAAAAAATAAAAAATTCTAGTTTTTCTAAACTGTTTAAGAAAAAAATTTAAGCAACTTTGTTTTTGCAAAGATTTGACATGGATAGACCAAGAGCAAAGACTTCAGCAGAACATAACTTATGCATTTTTAAGCAAAGTTTAGCAAAACCCTTCTAATGAGTGAGGTAAAAGAAGCCAAACTAAAAACTGTGTCCGTCTGGTGTATAAAAGCGATCTGTACTTTGGTAAAGTCGAGCTGGAATTTCCTCAGTGGAAGCAGGCCAAAAGAAAATAACATGGTAAAAGAGCAGATTTAGCATCAGAGGTGGTTTAAAGGTGTGAGGGCGGGGCCTCATCAAAACCTAAGCGTTCGTTTAGCATTTCTTTATCCAGCAAGGAAAATAACCATGTGGAGAGGATGAGCAGAACACTTTATTAAATTAGAAAGTGGAAAAACAATGCTGTATCTATCCATCCATCCATCCATAAGAGCCAAATAAGAACAAAACATACCAGTGTTTAATTTGCTGCACCCTGTTTAAAATTATTTCAAACATATATTATTCCTATTGTAAGATCCTGTGGTAAACCACCAACAGTTATCTAGCAGTGTCCTGCTCATCCCTGTATTAGGAATACAAAATAAATATTTACACAAACCTAATACAAGCAAGCCAAGCAATGCCTGCAGCCTTCCTTATCCAAAACCACCCATCAAATGCACCGTCCAAATGGCTGTTACATCACACGATAAGCATCATAATCCAGAAATGTTTCTAAGTATTCATTGGATCAAACTGAAAGCCTCATAAACACACAAAAACGCAGCACCGGAAGCCACCGTCCACGCCATCTGCGTTCATATCAAACCAGGATCAGGTTCCTAAAGCTCTCTAAGCTTAAAACAGACTTTTTCATTTAAAGTTTAAATGGACCGCTCATTTGCATAGAATGTCTGAGTTACATAACAAAGTCTGGACAGATTTAGTAAAAAGTAAACCACAAGACTAAATGAAAACATTGCCGTCTCGCTCTGAGAACTTATGCACGATTACCAAACCAGACTTCAACCATCCAGATGTAGGACGGGCCGAGGTAAAACCTTGAACTGCGATGGAGGCGAGAAACAAAGTTTCTTTGAGCGCAGTGCGGAAGATAAAACAAACCTTTGGACCACAGCACAAAAGAAAACAAGACCCCTATAACTACGGCTCGATGAATCAAGCATCACCATGTCTGAAAGGAACTTCTCTAATTCTGTCAACTGATAACCACAGTATAATTTCATGAGAACTATGCTGGAATGAATAAGTTACGACTGTCATTAGATCAGGAGTGGCACTGCCGGATATAAACAAACTTAAAATGAGTCAGCTTTTAAATTGGAGCTCTGGAGAATTAAGAAGGTCATCTGGGGATGAAATGTGGTCTTTAAGATCTAAACCAGTTTGCTTTATTTAAATGCCAGATGATATTCACTTTCATATTATATTATATTATTATTTTAAAAATCTACATCCAGTAATAACTAATGTGATTAAAATAAAAATTATGTGAATTTAATAATCCACAATATCAAAATAACCTGCCTTTCCAGCTTTTCTGATTGTGGGAACCTTGTGAATGACGCAAGGTATCCTTTTTTATTTATTTATTTATTTGTTTTGAGAAAAGTACGCCACTTATTCACGTTTACACTGTCAAAAATAAAGGTACAAAGCTGTCACTGTGGCATTAAAAAAAAAAGGTCCTAATATCTACAATTTAGGCACAAATATGTATTTTTGAACTACCAATATGAACCTTTTAAGTACTAATACGAACTATTTGGGTCTAAAATGTGTACCTTTTTGAAAGGGTACTGTCCCAGTGACAACATTTGTACCTTTATTTCTGAGAGTGTACCATAGTGATGCACGACGAGACATTAAAAACTAAACATGTCCGTGTTAAACAATGCTAGTCCCTATTGCAGAACTATGTGCAATATTTACGTTGTAAATATGACGTCTATATCTAATATACCTCAAAATCCAAAGAGGTGGTCGAAACCCTGATACATCCAACACCTGCGGTTACTTTAGACCCTTCCCACCATCAAACGCTACAGCAATAACGCTGTTTTGGCTTTAAAGCTCCGTACTTTACGCACGTGATGCTTCTTTCTATAAAAGTCGAATGAAGTTTGAATATAAGTCGGATTTCCTCGCATCTTTGACAGGTCACAAGTAAACGTTTCCCAAACCGAGTTTACAGCCTCATGGCTAAAGCACATCTACGCGCGCTGTTTAAATACCACACAAACTTTAAAGCCTCAAACATTAAACTTCGCAAAACTATCGATGCGAACTTACCTCGCAATTTAGTGCACTACCGATCACAAACTTCTCTCCAACTACCAGCCAGTGCGCAAACAAGAGCCCAGCATCACATCCACAGGCAAACCTGAAATGCAAAACCAGGCGCGTCGATCTGGCAACAGGTTTTAGTTCTTAAGATCTGTCCATACGGTCCATGTTCGCCGTAAAATCGATCCTTATCAGTGCTTGAAAACGTAAATGTAAAGATTGCAGCCTGTGCGTAAATATAGTAAATATTTTAAGCAACTAAAAACAAGCGGTGTGTCTGTAGTTAAGTCTTTCTGCCCGAAAGGTTCATCAGTGCTCGCTCGCTCTCGCTCTCTCATTGCCCTCTCATTGCTCAATGAGAAAGAGAGAGAGAGAGGGAGTAACCAGACACCCCCACTCCCGCCTCTCATTGGTTATTATCCACCGCCCGGGCAGCAACACGAGGCGTCTCTATAGAAACTGTCCGAGAGGAAAATACCACGAAAACTTGTTACAATGAAACACAGTCCTCCGTGGACGCGCATCCTGATGTGTAACGTGCAAAAAGTGCTCAGGTTTGTGTGCAGGGTTTACTTTTGACATTATTATTATTATTTAACATTAAATATTAAATATGTTACAGTACATTATATGGTTGCAAATGTATTTAAGGTTGCAAAATGTAAATTATAAGCCCCATTTGTATTTTCAACCATAACATGTTGTGCTATTATTACACACTGCCACTTTAAGAAAGTCGCTTGGAAAAGACGATAAACAATACTAATGCCACAATGAATGTGGTGTAAATTCCTATTATTAGGGTTATTTATTAAAAGATTGGTATTGTTTAAAATATTAACATGGTTCAATCAAAGGGCAAAATGCTCAATGCTCATTAAAAAAAAAAAAAAAATAGAAACATCACAAAATTATGACATGAATGCTTTTATAAGTAAATATATCTTATATATGTTCAGATAATTATGTTAAAAAAACAACTTAGACAAAATGAGAAAGACAATGGCTGGTGTGGTTTTCTGGGGTCAGTTATGCTTACTAACTCTATTGCTTGCAGTCTGTTGCCTGAGAGCTGCCCAGGAATGAAAGTCAGTCCTTAAACCTCAGATATTCACCCTCCTCCCTAAAACCTCATTCTGCCCTCCCTTTACCCCTCTCTCACCCTTTCAGACGTTTGTATTTTACCCAGGGCTGTATGAAACAATATTTACTTTACAGCAACATATAGCCTATCATCTCTAGGGGTCACACCAAGTCACTTGGTGTGACCCCTAGAGATGATAGGCTATATGTTGCTGTAAAGTAAATATTGTTTTCATTAGAAATTTATTTATTTTGATGCTTTCAATACATTAAATGATTCACAGTTTACAAATTATGCATGAAACATAAGCATCGAGCAAGTGCATAAATAAGAGCATTGAGGAATGCATTGAACTACGGTAACCAAAGTGTTAACCATTTTAATTAAATGATGTTCATTTTTATGAGGAAAAGAAGGCGTTGTGTGTGTGTTAGAGAAACAGTGAGTTAGCACCACTCGTATGACTAAAAGGGTAAAAATGAAATTTTCGGCCACAAATAGCAGGGTATAGATGTACCAAATGTCACTCCGAGGTAGAATGCTACTGCCCTGACATTTTCTTCCTCCAAAACAGAATCCAGGAAAAGGCAGAACGGGGATTTTTTTGTTTTTGGGCCTGATGTAAAATGTGGTGCAAAAGAAGATGCCGATTACACAGTGAAATAGAATCAGATGAATATGGGACAGGAAGTGCGTGGTAGTCCCTCCTGAAAATTTGCAAAGGAATAACTACGCTTGTGGAAAATCTAGTGTTATTTTTAACTTAATAAAATAATGATGGATGCATTAACCATAATCCAAGATTCACCATTCAGAGAAGTCACTAACTCCATGGAAACTATAAATCATGGCAATGGGGCTTCCCAGCAACCACCCACTCCCATGAAGCATTGCATATGACGTAACCAAAAGTCTTTGTATGCTTTTAACTTTGTTTTTTCTCACTTTTTTTGAACATTTGAAATGAGATTCATCTCCGAGCTGATTTGTATAGTTTGTGGTTCTCTCGATGTCTGTCTCTGATTGTATTATATATTATCTCGTATATTTTATGTGTCAATCTTTTTCTCTTTATGGGTCTTTCTTTGTTACTTTTGTATCCTGTAACACTTAGATGAGGGACATTTCTCATGTAATTATGATGATCTTTGTGTCTATAAATATTCCACTATGTTGCCCTCTCCATGCAGAGTTTGTGTAGTTTGTACCTACAGGGCATTGCAGCAGGAACGTTTCTGGCTCCCGACCAGGCCATTAAACCCTCTGTGGGGATGCCGGAAAGGAAAATGGGAGGGGAAAGACAGACTAGATTGGTGGGTTTGGTAATTGCTTGCCCTGGTTTTGCAAATATGCTTCCCTTTGCACTTTTGCTGTACACACAGAATAAAGCAGCCTGCCCCTAGAGAACAGACTTCCCAAACAGTACACATAGTTAGTCTTTGAGACCATCATTTGTATACAAACTTAATGTGGTTATTTTGCTCCCTAAGGATTTAGAAGTAGGCAGGAGCTAAATACTATTTAATCTGTCTGATCTTAAATATCTGAGTCGAATGCATACTTTAAACCTTGTGGATTTCAGCTTATGTAAAGTACAGTCTCATGCAGTATTACAGCATGTCTCCGGTTGTCTCCTATATACAGTCTAAAACTCTTCATAAGAAAACCAATAAGGCATTTGAATAATATTATTAAACATAAAAATAATAAGAAAATAGTAAAAAACATTGATAAAATCAGTGATCCAGATGTATATATACATTTGCTAGAACTGCAAAGGTTTTCTTTTCAGAGGCAAAGCCATAAAAACATTTGTACTCAACTTGCATGCGCTTCTCTGCATTAGAGAAACTGTATTAAAATGAGAATGATTTATGATATATGCATTGGTAAATTAGATTTGGATGCTGTTTTGCATCTTTGAGTTTTCTGGCTAAAGTAAGGGCCACAGCATCCCAAATAAATATGCATTTTAGCTAACGACATAGCTTATGCATAATTCAATAAGTATGTAAAGTTAACTCAAAGTAGAAATTAATCTGAATATCTTATCAGTATCACTCAGCACTTGACCGTTTTCTTTTCTGGACCTAAATAGCTAGGAGTCAACACTTTGTCAGGAAGTAATAATGCTTGAGAGTTTCCTATTGCAAAGGCATTTGTGTTGCTTTTACATTTACATTTTAAATGCAAGACACGCCCCCTAGTGGAAGTGTAGTGGTATTGATTTACTTTTGCATTTTCCAGACAAATTTATTCAAAGTTTTAAGGTTTACATTTTATGAGTGTTTCTTGTGTTCCCTAAAAATGTAACCTTTGGCCACGAGTCTATGACACAGATATATTATATGAAAAAAAATATTAATTTGCAGTTTGCATTAATATCTTGCATATCATATCATGGTAATTGTTTGTGCAAATGTATTATTATTTGCTTATTTTAAAATATAATCAGTGTATTTTTGGAAGATGTTTTTCTATGAACGGTTTCACCACAATTGAAAAGGACACCCACATTCTCCAATAACCAAGAAATATGCATCTGTTGTTCTTTAAAAACACCAAAAGCATATTGAGCCGCCTAACAATTAATTTTAGCACAGCTCTCACAGTGTGTAAAGCAAATCTGGAAGATAAAAATCAAACAATGGGAGATGTGTTGAAGTGAACACTATTGTGTTTATGGGTTTTCTCAATTTAACATCCCCTGCACAATATTGGCAATGTCTGCAGTTAAAGTGGTCAATAATTTCCATAATGATATTAAGTAAAGATTTTCTCAAGTGTGCTTGAGTTGCATAGTGGACCGATGGCATTCTCCAGCATGTAGCAAAAGATGTCAATATACAGACTAGGCTATTGCAATATGTTGTGATGTGTTGTTGCTAGAACTTTGTTAATTGTGATACAAAATGTGAGGTTTTTTATTTAATGTTACATTGCATGTGAAATACATATTTGATCATATTTACTAATACAATAGAACCTTTATTTATAATCTGAGGTGAAGAGATTGTGAAGCTTGTTGAATACACCGTATGAAAAAATGGTCAAAAAATGGGTAGGCCTACCCATTAAAAAAGTCATAATAAGTACCATTTAGGTACAGATATGTATACATTTATGGATATACCTTTTAGGTACTGATAAAAAAATGATTATTGTATTATATTGTTGTATTGTTGTAATTAAGCCCATTTTTCATTTGCTGCACATCTCAAAACAAGCTCTAGAGGTGTGTGTTTAGTATTTTTGTTCTTCTGAATTGTGTTGTTCTAAGTAGGAAACAATTTGTTTATTAAGTAGAAAATATGAATATATGAGTAAAGTATGACTATTATTTGTGTTGGGGCAACCTCTATGGGTCAGAATGCAGCGTTTATAAGCCTGTCACAGTCAGCAACAACACCATTAAAGAAATGATGTTCGAATGAATCATTGTTTTGAAGCGAGACGTTTAGATGATTCCTATGAATCGATTCACGCAGCCATTCCAAATACTGCAAGAGCGAACTTTATTGCTGAAACCATACAGTTTGACACAAGATATTTTTTTAATATTTAAGTTTACGTTATAGTTAATTAATTAAATTATTAGAGTCACAACCTCAAGATAGAGGTTATAGTTAGAGATAAGACATGAAGGTGGAACCTAGGATCTAAATATAGCATAGTGGAAAAACAGCATCATCTAATACTGAATTATCAAATATCGATTTTGAAAACCGATAGTTACGTCTAAAGGATTAGTCAAAATGATCAGTGACTCAAATGGATCGAATCTGGTTCATTGAAACTAAAGGCTTGTTCGACTTCATGCGGCAACGCAAAAATCGACAGCCGGATGACGTCAAAGTACCGCGAGAGCGATTTGCGAAATCGTACGGAGGCTGCTTTCAAATCGTTCTCGCGGAACTTTGACGTCATCCGGCTGTCGGTTCTCAGCGATGCTGCCCGCCCCCAATCGCCCAGTTGGCGGTCATGTGAGAACGCCCACCAATCTACTCACGCGCTCTTCTAAAATCTCCTCACCCCTATGAGACTCCTCTTGGCTTTGACGTCATCACGCGCTCCCTCCGGTTGCCACGGCAACCCATCTCCCTCACCCCCCTTATCATCCCTACGCTGGTAGGATCCATAATGGTACAAGCAGCATCCTGCAGCACAATGGTCGCAGGACGGTGAGCGCGCAGTGATTCAGCATCGCAAAGCAGGCTTTAACCTTTCTCTTTTACTTCATCTGCTTTATTTCTTTGCAACCATTTGTTTCGTCCTTGACGTGATTTTTAAAATCGTCGCTTTCCAGAATGTTTTGAACAGGACTTGACTGTCACCGGACAGGGATCGGCGGGCATCTGGCACGGAATGGTAGGTCGCTCACTGGTAGATGTTGATGCGGGGAACCTGAAGGGTGGGGTGATGCATATTGATCGCGGCGAAGGTTAATGAAGTCGATGCCTTTGTGGCAAAGAAAAATAAGTGATCGTTCACGATTGTCGCTCGGCACGCGAACGGTCGGAGCCAAAACGCCGGAGACCGGCCGGATTTCTCCGGTGTTTACCCGATCCGAGCGCGCGAGCGCGTATCCATCCATGTTTTTCTCTTGCATCACTTGCAGACCTGCATCATACGGAATGTCCTGTTTGCAGGCCTTTGTTAGAATATGGACAGATGTCATCTGTATTTATATGATCTGGCGTCAAACAATATAAAAAAGAAAATACACATTTGTATGTTAGTTCTGTATCCAGTAAAGGTGCTGTTGTAATTATAAAGATACTTATTTATTTTTTGCACTGTACGTGGTACAACACTACAAACTTTACATATACAGTATGACTATGTCATGTTTTGAACCCTCTCTTGGAGTCTGGGGTCTGAGATGAGGGGTAATGGCATACCTGGTTGATGTTAAGCCTATTTCAAACATAAAGGATTGATAAATCACTTTTTCATTTTATACATTTATGCATTTGGCAGACACTTTAATCCAAAGTTATTTACATCAATGCATTTAAGATATATATATTTTTTTATCAGTATGTTTGATCCCTTGGATTCAAATCCATGACCTTTGCAGTGGACGCTAATAGAGCTAGGAACACAAAATACACATTAATATTGATTCACTTGCTATTTTTATGTAGTTACATCATTCATTCTCACTAATCATTATTCAATTACAGTTAAGAATCTGTGGCATTGTTTGGATGCAGTGGTGCAATGTGGCTTTCAAGTGCCCTATTTAATTTTGGAGTGTTTAAGGGAAAAATACACAGGCTAATTCGTGCAGGGTTTGGAGAAGAGTAATACATTATGCTGAGGAGCATCCATGCACCAACAACACACGTCCCTTCCATAGCTCCCAAAAAGACCCATATGAGCAATTAAGCTTTTCCATTGTGCCTGTATATTATTAAATCACATACCAGTTGGTGCACTGGTTAGACTTGGCTCGACTCAGGCTCATGGTTCTGTGTCAAAGGTCCCGATCATCCGAGTCCTTATGTTCTCAGCATGTGCTGACATTTTGAAAGATAAAGAGAGGGAGAATAAATGAATTATTAAAGGACAGCCTTGAGAAATTGGCATTAGGCTGCATGTGACTTGGATGGTTCGGCAAACGTTTTCTCTCCGCAAATTGACCTCAGTCCTTGCGGACAGCCGCTGTTATTTCAAGGATCTGCCTCCTAGTAGTCATCAAAAGACTGATCTACTGTAGGAAAAAGAGAAGCATTTGTAGATTTGGATGTTTTAAAAGATCTGTAATTGCGAATAAGGCCTTGGAAATAGAAGCCTGAGCCATTTTATGTCCGTTGCTTTGAATTATTAATATGCATTTGCTTTCTAGTTGTTAGCTTATTTTGTATTTGTTCTGTTTTTTTTTGCATCAATGTTGGATTAGTTGCTACCACTTATACTATTTTGCCATACTATGATAAAGTTTATATAAGATAGCGTATTTTATTAATGCACAGATTTTAAAGGTCACAGCTGTTGGGGTTGCAAAATCATAATTTTTATAATCATTTTCTCACTGTCATGCAGTTAGGGGCAGACTTACTTAATATTTTATGTGTTGGAGCTGGTTTGGTCTCTGGTTGATTGTGGTTGGGATTAGTGAACGAGGTTAAGCCATCTCAGTGTTGTAACGTGTTTCGATTTTAAAGAATCTAAGTTCTCAATTGGTTTTCCTTGAATCTTTGGGGCTTATTGTAAGCATGTGTCCAGACGTGTGATGGATGATGTCATTTGTTGGTGGCCATGTGGAGTGGTGGGATGCTCATTGGGCATGTAATTATGCAAGACGAGGGGTGTGGCTTGTGACGAAGCTTCATCTGCCTTCTATATTGAACACTTGAGTATCTTGGTTTACATCAGTATTTCTGTCTCTTTCTCATTATCATTAAATTATATGTTGTTATAATATATGTCCTTGATTCCTTTACATTGTACATTAATAACCATCCCACTCAAGTTTTATGTTTTTCATTCACACGACTGGCTACCAGGATGCATTAAAGAGATTTCTGTACATTGTTAATGTTTATTATTTCAAGTGCTGTGATATTCAGCAATTTCAGCCCTTGAGGAAAATGTTTCGAGCTAATGGTTTTGAGATACTTTAAACAAAGGCTAGTGGGATTGAGTTTGATATTATTGAACACAGCAGCCAGCGGCGAGCAAAAAATCTATTAGTCTACACCACCTGCTTTTCACTTTTATGTTTGACCTCCCTGGTTTGCTTTAAAGGGAACGTATCGGGACTTTTATCAACTAAAGAAGCTCTTACGCTTTTAAATGGAATAATGGTATAGACGGTTTCAGCAGTAACAACATAAACAAGTGGCTTTCGTGGTCAACACGTAACTTCCGGTAAACTCCGCTTAGAATAAATAACAGCAAAGTACTTTAAACGTAGTTTATTTTTATAACAAGCAAAATAAACAACACACAGATTACCTAGGAAACCAAAACATTTGTTATTTTCGACAAGGTATTTGTTAAAAAGTTCAGTTTAACAACTAGTCAGACCATTAGAAAAAATGAAACCGGAAGAAAAGTTCAGACCAGACACGTATCGCGTCACCGCACGTGCGTCCGATGAAACCATCTATAGGCCTTGAGCAGTGATAAACTATACAGTTCCCATAATCCTTTGCTCCAGGTACTCTCTTCCATATTGGAAGGTCTCCATATTTCCGGTCTTGATTTGACAGATGGTGCTGTTATTAGTTTGGTGTTTGTTTATATAATTACAAAGTTGTGTTCATCAAAGGAATCCTTATATAACCGTTTTTAGATTTTTAGGGCCTGGACACTCTTCAAGGAGTTATTATTATTATTAAACATGACTGTACTAATAATAACAAGACATACTTTGCAATGTATAGTATATTTTAATTTACTTTGTGTTTTATTTAATCTTATTGCATTGTGATCTACAATATATTTTAAGCCTATTTTAAAGGGGACAGAGAAGAAAAACATTTTTACCTTGTCTTTGTTGAATAATGGTAGTCTACCCGCATTCACGAACA
Organism: Misgurnus mizolepis; assembly: GCA_025389145.1. Classification (NCBI taxonomy): domain Eukaryota; kingdom Metazoa; phylum Chordata; class Actinopteri; order Cypriniformes; family Cobitidae; genus Misgurnus; species Misgurnus mizolepis. Next base: position 7,290,078 of record JAIFKI010000024.1, read on the forward strand.
TACAAAAAGTGCTAGACATGCTAAACATCTCAGTCTCATAGAAATTCCTCTTTTAGAAATGTCAGCCAGAAAACATCCCAATCTGAAAAACTGATGCTTATGACATCACAGGCATCTCACTGCCCCTCCACTTTAAAATAATTGGCTACATTGTTTGAGTGGCAGCAACGTCAGCCAATCAGTAATGAGATGGCAAGTTAAGTCAGTAGGGGGAGACAAATAGGTGCAAAACCACTTGTTTAAAATCCCCCACCCTAATAGAGCTATCTGAGAGAGGTTTTTATGAAGCTTCTAAGGCATTACAGACCCAAACAAAAAAATTGTCTACATGTCACATCACAGAACAAGGATAAATACCCCGTTCAATCATTCTATGTCACCTTTAAAGTATTTTAAAACATTATGCTTTAATTTCTACTGTGAAGCACAAAAGAAAATGTAAAAAAAAAAGGGTATTTTTTCCCAAAATGTCAAATGCAGTCTGACCTCCCCTTATGGTGGATTCACACCAAACGCGAATATAGCGTCAAATTTGCGTCTACCGCGTCTAGTTTGAACATTTCGAATGCATTCGCTCGTGTACAGCGAAATAGATGCGCGTAAAAACCAAGTGTTTAAAGCGAAATTGGCGCGAAATATCAGTCGTTCCCCCATGTTGAATGCCGCCATAGCAGCAAGCAGGCTCCTGATTGGTTAACGTGGCGCAAATTGACATTTTTCAACTGGTGCGATAGACGGCAATTCGCCTCATTCGCGCCGCCAGACCTCCAGATGCACGTAAACGTGTCTTTACATTGACTTAACATTGAAATCATTCACGCCAGACGTTCTATTCGCGTTTGAACGTGTGTGAAAGCAGCATTAAGCTATTAATGTGGCTTTCATCATAAATTAATTAATATAAGTTAAAATCTCAAATAGATTGACAGAAAATTGGTTTAGTAATAGTGACATTTTTAGGGTATTTGTGATTTTGCACGTGTTTGCACGAAAGGATTTGTATGTATTTTCAAATACACACACATGGGTAAAAGGTTAAGTATTTGTGAGTCCTCAGGCCTGAGTCTGTTAGAATAGAGTTCAGATCAAAGCTGGTAATAGGATTTAGCTGATAGTATTTGTAGATGAGAATTGTGAGATGTCAAACCAGACAGATCTGTTTTGTGTTCTACCTCACTGTGTTTCTGACCCTAATCATTAATCACTATAGGTATACTAAAGATCCCATTATTGTTTCATGTTCTTACAAATGGAAATGCTTTTTCAGGGTTGACTTACTATCATTTGGCGAGAGAGAGAGAGAACGAGAGAGAGAAAATGAGATTTTGCAAATTTACATTTAAGCGTTTGACAGATGCTTTTTCCTAAAGCGACTTACGGTGCAAGCAAGCTATACTGTAGATTTTATCAGTATGTGTGTTGCCTGAGAATCGTACCCATGACCTTTGCACCCCTAACTCTGTGCTCTATAAGCTACAGGAATGAGATTCGAGAGCACTGGTTTGTTTCCGGGAAAATCAAGAAGGAGGTTTGGAACTGGAGATGTGGAAAACTGAAGATGTCAGGGTTTGAGGAGTGAGGCGGCCCCTGACGTCGAGTGCGATTTCGCCTCTTGCTGATCAGGGAGGAGAGAGAAATGATGAACAAGTGACTTACTGCCTGAGAGAAAACGATAGACTCAGCATACTGCCATCACGCCACACTGGAAAGAGATAGAGTAGATGGTGTAAGATAGATAGATAGATGACTGTATTATGTATCCATGTTTTTAGTGTCCACATCCGTCGGTCAGACTGTTTGCCGAAGGAATGTGAATAATTGAAATGTTTTCGCAGTGGCCCTTTGTATGTCACAGAATGTTATGCAAGGGACGACTTTAATTGCTTAACCACACTAATGAGATGCTATTATCTCTCTGCTTTGTTTGTGCTCTTCTAAATACAAGTGTTTGGACAAATGTCATTTCTGATGATGTGTGCACACTGCTTTCTGTCTGTTACGGTTACTGACTTTAGTGCGCAGGATGTGTGTGTTTTTTTGTTTGTGTGTTGTGTGGATGTAAAAACAAACAGGACTTTGCATAGTGAGGAGAAGCAGAGAGATAAGTGGATTGGTAAAGAAGAAGATATATGAACTAGTCTTTTTTGTGTGTGGGTGATTTACTGTTTTCTACATAAATCAGTAGGCCCAGTTGGGTTGGATAGATCATATCCAGTACTCAAATCTAGTTGAGCCTCTCTTCAAATGTTTCTCAATGGTTATAAGCGCTGGTTTTGAAATTTAGATCTGAATTTACTGTTGTCATTTAAAATATTTCACCAAGTCATCTCATTTCATGCTACTGCGAGTTGTTGAGATGTTAAGATGTTTTTTTTTTTTGGATTTGGTTGAATGGAGTGTTCATGATTACAGGATTTCTAGCTTCTTACAGAGAGAGCGAGAGAGCGAAAGAGTGAGGAGGATGAGGAGAGGCATATTTATGTGATGCTTGTAAACCGACTTAAAGTTTGCCTCTGGTGCACAGCAAAAAAATAAATAAATAAACAACAACAAGTATAAACACAACAAGCACATAAACACACCACACATACACAAAACCAAAACAGCTTTATATGATTTGTACATGTAGGCCTCTTTGCCGTTTTCCCCAAACAGTGGGGAGCTAAATGAGACAGATTTTGATCTTTAGTTTGAGTATCTTATCTTTAGTTTTGTTATGTACTTTGAGGAACCATACAAGATTTTTAAAAAATGTATATATATATATATATATATATATTATAATAATAATAAGCGCTTCAAACATCATAACAATGTTTAAATGTTGTTAATGTAATGTAGCCAGAATATAAAACTAAATTTTGTGATTGTTTATTACTTTATTTCTCGTAGTGCGACCCAGAACTGAGGTTTTAACTAGGCTTCAATCCTTCAATACTCTGAAGGGAAGGAACAGAAACGTAACTTGTCCGCAGAGTGACATACAGAGGGGTCATTTAAAATAGCCTTCCCGAGAGAATACACTGGCTAAACAGATCTCACTAGATCCCTTGCTTTCAGAGCATGTGCTAAGACTAAAAGCAAGATAGACAGACAGACACATAAATAGATTGATAAATTCATAGATTGATAGACTGACAGACAAACAGACACATAACTGAATAAATGGATTGATTGAAAGATAGATAGATTAGTAGACACAGACAGATAGTCAGTCAGTCAGACACATACATTGTTGGATGGATAAATGGATTCAATAAGGTTCATTGGTTAACTACATTAGTTAACATGAACTAATAATGAACTGCACTGATACAGCATTTATTAATCTTTGTTAATGTTAGTTAATGCACTGTGAAGTTACATGAACAAACAATTAAAAGCTTTATTTCTACTAACTAACATTAACGAAGAAGAATAAATACTGTAACAAATGTATTGTTCATGGTTTGTTAGACACATAAATGGATAGATGGATGATAGATAGATAGATAGACAGACAGACAGACAGACAGACAGACAGACAGACACATTACTGGATGGATGGATTTGTAGATACTGTAGATCAAACCCAACTGGGTCGTCACCAGAAAGATTTCAGAAAAATTTTACTAAAATAATTTATTAAATTTGATTATAAAAACAATAATAATAACAACAACACACTTGAATAAAAGCACAGTAAAAAAATATCTTTTAAATACACAAAATAAAAAAACTCCACCACTGTGTCATGACCATGTGCTTGCGCAGCTTACTGTATTAAATTGCGCGGGGGGTCACAGCCATTTTTCCCCTTGAAATGATGCAAGGGGAAATAAAAACTCCTAAATAAAAATTTTAATGTGTTTGGTCTGATTTAAAAAAATATATATTTTAAATGTATTTGATTGGTTTGTCGATAGTGAGCGCGCCACTGCTTAACGTTAAGACACGGTTGAGTGTTGCAGTGAGATTGACACATTATGGTTCTGCTGTTATCTTTGAACTATTTTCGCTGCTGAAACAACAAAAACAGTCAACATTGCGTCTAAAATGTAAGTGACTAAATATTAATTACTTGTTTAGTGAACTGTCATATGAAATCTGTAAATTTTCAACCGTGATGTGATGCTGCTTAACTGTATCATGTTATTAAAAACTCCTTTTTACCGCAGTATGTTTAACCGACTTTGTTAACACACTGTTAACTCACTTTGTGTTTGCTGCGCTTATTTGTTTAACTTATAGCGTCATTACATTATGCACTCCCTGTCGCCATTGACACTAAAGGATGCAGAATCATTATCGTGTTTTGGTGATTGTTATTGGCGTTTTAATCTAACGTTACTTGTCCCTGATAAGCGGACAAGCGTTGATGTCGAGCCCTGCGACGTGTTTTTAGACTGCTTCAGTAGGCTAGGTCCAATCTTAACGACTCGTCCATTGTATGTCAGTTCTTCCTCGTTTTTTGCACATTATCATAATTAATGATATTATGCATTGCAGTAAGGTTGATCTCATTTGTGCCCCCCTGAAAAAATGAAATGCCTGTCCGTGAATTTGTGTCCGTGAATCGCGTGCACGTTTCACCGGCCTCACTCCACTCTGACGGCTTTCAGCCCCGCCCTGCTTCATGCTACTGAGAGAGTGGGTGGGGGGGTGTAGAGTGTGGGTCGCATAATCTTTATTTTTTTTTTTATGAGGGTCGCTCCTAAATTTTTTTTAAAACCACTGCTGTAGATAGGTGGATTTATAAATGGATGGAAAGATTAACAGACAGACAGACAGTCAGTCAGTCAGTCAGTCAGTCAGTCAGTCAGACAGACAGAAACATACTGTACATTGGAAGGAGGGGTGGATGGGTGGATGAATAGATATACAGACATAATACACATAATGGCTGAATTGATAGATTAATAGACAGACAGGCAGATTTATGAATGGATGGATGTATTGACAGATTCATAGACAGACAGTCAGACACATACATTGATGAATGGATGAATTGATGAAAGAATAAATTGATAAATAGATAGCCAGACAGACAAATGCATAAATTGATGGATAGATAGATTAATGAAATAGTAGATTGGTAAAAAGATAGACAGACAAACAGACACATAACTGGGTAGAATAAGATGGATGATGGATTGGTAGATAGATAGACAGACACATAAATGGATGGATGGATGGATGGATTGAAAGATTAATATATTGGTAGATAGATCGACAGACACATAACTGGATCGATAGACGATGGATTGGTAAAAAGATAGACAGACAAACAGACACATAACTGGGTAGAATAAGATGGATGATGGATTGGTAGATAGATAGACAGACACATAAATGAATGGATGGATGGATTAATATTTTTGTAGATAGATAGACAGACAAACAGACACATAACTGGATGGATGAATTGGTAGATAGCATGACGGCCACTGACTTCTTTTTTTCGAGGGCGCTTGATGCGAAATGTATGTACACTGTCATGTGTGTGGTTCGTAATTTCAAAATATGTTCTGCGCGTCGAGCGATTCTATGTGCATCATGTGTCTTGTCAAAATAAGTGCCTGCTGCATTGTAACGTTGGTACCGTATGATAACGTTATGTACCACACGTACACTCCTGATTGGCTGAGTGGCCTTCAGGGATGCTGTGCTGTGATTGCCAGAGTCTGGAGAGAACAAGCTGTTGCCACAGAAAGAGGATTTGATGTTCACAGAACAGCCAGTGACATTTACTTTAAACACTTAAGGCATCTGCCATTGTGAGCTAAATATGAGTTTTCAGTTTTTCTTCTATTGTCATTTGGATCAAGACAGTAAAGCTAGACAGATGACTGACAAGATAATCTAAACATTAGTCATGGTGGAGGAGAACATGAAGCTGACTTCTTGAGCTTTTTGGTCGTTGCTAAGAAACTCGTTGAGTCACGGCAGATAGTTTCAGAAAGTGTTGAAGTTGGGATTGTGAGGAGAATCTTGACTAACTGTTTGGGTCGGCGTATGTTTATTTATGCTGCCCACCCAATGATGGAGGTACTCTGAAGTTTGCTGTTTGACTCAAAGAGAAAGACAAAAAGTATTTGTTATGTTTGTACCAAATAAGCTCTGTTCAAAATAGCCTACATAAACTGAGGAGTAGTAAGCACACTCCTGATACGATGGCTGCTTTAAACAATAGGCAGCAACATTAAACAGAGACCTCATTTTGACCAAATTCAAGGGTGCATTTCGTGCATTTTTTTGAGGATCGCTGTCAATGAATGCCTTCTTTTGAAAGTAATGTTCAGCTCAGCAGATTTTGAAACCAACCCATGTTATCTTGTATTTATGGTTCAGTCAAAATATTAAATCGATTTTAAGGCGACTGTTGGATGACAGCACCATGCACTTGTAAATGAAAATGCAAGTGTGCTGCTCAGTCAGAAGTGCTTTATGAATAATGTAGTTAGTGGATTTCCATTTGTTCCAGGGATTAAGGCTCCTTTCTTTGAAGAAAAAAATCATACTGTGATATCCATGAACCCGGTCTCATTTTAGGACAAAAAGTAGATAAAAGTAATTTTATGTTAAATGTGCTGTAAACCCAAAGGAAAATTAAATTGCTTATTGGATTGAGATTTGATGGAGTTCTCAGTTGTGTTTCATTTATTTAGTGTCAGATTGTTCTCAAAAAAATGATTGAAATGGTACCAATAAAATGTATGTTGATATTAGGACAAAATGATCTAGTTTTGGATAAATTTGGTGAGAAATTAGTTCATACTGAACCCATTCAACGCTTTAGATTGTTTGTCCATTCTCTCAAATACGACCCAGTGTTCACTAAATTAGCACCTCTACTGGCAGCAGTTGGAACATCATATATTGGGGTATGAAATTATATATTGGGGTAAAATTTTGCAATGATGACATGTATTGGAAAGTGATTTTTAATTTAAATCATCAGGATTCATTGTATTTATACTATTTAGGCAATTAGGGCAAATAATGTACCCATTCATTTAATTATATAACATAACACAGCATACAAAACAGTCACAATTAAAGGGACACTCCACTTTTTTAAAAATAGGCTCATTTTCCAGCTCGCCTAGAGTTAAACATTTGATTTTTACTGTTTTGGAATCCATTCAGCCAATCTGATATCACGCAGTACCCGAAAATAGTCCCCTGCTACTGAAAGTTACTATTTTTGGGTGCAGTGTAATAACATTGCGCATGCTGCAGCCATGTTACAGCAGCAAAGTCCTTGATGATTATGCCAGAACAAAAGTATAGTTTCTAGACATATCAGCCTAGAAATTCGAAACTTTTAATTTTCCGTCGTTCTTAGTACACAATGTATCTACAGAAGAGTCAAGTTTTAAATAGGAAAAATATCAATACTCTTTGGTCAATTTTGAGCGCGATGCTAATCAGATTCGATGATTATGCTTAGCTATGCTAAAAGTGGTACCGCCAGACCCTGAGATCAGCTGAATGGATTTCAAATTGGTAGAAATCAAATGTTTAATTCTAGGGGAGCTGGAAAATTAGCATATTTTCAAAAAAGTAAGTGTCCCTTTAAAAAAGTAAAAATATTCCAAGTGTAACGAGGTCAAACAATAATTTTAAGGAAAAATAGACCCAAAAGCAATCACTAGCCATGTTGGATCGCATCAAAAATGAGTGAAGGACATGCCAAATTTCGATACAAAAAATCCCTTAATTCACAAAACACTTTTTATGCTCGCTTGGTTTTTGATTTATGCGAAAAAGAGCAAATGCGAAATAATGGGAAATGGAAACGCATTTGCGGAATTAATTCTGACGTAACGAACATTAAACCCACGGGACTGACCGCCTAGCTGTTTCCGTTGTCATTGTATTTACAATTAATGGGGCTCGATGTCGTCGCATTGTCCTTGCTGTTAGTGCCTTCATAAAAAATGCTGCATTCCTTCTTCTGTGCACAGCATTCAGTTTGACAATTACAAGCTGCACTGCTAATAAATTAATAACTTGCCCCATCGTGACTATATGCAGTCCTGTCTCCATTTTCCAAGCGTGCCTTGTTTTGTTTACTAGGTTACCAATTCCACCATCATTCGCTCAAACAACTTAATAGAAACGGACCTAATTCGCATTTGTTTGTTTTTCATTTTTTTGCAAATTTTGAAAAGATTTGCTTCACGTTTGGATGGAAACCCAGCTAATGTCTGCTGTAAATATCATATCTGGTATACACTCGTTCAAAAGCTGCTACCAGAAGAAGTGATACGTCATCTTTGATTGTGAAATAACATTGGCTCTTGTGTGTCTTGTGACCGATTGCATATTTTTTTGTATGTCAGCTTGCAATGTCAAGCGCTATTGGATGTCGTGATAATGAAGTGATGCTCCGATGTTCTAGTTTATATTTGAATGAGATCTGATTGTGTGTGCATTGTGTTTAAGGATTTCAACTCGAGTTGTTTGTAGTACTTTTATATTGTTGTTCATTGCTTAATTTATGCATAAAAACCTGTACTTCTACTTGCGTCTTGCATTGTTTTATATGGTTGGGAACTGGTTGGGTTTAGGGTAGGGGTGGGGTTAGATGCTCTAAAATATCTTTAAAACCATAAATGTTTATGAAACCATTTCTACTTTTACTTGATCTTACGCATAAGATGAACAACCTTAAAACTTAACCACAGGCTATAATAAGCTGCTGGCCACTAGAGGGCGCTTATCCTTAAAACGTAAATGTCATCTTTTAAAAAATCTTAATAAACTGTTGTTATTATTGGAGGACATCCTCAATCTCCCATAAAAATGTACTTCATTGCAGACTCTGCAAATCTGAGCTCAGTTTGTGACATCGTTGAGATCTTTTCTGAAACTGTAGTGCATTTTAATGTATTCACTAAGCAAACACTTTTATCCAAAGCGACTTAAAAATGAGGGAGCATTTAACATTGTTTTTGCTGGCTTTTGTAGTAAGCAGACTGAGATGTTTCAATTTCCTTTCTATTGTATTGCAAGGAAAACAACAGAGATATATAACACATCATTAACTTTGTTTTGTCTTATCTTAATCTTACTAACATTGCTTTAATATGAATTAAATTGACCTGAACAATGAGAAAGAGAAAAGTAGAGCACCTTTCTGCAGCTGTGGGATAAGGATTTGTTTAGCCCTCTGGTACCTACAGATGAACTCGATTCAGTCACATTAATAGCTTCTTTGTCTTTTGACACATTCATTTTATTTATTTTTCTTTTATAACATAATGTTGCTGTGCATTATTACCAATAATGTGCAGTGACTAAAGGATATTAAAGATTATCGCCAGAATGCCAAAATAAAGAGAAATTACCAGACTATGAAAAATAACACTTAGGACCTTTATTCCTTTACAAGAAATGTGCTTCATTATGTTCATTATTATAATCTGATAAGATCAGGTGGTCTAATGTTTTGCCGTGCACAAATACGTTATCAGATTATTGTTGAAAGCCCAGGTCAAAATCCCAATCCCAATCCTAATCCAGATCTAATCGGGATTTGCTATGGATTATATTTGGAGGGATTTTGATGTTCAAGGAGCACTACGATTCGGATTTGGGCACTGTGATACAAAATTTTTTCAATCTAGCTGATGACTCAGCAAATAAAATATCTAAATGTTTGCAAACGAAAGTTAAAGATATTTAATCTTTAACGTCTTTCAACCTTTGTGTCTATTGTAAAAACGTGCACACACATACATACACATGCAAGCAAACACAAAAAACTGAGACACAACTGAGAAAGCAAGTATACGTAGGAGCAGAAAGAGAGAGATAAACATTCCTGCAGCGTTTGCACTGATTTACTGCTCCAGTCAATGATGCGCCTCGACTCCCGCAATGCATTTGTGCAGCCAACTGCAAAATATTCAAGCACTTTGTAATTAGTGAGTGATGTCTGCCATTGATTTAACAGTAAACAAAGCACATGATGGCCAGTAAGAGCTCAGACTCCAGTGAATCCAGACTATGCATGCAGGCTAAATTTGGAAATAGCATACTAAAACTGTACATTTTTCCGTGGTGTTTAGTATGTATACTATGCACTGTATGGTAATTTTCCATATGGTCCTTGAAAACCCAAGAACTCGTATACTTTTTTACTAGTCAGCAGGTTTGGAAATTAATGTCAAGTAAAAATGTTTGTGTGGACTGTGAAGTTCGACTGCAGAACTGCTGAAAAATCTTTAGGCAGGTTTGAAGTCAGATGTGAGAAAAGCTGAGGTGTTAAATAACACTGTCAGCATTCGAATCTGACTCACTCGCAGCCCGAATTTAACACAGTATAGCTTCATTCTGAACACATTTTAGCAATATTTACAAATGTGACCCTGAATAACAAAACCAGTCATAAGGGTCAATTCTTTGAAATAGAAATGTATACATCTATTATTTTCTATAGGTGTATGGTTTGGTAGAATAGGACAATATTTGGTAGAGATATATGATTTTACATTTCCTCTGGTGTGAAAGTGTGTATTAGTACATGTTAACAATATGCAAAAGTACAAACCTCAAGGTAAACAATGACGTGAGTTAGCGTCTCCAATGTAAATCTCTTTTCTTTGACTACAACAAACACATGGATGGTAGGCAACAGTTTACTTCCTAGGATTGGTGATGTAGTAAAGACCGACATTATCATAATTTCTCCCGCTTCAGACTCACAGCCTGTAAGTTAACTCCTGTTAGCATTACATTGTGACCGAATCTTTCAAACATGGTAAGGAGCGTCACATTTCCGGCTGACGTCAGAGGTATTCAGCCCAATCACAACGTACAGATTAGCTGGCCAATCAGGGACACAGCGCTTTTAAAATCCATGCATTTCATGAAGAAAATGAAACCCAGAAAAATTTACGGTATGTGGAAAATAATGTGTTTTTTGAACCATAAACCACGCAAACACATTGTATTATACCAAATACACAAAATACACAAAATTGTTTTAGCAATTAAATAGTTGCACTTTAAGAAAATCGACAGAAGTTACAAAAGATGAAGTCCGTAGCAACACACATATTACTAATAATTAGGGATGCACCGATACTGGTATCGGGTATCGGCCTCGATACCTCATTTTCTAAAGTACTCGTACTCGTTAAAAGTCCCCTGATACCAGGGATCGATACCACGGTCTGAGAAATGTCTATGTTTGAGCGGCGTGTAAGGGGTTAATGCCTCTTGTGTTGTCCAAAGAGGCAGAGTTTACAACAAACTGGAAAACTAGTCCTTTGTTTTTTTGTTAAATTATATGACTAAAGCTGTTACCTGTAAATTTAAATCATGTTTTTTTGTTAAGTACTCGGTATCGGTATCGGCAAGTACTGAAATGCAAGTACTCGTACTCGTAATCCATAGGAATAGGAAAATTACAAAATATCTTAATGGAAGACAATCTTTACTTAATATCCTAATTATTTTTGGCAAAAAAAAAAAAATATATATATATATATTTGACATATACAGCCTATTGGCTATTGCTACAAATGAAGAGTTTCGTTGCAAAACGAGATAACTCTGTTTTTTTATTTTTCAGAAATCTCGTTTTTTGGTTGTGCATTCCAATTAATATCAATTCAACTCCAGTTGGTTTGTTTTGATTTGAACCTTCATAACTTAAAAATACAGCTAAGTAGCACCATAAAACAAAATAATAACATGATAACATAATAATAAACATGTTTTGACAAAAATGTTGAAACACTGAGTTATCTCGTTTTGCAACAAAACTCTTCAAATATACCCATGCGACTTATGACTGTTTTGTGTTCCAGGGTCACAAATTAGAAAAACAGACTGTAAAAATGCTTTAGTTACGCAGCTGTTTGCCAGTAACTTACTGTAAACAACTGGGAACCAGAAATCCTCATCAACCTTTTTCTGTTTTTTCCTTTAGACTTTGCTTCCCAGAATGCTTTGCATGAGGCTTTTATTTTATAGTTTTATTCTGTAAAGATAAAGACTTGTTAATGTTTAATGTTTATTTAACTTTGAACAAACTGTTGCCAGTAAATAACATACATTTAAATCTACAGTAAGTTACAGTGCACTGTAAAAAAATTCCGTAGAAATTGCAGCTGGGTTGCCGGTAACTTACCGTATATTTAAATTTATGTTTTTTACTGGCAACATTTTGTTCAAAGTTAAATGAACATTAAACATTTACAAGTCTTTGTCTTTACAGAGTAAAACTAAAAAAACAGCATCAAGCAAAACATTCTGGGAAACAAAATCTGAAACAAAAAAAAAACAGAAAAAGGATGATGATGATTTCTGGTTCCCAGAATGCTTTGTATGAGGCTGTTATTGTATAGTTTTATTCTGTAAAGATAAAGACTTGTTAATATTTAAAATTTATTTAACTTTGAACAAACTCTTGCCAGTAAATAACATAAATTTAAAACTACGGTAAATTACCAGCAACCCAGCTGCAATAACATTGTAATTTCTACAGATTTTTTTTACAGTGTAGTACAAAACTTGCACTTGCACAGCCAGTTTTATTATACTTACTTTAAAATTTAAAGGCAAAATGTTATGTGCAATGTAACAAAAATTCTATTTCAGTTATTAGGTTTGTGACCCACGTTTCATAATTTAAATTTTGACAAGAAATGGGTTTAACTTATTGTAAAAACCTATGCTATAATGACTTATTAATCATAATTTGTTTCCCAGTGTGTAAAATATTTGAATTTAGTGAATACAGTAAATCATCCTACATAACATTCTGTGAAAAATATAACCTTGATATCTTCAATGTTGACTGAGTAAGGCCACATCAAAGATTAAAATCAGTGATTGAAATAAAATGTTGATGCTCCTGATCTCTAGCTAGATTATGAGACTTTAACTTGGATTTTATCGGATCACATTTTTTATTAAATATGCTACCAAATGTGGTTCAAATAGTGCAGTGTGTTCTTTTAACAACTTCTAGGGCTCTGTCATACACCCAGCGCATCTCGTGACGCAAGTGTCTTTTGCTAGTTTCAACCCTCCGCAATGATAATTTTCACTTTTAGCGCCATGTTGTTTAAATAGCAAATGCATTTGCGCACAATTTTGCGCCCATGGGCATTCTGGTCTGAAAACATGCATTGCTGGTGGTTGCTATTTTGAGGCAACTAAGATAGACTACGCCATTGACCAACTAAAACCTGGTCTAAAGTATATGGCGCAATAGTGTTTTTGTTATTTAATGAGCCGTTAGAAATATGCACCTATACATAAACGGGACGACAACGTGGGTTTGCTTATCACACAAATGGATGCGAAGCAGCACAAAAAAACACAGATTTATTTTATAGTGTATGATGACTCTGTGGATATGGTGAGATGAGAACCTTTTTTAAGTAATGTTTTTTTTAAGTAATGCTTTATCTAAAATAGATAAAATCAATATTATGAGATTACAATGATTATGTAGGATATCAATACATTTACAGCAATTGAAAGCACTTGACAAGCGCTCAAATCTTAAAATAGGGCCCATAATGTTAGTCTGTTATTTTATCATTCTGTCTTGTTTAAAAAGGAAGTTAAAAGTTGGTAGAACACCAAACAGTGGTATTTAATTTATAGGAATGGAAGCCGCTACGTAGAGATGGTTAATTTAAACAGAAATCATGCATTTGCAATGTATTATGTAAGGAGTATATAAAAGTAGAAAAAATATTTTAGGATACCATTAGACCCACCTATGCTTCAGTGTCAACATGGCTGCCGTGTATCATTATGCAGATGTACACATCACATCCAGAGCACATACAGCAGGCAGGTGAGCTGTTTTTCCTTTTTAAGCCGATCTTGTTTTACTGTATCCACCGCCTCCACTTGCGACACCTGCCAGCGGTGTCACAGTAAAGACGGCTCCCAGCACCACCAGCAGGGCTCAGATTGGCTCCCAGTGAGAGGAAATGTTGCATGACCTGCTGTTTTTCACCAGTAAACCAGCCATACTGTTGCTGACAGCGTCTCTGTCCTCAACACAAACACACACACACGATGTAGGACAAGATTGGAAAAACATAAGCCACACTGTTTTTTTGTTAGTTAGCATGAAACAGATTTAATTAGGGCTGTATGGTCAAATACCCAACTGGTTGTCTATCAGTTTATCTAGATTATTTCCTTTTGTGTGGGTTTGTTAGTTGTCTAGTTGATAAACAAAAAGCAAGAAATTGGCAGTTTAGAGTTATTAATTGTAAAATGAATGTCTATAATGAATCCAAATAAATTAGATCAGATTAAAAATGAAATAAGTTACGCTTCTCTCTTTTTTTTATTTTTTTTATTTTCTGTTATATTTCAGTCTAAATTTAGCTTCATCCAGACAAAGGTTCTGTAGATTGACAGATGAAATGAAGAATCATATTAAAGTCCCAGATGTGATGTGTGTGACAGCGAAGGGAAGAGGTTGAGTGTCTGTCTGGAGTGTCTGTCTTTTTTCTCCGCAATGATCGTATCCAGCTTTCAATTTCACGCATAATTTTTATGCTCGGTCTACCTTTTTGCATTCATGAGGGTTATTCGCATAACTTAATAATCTAAGAATTGGGGTATGAATGAGAGTCATTAACAGACTGTAGGACGGCTGTAACCAATCAGACGTGGTGAAGATGTTGATGATGTAATTATGGCTGTTTTGTGTTTCATTTAACCATTAATGACCTGAGGTCTTTTGTTCTCGTGGATCGTCTCAACATGAATCAGAAAGCTGAGGCATGCTTCTGAATAATGAGGGCTGATGACTTGCCGTGAATTCTGTCTGTTGTTTCGGCAGACAATAAATGTTTTAATTTTTAATTCATGCCTTCATCATCACCAATGATAACTTGTAGTGCAATGTATTAATGTACAAATTGGGACACAAAGAGAGATGCTGTAATTACAGAGAAGCACAAAATAATGAAGACATCATCCAGTATTGAGAATGGAGAGCTTTATTTGATGTCAGTTTGAAGTCATAATTTAAAAATATGTGTATCATTTATTGTGTTGCAGATAATCTACTGAATATCTTTTTAAACAGGGATATATTACAGCAGATGCTATAGTGCCCTGCTCCATATTAGCATCCAATGGGAAAACTGTTTATTGGCTTAAAACCTGCAGACACATTAGACTAATGAACTAGAACATTCTCTTTTTACAGAACTACGCTTTATATGAGAGAGAGAGAGAGAGAGAGAGAGAGAGAGAGATGTGTGGTGCTCTATGGTGATGTATACTTCCCATCTGTCAGGTCTCAGGGGTGATGATACATTGTAACTCTGAATTCACCTGTCTGTTCTTCAGTACAGGTCCCATGTGCCGAATGTTCCACCTACAGTCTAAACATATACACACATATCATGTCATGTAGCCAAACGCACATAGATAGTTTTTTTTTTTTTGCAAGTGTATGTGCTTTTTGAGATGAGTTTCCGAGACGTAGCACAGTAACAAACCTGTAAGAAAAAAATGTGTACATCTGAGCTCTGTCGATGTGTGCTGAGATTATATATATACTGTTATTTTATTGTGTAAAGACACTCACTAAAGTACAGACTGCAAAAAATGATTTTCAAGAAAAAAAATATCTAAAAATTCTTAAATTAAGATGCTTTATCTTGATGAGCAAAATAATCTAAGAAAATAAGACTAGTTTTTAGACCAAAAATATCAAATTTAAGTGATTTCGTGCATAAAACAAACAAAAAAATCTGCCAGTGGGGTAAGCAAAAAATCGTGAAATTTTTTCTTAAACACAAAATTCAAGAAAAATGTGCTTAACCCATTGGCAGATTTTTGTGCTTGTTTTACGCACAAAATCATTTAAATTTGATATTTTTGGTCTAAAAACTAGTCGTTTTGCTCATCAAGAAAAAGCATCTTAATTTAAGGATTTTTTGCAGTGCAGTACACTAAAAATTTGTATTTTCTAACAGCCATCTGAGTTACATTCATCATATGAACACATACTCAGATATTTTTGAAAATGTCCTCCAATCTTTACAACAGATGAATATTGAGTGCAGCCCCTTTAATTTCACCATAAAGCATACTACAGTATTATAAAAATGTATTTTATTACAGTAAGTTATGATCATATATTCATGATGGTAATAGATGAAATGGTTTATGGATTGCATATTATTTAAAATAAAGCTGTTGCTGGATTCTTATGCGTTTTTGTTCTTTCTAAAAACTATAGATATAACACTCCAGGGGGGGCGGTTCAAGATGGCGCTCTAGCAACATGTGAATCGATGAGCTCTGCAAACTCAAATCGTGTCTTTTGTTTTCAGTGCAATTAGAGGAAAATTGTATTACTTGTTTTAACTAATACGTTGATAATAACACGTATACAAACCACCAGCAGTATGAGCAGATCTGAAAAAAGAAAGAACAAGAGCGTGTCTCTTGCGAATGCTAACCCTGTTAGCAAAGCAGGCAGCGAAACGGGGCAAACTTCTAGAAGTCTTGTGTTGGATGCTTCACATGATTACGCCAAAACAAGCATTGAATCGGACGAATTTTTGCTCTGTGAGGAGGAACTTTCTACACTTGTAGAGACTCCATGCAAGTCTCCAGCCGCAAAACAACGCAAGACGGAAAGCTCTGATACTGACGACATTCTCTCACAACTCGGGGCACTCACACAATTAATAAACACTCGGTCTGATTCCCTGGAGAATATAATCGGTGAGAACACACGCGCGATTACTAGCATGAAGGAGGTAATTAATGAAAATACCAAACAAATCACAAGTGTGAAAGAAGCTATTGAATTTATAAGTACTGAAGTTAACAGTCTAAAAGTCAAGCATGGAGTAATGGAGTCCAAGGTGGTAAAAGTGGAGCAAAATACCATGGAACAAGAAAGAAGGCTCTCACATCTGGAAAGCTACTCGCGACGATGGAACTTAAGGATTCATGGAATTTCAGAAGACGATGGAGAGGATGTCAGAGGAAAGATCATCCAGATATGTCAGCATCTCTTGCCAGAGAACAAGGACCAACTCCCAAATGCTATCGACACTGTGCATCGGCTCGGTCGCAAACAACCAAACAAAACCAGGGGAATAATATTTCAGTTTACCTCCCGCTTCTATCGCGATGCTGTATGGCGTGCAGCAAAGAACGCAACTTATCTCCGAGAAAACAAATTGAAAATTTCCGAGGACCTGTCAACAGCGGATAAGGAGAGGAGAAATATATTGTGGCCGATGGTGGAAAAAGCAAGGCAAGCTAATAAGCGTGCTTACTTTATTGGAGGTAGGGCATTTGTTGACGGAAACGAAATATTTCCACCAGCCTGAAAGTTCATAGAGCTGGTCTGGATATGAAACTAGATTTATTATACGAATACTGTGTGTGGAGGATTTATTTATAAGCGGTATTTCTTTGGGAAGCTCGTGAAAACTTTGAAAATATGAGCTTATACGATACTCTAATCTCAGGAGTGTTTTCTTTAAGTTTATTTTTTTTATTTTTGCTTAGGCAAACCGTTAAATATTATGGACATATGAATAAGTCGATTGGCATTCGGGCCTTTGCGTTAAAATAAGGTAATATTGCTATTTTCTCCTACACTTGTTTAAAGGGGATTTGATACGTTTGTTTGAATTGCACTACATTATGTATGTTAACAGAGTTTGTTGTTCT
Organism: Misgurnus mizolepis; assembly: GCA_025389145.1. Classification (NCBI taxonomy): domain Eukaryota; kingdom Metazoa; phylum Chordata; class Actinopteri; order Cypriniformes; family Cobitidae; genus Misgurnus; species Misgurnus mizolepis. Next base: position 7,307,760 of record JAIFKI010000024.1, read on the forward strand.
CATTGTTCTGTGTTCATACTTGTTAACACACATTTCCAGAGACTGGTTTAATATTCCTTTCTATATATATATATATATATATATATATATATTTTACTTTATGTCTCTTTCTGTAATTTCTTTAAACACTAGAGGGTTAAGAAACATTACTAAAAGAAAAGCAGTGTTCTTATATCTTAAGCATTTTAAGTCTGACTTTTGTTTTTTGCAAGAGTGTCATTCAGTTAAAGAGGATTATAATTTTTGGAAATCTCAATGGGGATCAGAGTTATGGATGGCTCATGGGACTAATAATTCAGCAGGTGTCTGCATTCTTAAAAACCGTTTTAATGGTAAGATTTTATGTTCTGATTGCGACCCTGGTGGGCGTTTTATTTGCTTAGTAATTGAAATGTCAAATGCAACATGGGTAATTGTTAATTTTTATGGCTTTAATCAACATAAAGAGAATGAAAAACTTATTGAACATGTAGAGGAACTTGTACTGAAATTATTATCCAAATACCCAAACTCTTACTTAGTTTTTGGAGGGGACTTCAATGTGGCTTTAGATAATTCCTTAGATAGATGGCCCCCAAAACCACCTGATAAATCTAATCTATATTTAAAGGCTTTTATGCAACAATTTTCTTTAATTGACTGCTGGAGAGAAGCTCATCCCTCTCAAAAAATGTTTACGTGGAGCAATAATTCTCTCTCTAACCAGTCACGTATTGATATGTGGCTTATTTCTAGAGACTTAATTAATGCATCTTCTGACATTATTCCATCTCCACTGTCTGATCACAAATGTATTTCTATATATATCCCACACTTAGACACTGCTAATTTGTCCAAACCTACATCATATTGGAAATTAAACACTTCATTGCTTAAATATAAGGAAGTAAAGGAGAAAATTATTTTTATAATTAACATTTATTGGGAAAAAGCAAATAAAGAAAACAATTTTTGCAGAAACTGGGAACTAGCAAAATATGAAATTGGTAAATATTGTCGTGATTTCAGCAGTAAATTGGCTAAAGAAAGAAAACTGGTAGAGAGCACTATAATGGGTAATATCACACATCTATTATCTAAAACTGTGCTTTCTGACAGTGAAAAGGTTGAACTTGCTCATCTTCAAAGTAAATTGGATGAGTTTTATAAGCAAAAAGCTAATGGTGCGTTCATTAGATCACGTATTAGATGGATTGAAGAAGGTGAGCAAAACTCTTCCTATTTTTTTAGATTAGAAAAACAACAAATAAAAAAAAATCTGATAGGGAAACTTATGATTGATGCAACTCTCTGTGAAGACCAAAAAGTAATTGCCAATTTTTGTGCTAAATTTTATAATGATTTATACACATCTAATTACAATGAACAATTTGCCCATAATTTTTTTGACTCCGTGTCGTCCATAAAACAATTAAGTAATATAGATCAAGTCTTTTGTGATGCCCCTGTAAACTTAGAAGAAGTTGAAGAAGCTATTAAATCTCTAAAAACAAATAAATCTCCAGGCACAGATGGTCTTTCGGCAGAATTTTATCAGGTATTTAGTAAAAATATAGCCCCTTTCTTGTTAAATGTTTATAAGGAAAGCATAAATAATTGTTCTCTTCCACCTACTTTGTGCCAGGGGCTGATCACCTTAATTCCTAAACCAAATAAAAATCATATTTTTATAGATAATTGGCGCCCAATAACTTTATTAAATTGTGATTACAAAATAATTGCTTTAGTAATGGCTAAAAGGTTAAAGAGGGTACTACATTCTATTATTGACGAAACTCAATCTGGTTTTATGCATAATAGACATATATCTAATAACATAAGATTAATATTGGACCTCCTAGATTATTCTGATATAATTCAAAATGACAGTTTCATCTTTTTTTTTGGATTATTATAAAGCATTTGACACCCTGGAACATGACTTTTTATTTCAAGCACTTAAAAAAATAGGCTTTGGCGATATCTTCTGTAAAATGGTTAAAATGCTATATGTTAATGGAAATAGTTCAATTAAGCTAAACAATGGTACATCTCCCAGGTTTTTTTTAAACCGTGGTGTCAGACAGGGCTGCCCGGTGTCTCCTTATTTGTTTTTAATTGCAGTACAATTCCTAAATGCACATGTTAGATCTAGTAACTTAAAAGGCATCACAATTGGAAACACAGAACTGATTATAACTCAACTCGCTGATGACACTGCATTGTTTTTAGAAGACTCATCTCAAATATTAGTAGCCTTGAACACTCTTCACTCATTCTCTAAAGCTTCTGGTCTAGGCCTTAATATTGATAAATGCGAATTACTTCCCATTAAAAGTTGTAATGCTTCTTCAATTTGCGGTGTTACTGTAAAAAGTACTGTGACGTATCTTGGTATACAAATAACTAAAGATAAAAATAGATGTGCTACAAATTTTAATCCAATTATTGAAAAAGCAAAAAAGAAACTTAATTGCTGGCTTCAAAGAGATTTATCTCTTAAAGGAAGAGTATTGCTTACTAAAGCTGAAGGAATTTCTCGCCTTTCTTATGCAGCCCAATCTCTTTATATAGATAAGCCCATAAGCAAAGTGATTGATGGAGTGTTAACAAATTTTGTTTGGAGAAATAAATGCCATTATATTAAAAAATCTGTTATAATAAACTCTTATAGTAAAGGAGGTCTAAATTTAATTGATTTCAATTCCTTAAACTATACTTTTAAAATAAATTGGCTAAATCATTACTTAAAGGGGACAGAGAATGAAAAACCATTTTTACCTTGTCTTTGTTGAATAATGGTTGTCTACCTGCATTCACAAACATACAAAAAGTGCTAGACATGCTAAACATCTCAGTCTCATAGAAATTCCTCTTTTAGAAATGTCAGCCAGAAAACAGCCCAATCTGAAAAACTGATGCTTATGACATCACAGGCATCTAACTGCCCCTCCACTTTAAAATAATTGGCTACATTTTTGAGTGGCAGCAAAGTCAGCCAATCAGGTATGAGATTGCAAGTTAAGCCAGTAGGGGGAGCCAAATAGGTGCAAAACCACTTGTTTAAAATCCCCCACCCTAATAGAGCTATCTGAGAGAGGTTTTTAGGAAGCTTCTAAGCCATTACAGACACACAAAAAAAATTTTTTGTCTAGATGTCACATCACAGAACAAGGATAAATACCCCGTTCAATCATTCTATGTCACCTTTAAAAAATCAAGATTCCATTTGGTACACCTTTCCACAAAAAATCTTCTCAGATGTTGGAGGTATAGAATTTCTTTTAATGTGTCATTTTGACATTTCAAAAATCCCAGTTAAACTATCAAATTTTCATCAGCAGGTATTGTTGGCATGGAGCTTAATATATAAGCATAATTTTACCCCTCATAAGTGTTTCATATGGAACAATCGAAATATCTTGTATAAAAATAGAACTCTCTTTTTTGACCAATGGTTCAACAATGGCTTACTTTTAGTAAATCAGCTTTTTAACAAAAGAGGTTTACTACTGACTTACACAGAATTTCTTTCAGAATATAACATACCAGTCACCCCAAAGCAATTTGCAATTGTAATGGGAGCAATACCATCTGGAATTAAGATGCTACTTAAAAATGATAATTATACAACACTTACAAATGCCTCCCCTCCTGATCCAAAAGAAACTCTTATTGGTAGAATCTGTTTCTCTGATCAAAAGAATAAAAACTATAAAGTAAGATCCCTTTTTCTTCAAACTGTTATTACAGTGCCACCTATAATCTCTTATTGGAATGGATTATTTCATAATTTGAACTGGAACAAAATTTGGTCCCTTCAACAAAAATATTTTCTTAATAATAAAGTTAAAGAAGTATCTTTTAAATTAATATATAAATTTTACCCTGTCAAACATTTCATGAAGAAATATAAAACTGATATTGACATAAGATGTTCATTTTGCCAAGTTCAAATGGAAACTGTGGACCACCTATTTTGGACATTTCATTATACCAGACAGTTTTGGGAAAAAACTGAGAAGTTCATTAATGACCATATTCAGGAAGATATTTTAATTACTTTTAAAGATATTGTTCTGGGATATGAGTCTACAGACAAAAATCTCTGTTTTATTGTAAACTTAATTTACTTTCTGTGCAAATTTCATATACACAAATGTAAGTTCACTAACACTAAACCACTTTTTAATGTTTTTCTGAAGGGATTTAACATGTATTTGAATACTATTGAATCCTCACTGAACAAAAAAGCAAGAAAAACTACTTTAATATGTAAAGACTTTAATTTGTATACTTTAACTGACACATAACTTGAAATCTTACCCTCTTTTTTTATTTTTTTTTATTTTTATTTTTTTATTTCCTTATTGTCTCTTTTTGTTTCTCCTTGTTTCTTTCATTAAAATATAAAACTGTTATATGCTTTTTGTATAAATGTTTATGTCACAGTTTATACAAAATTTATATTTATACAATGTGTATAATGTTTATACTGTGACTTTTGTACTTTGTACTTGTTGTTTCTCAATAAAAAAAAAAAAAAAAAAAAAAAAAAAAAAAGATATAACACTCCATTTAACAACATGACACTGATGTAAGCTATATTTTAATTTGCAGCAGTTGTTATATCATTCATAGTATATGACATACTCTTTACTCATAAGTACTTTTCAGAGAGCTACTTTTTATTCATACTTTAGGTAGATTAGGTAGATTTTAGGACAGGTACTTTTTACTCTACTCACACTGCATTTGGTAAGACTTTACTTAAAGGGGTGTTTATAAGACTGACATGACACATTCATTATCATGACACGTGCTATGAACATGAAGGAGATTTTATGCACGTTTATGACAACTGTCGTTTAGTGTCATTCGTTCAATTATGTCATTTTTAATGCAAAGATTACATTGTTTGAGATGTTTTTATTATTAAGCAATACTTCATAATTTTCATGACAACTTGACAGTACCAAAAAAACATAATTGACCACTTTTTACCAGTTATATAAATTGAATTTCTCATATAGTTTTATAACAGCGTCATGCATATTTTTCTTGACCTCAACTACAGTGGTACAAATATAATTTGTCATAAAATGTCATTAACAACATCATGAATATTCTTCAGTTCATAATGTTTTTTTTTTAAGTTTCCTCCATGTCTTTAACAATTAAAATCAATTATTCAATAATAACAATTAAAATTAATTAAATTAAAATGGATAAAATTAAAAAAGCACAAAAATGGTTTAAGCCATGCAGCGTTGGGACCATATTGCTGCGAAGTTAATTAAATTAAATTGATAAAAAAAAAATTCTATGTCAGAAAGTTGAAAATTTCAGAACCCTCTGTTTAAGGAAGAATAAGTTCTGTTCTTAGTTTTTTATGTATTGCACACACATAAAGTTAAGTTTAATATTTTGTGTCATGTCATGATTATGGTGTCATTTTAGTCTTATGAACACACCTTCAAGTAAAGTGTCATCCCTCATTTTTTGGGAAGTAAGTAGCCTGGCTAACACCAGACCAGTCTCATACACTCTTAAAAAGTATTTACACATCTTTGTGCGTTAAGCTTTTAACACATTATGTGTAATTTTAACACATTATGTGTCATTTTGTGTTGATTTTGTGTTAAAATGTGTTGTTTCAATAATAACACAGAGATGGGTGGATTCTAACTAATGTGTTGTTTTTAAGAGTGTATAGAATGAGGCGTGGTTTGGGAATTTTCTCGTATTTGAGGCGTGGTTTACGAATGCCCAGAGCCGTTCATTGGGCGCTACGAATGACTATCAAATGCGGCTGTACGTAGCTCATAGCCAATCGGTTTATAATTATACTAGATGACGTTTGTAGAGCGACATCAATTCAAACGTAAACAACTTTTATCGGTATGTGCACACAGCTGAAAGCTATGCAACTGAACCAGTAGTTGTATATTGATATTGAAAAGCAACACAACTTAGTGGCATTGTGACAAACACAGTACAGGCATAATGACAATATGATATTAATAAATACCACTTACAATTTTTAAGTTAAATAGACTTCATCGATCGACGATGCCTAGCAGGTTGGTCATATAAAACTCCGTAGCTAACATGTCTTGCCATATCGAAACCTCCTTCTTGGATATGAAATTGTTTAACGCCAAAAGTTGCTCTTTTTTTAAAATAAACTTTCGTTCAAAACTACTTCGAACACTATCTAAGGCTGTATTGAAAAGTATAGCGTCTGCTGCCGTGTTGGATAAACAAAACTGCGTTCTGTGATTTAGTCATAAAGAAATAAAGTTTTTTGAAGAAAACACTCCAAGAATTTGCACAAGCTGTTCGACGCACCAGGGACCGGTTAGACGTTACATATGTGAATCATTTTAAACAATAAACTGAAACAAAGACAATATTTAGTATCAATCCACAAACAACAATGTCAGAACGGTCTTTTTTCTCCACACTGGGGCGGTAGTTTCACATACGTCATTCGTGACCTTTAACCATGCTTATGCAATATGCAAGGTCGCATTGGTGCATCAAACGGCTAGTGCAAGTTGTTTTTTAAAAGTGCATTTTTTTCTTGCAGGAATGGCAATAGTTTCACTAGAAAAGACCCTTATGGCCTGTTTAGGATCATTTAGATCTATTTACAGCTGCTTTGAAACTGCAATGTTAGGTGTTACTGTTGAGGTCCAATAAAGTCTATTAAATTGAGAAAAATCCTATGTTTTCCTCAAAAAACGTAATTTCTTCTCGATTGAACAAAGAAAGACATCAACATTTTGGATGACATGGCTTGAGATTTTTTTATGAAAGTAGAACAAGCAAATTAGACCTTTGGACACTAAACCAGCTTTTATTTCAATTATATTATGTGGGCACAGTGATCTGATCTGAATGTCTATAGGAATGGAGTCCGAAACTGAGACTCCTCAACTGATGGGCGTGAAGGTCAAATTTATTAAATATCGTGTTCACCGTAGCTGCCTCTACAGTTTTGTCAATACCATACCACAAAAGGCCTCTTTTCTTTCTCTTTAATTACCCACAATCCTCTTCTTCAGTATCACTAGATACACTGACGTGCATTATCTTTAAGTTGGATGTTTCAATCCTTATCTACATTTTTGCAATACTGCTTCTTATCTCCCGGCATCTTTTTATTCTTATAGTTTTTTGAAACCTCGGGAAGTCAGAGTTCCTGTTCCCTACTTGCGTCTTGTTGTCTGTTAATGGCCTTTTTTGCACCCAGTACTTCATCACTTCTTTATCGAGGTTCTTCATCTATTCTGGATTTCATTTATCAGTCTTGCCGCTGCTGACCTTGCTGCACACTCCTCTTTATTGATAATATTTCTGCACGGCTCGTCCATAATGTCAAATATTTACTGAATAACAGAGCTCCAATGTGTAGGATGATGTTTATCTGAACAGTCATGATGTCTAATTTCAATATGATGAGGTACAATACTGTACTGTGTGTTACTATGGAAACCAGTAAACTTGTTGATTGGACGCCTGCAAGCATCACTACTACGATTTCTTCTTCATCTTTATAGTGTATATGGGTGATTCTAATGAAATCCAGATTTAGATGGTGTCCAGCATCAGAATTTTTAAAAAGCCCTTTTTTGCACATACAGTATAAGATTAAGGTCTGAACTTACTATAATCATTATTTTTAGAGGATTTTAAAAAATACTTCCTATAGAATTATTTACATTTTTAGATTATCATTATCAAAAATTATCATTACCGCAACATGATATTACATTAAATATATGCATTTACAAACTCATGTTTAATCAGAACTAAAAAGTACTTTGACAAACAAAATTTCAACTTTTATCTGGAGAGAAAAAATAAGAACTGCTTACCTGGTAGCCATCTTGAGTGTCACAGTCAATTATGTCCTTTCCAACTATTTTTTTTAATGTTAGTTAGTTCCTTGAGGGCTTAAACAATGATTGAAAATTGTTGCGGAGGATGAGAAAATTGGTCTTGGACACATTTATATTCCTTATTATTGTCTCTACATTTACCAATGATTACCAAATACCACATGTTTCTTTACTGTAAATGTTTATAGTATACAAGGCACTGAAGCTTTTTATTTTTTAGATTTATAAATATTTTCCATGTCAAAGAACCAAAATCCAGTCATGGACACGTTGTGGTAATGAAAAATTTCCCCTTAAATGTGGATAAAACAATTGGTTTGTATGATGTCATTTGAAATCATGTGGAAAATAGTATATGAAGAGATGTTTGTAACTGTATGCTTCTTATTTTGATACTCTTACTTTGCATTTACTTTTTTATCAAGTCCATATATAAATTTTTAAACAATATTAAGCTAATTTGTATTTTTATTTTTACTTCCACACGTTCTCACGGAGGCAGTAACCTTTAAAAACTTCCTAATATGCACAATTTAGGTACAGATATATATATATATATATATATATATATATATATATATATATATATATATATTAGTACCAATATGAGGTACTAATATGAACTCTTAGGTTCAAAGATGTACATTTTGAAAGGTGACAGACAGCTAGAGACCATTTTTTCTGACAGTGTAGATTTACCAGAAAAGAAAGTCTCAGACTTTGTGTGATAATGCGTGTGTGTTCAGACACATGAAATCCGTTCAAGCTTATTCTCATAGAGAGCTTTCCTAAGGGATATTAGTGTCCCTGAGACCACTTCTGTTTGTGTTAAATGAGTTTTGAGACAGTGCTGTACAGGTATTGAGTTTGTTACCATGGTAACAGACGGTTAGAACATTGGGATCTCTTACATCTCAACATGAGCAACAAATAAGGGCACAATTCTTAAATAATGAGGTTATGAAATGTTTAGACACAACATCTCACACTGTATTAAATACACATTACATAGCGTTTTTGTATTGTATGACTAACTTAAACAAAAATGTATAGCTGGAAGTTTGACATATATTATATATTAGGGGTTAAAACAAGTGTAAATCTTTTGTAATGTCAGGCTGCTGTAAGGTATTATAGTAATCAATCTTTGAGACCCCACGTATATTGTACGTTTAAGTTGCACATGCGCCTATAGACAGTTTCAGCAGTAACACCCAAAACAAGCGGCTTCCGTGGTCAACACGTAACTTTCGGTAAACTCGGCTAAGAATAAATAACAACAAAGTACTTAAAACATAGTTTTTTTAACAAGCAAAATAGAAAACACATAGATTACCTAGGAAACCATTTTCAACGAGGGACTTCTTCAAGAGTTCAGTTTAACAACTAAAAAAAAACTGAAACTGGAAGTAAGTTTGGACCAGACGCGTATCGCATCACTGCACTTGCGTCCGATGAAACAGTCTATAGGAGAATGTAGTATGTAGCCCGGTAGATGCATTGCATTTTGTCGCAATGCGCATGCATTGAACGTCTTAAGTACGAGTCAAACTTTATAAGGCTGTGCATTTGACTGTGCGCTTACGTTTGCGTACACATAAAAACTAGAATTGACTATACTATAAAAGACTATACTCTGAGAACTGCTAAATATGGACAAATATAAGTTTTAAAAGCTGCTTTGGAAAAAATGCTATATACCGTATTTTCCAGACTATAAGTCACACTTTTTTATAGTTTGGCGGGTCCTGGAACTTCTAGTCAGGTGCGACTTATACGTCAAAATTATTTCATGTGAACCAACCACCATTGCCGTTTACAGACGCGAGAGTCTGCTCTATGCTGCTCCTGTATTTATGTAATTCAATGGATTTGGCTTGTCGTGTAATAATTTTCCTTAAGTCTCTATCTTTTCATCAAACATTAAAAAAGGCACAATTATTTAAGCGGCATGAATGTAATTCTAATATGCCTACATTTGTTTCAGCATTATACATGAATTAAGACAAGGACAATTTCTGCCATGACGTTTATTGGCAAACAACATAAACAATTGTTTTTATTAGAAAAAGAATACTGTGGTATTTCGAGATCATTTTGTTTGTATGTGTCCTGTCAAGTACAGAAAGATTGTTTGCTTGCTTTTTGAAACACGTCTCTCCGTGTATGCACTTTTGAGTGCACTTAAACACGCGTGCACACACACAGACGGAGGACGAATTCCAAACGCCGCTTCGGGAAGAAAATGCAGCATAAACAGTCACTCCACATAAAGTGAAAATTACGTTGTTTTTCAGTGCTTTATTCACCAAATGCATTTTAATGGACAGTATGACACACAGTACTTCACCGAGTCATATCGCACAGAAATCTTGTTAAAGAACGAAAAAATAACGGTATTAACCGGTTATCATTATTCTAAATAAACAATTCTGTTCCAGAACATATATTTTTTGAAAGTTTACGGTTTTGTTTCTGTTCCTTGCAAAACATCAAAAGTTTCTGGTTTTTGTTTCGTTTCGTGAACCGATCCAAAGCCTTGATCAAAACCCAGAAATTAGTGTACCAGGAGATACTTTTGTGTTTCTCTCTCTCTCTCTCTCTCTCTCTCTCTCTCTCTCTCTCTCTCTCTCTCTCTCTCTCTCTCTCTCTCTCTCTCTCTCTCTAACATGAAGGATGTCATACATCTGCATCATGCATCATATCCCATAATGCCCTCAGTGTTTTAGCCGTGGTGCACTGCTGGTCTCCCAGTCTCATGATTGTTGGAGAGGAAGTGTAAGTAGCTCTGTTAATGTCATGCAGTTCACATACAGACAAGCTGTTGGCAGTGCTTATGCTGTTTACATGAACATCTGTGAGCTTCCACTCAGACTAACCAAAATTTAAGATTTCCCCGGTACGTCATATCTATCATCTGCACACTTCTGTTAAAGGCATAAACTAGATGATATTTAGGTTAAGTAGTCAACCGCTTTTGTTTTTAACAACATACGGCATAGAAAGTTGAGTGACTAATATTGTATAATACCACAAAATACTAAAATATGATACATTATGTGCAAAATACTTCAAATGAGAGGTGCACACAATTGCTGAACACAAAACAAATACTAGAAAATATTCCACACTTCTATTGAATCAACCATTTAAAAAAGTACTGTTTTACTGTATTTTACTGTAAAAAGCTAAACCTGTGTATGGTGATTTATGTGTATACTGTATGTATACAGAAAAAAATATATATTAATCAGGAATTCAAACAAAAATTTGTAAGTATAAACCTACAAAAAGTATTTAAAGAATTTAATTAAAAAAGTTTTAAAAATTTGCCGTAATTATGCAGCTGGTTGCCAGTAACTTACTGTAGAAGATAAAGACTAAAAATGTTTCATGTTCATTAAACTTTGAACAAATTGTTGCCAGTAAATAACATAAATGTAAAATCTACAGTAAGTTACTGGCAGCTAGTTGCCAGTAATACCCAGTAATACTGTAATTTCTACAGAAGGTTTTTACAGTGTATACAACCTTACTGTAAAGCGTTTCTCGGTACTGTACATGACTACTGAGGACTTAGCCATAGCTGCCAACTGGTCCAGTTGGGAAGCCATTTTTATTACCCGCTGACTGAGATGAAGTCTGGGAAACACTAATGAATATTTAACGTTTATCCGCAGGATTTCGGTAGGCTATCTGTAAAAGGCAGGGTGCACCAAAGTCCTCCTTTCTCAGGGGAAAAATACAGAAAACAGATCAGACCGAAGCATTAATCACAAATTAGCATACTGCCTTTGACTTTCCAATGTCACTGCATATTCTTAGACTGTCTGTCATATACAGACACATACACATAGTTGATGCATAGATTCTCAATGTGCCTGGAGCTGTTATGTGCTCAGATCTGGGCTTTAACACAGGCACGAAGATGATGACTTGAAGAAAATGTGTGTTGTTTATCTCAGGTTTCATCACAGGGGACCATTATCTGCCAAAATACTCAAGAAAGTGACATCTGGGCACATGGTTGTCTATAGAGATGAAATCATTCTTATGGGACAAAGCATATTGCCTTACATACTGTATAATGATGTCTTTAAAGGTGCAGTGTGTAAATTTTAGTGGCATCTAGTGGTGAGGTTGCAAATTGCAACCAACAACTCAGTTTACAGCTCACCCTTCACTTTTGAAATGCATAGAGAAGCTACGGTAGCCGCCACAGGACAAACATATCACCGTTGAAGATAACTTAGTAAAAAAGTTTGTCTGTTAAGAGCTTCTGTAAAAACATGGCGGCACAAAATGGCGACTTCCATGTAAGGGGACCCTTTGGGTATTTAGATAAAAACGTCTCATTCTAAGGTAATAAAAACATAACGGTTCTTTATGAAATGTCTTTATACACCACTGATAATATAGTTTTGTATATTATTTTGCATTTCTGTCAAGAGATCCTTCTAAAAATTACACACTGCACCTTTAAGGGGACAATTCACAAGATTTTTTTTAAGATGTCAATCAAATCTTTGGTGTCCCCAGTGTACATATATGAAGTTCTAGCTCAAAATACCATATAGAAAATTTATTATAGCATGAGCAAAAATATGCAGTTTTGGGTGTGTCCTTTAAAATGCAAATTAGTTGATCTCTGCACTAAATGGCAATGGCATGGTTGGATAGTGCAGATTAAGGGGCGTATTATCCCCTTCTGACATCACAAAGGGAGCCAAATTTTAATGACTTATTTTTTGACATGCTTACAGAGAATGGTTTCCAAAACTAAGTAACTGGGTTGATCTTTTTCACATTTTATAGGTTGATAGAAGCACTGGGGACCCAATTATAGCACTTAAACATGGAAAAAGTCAGATTTTCATGATATGCCCCCTTCATTATATTAAAAGCGCATTATATCTCAGACTGTCATTACGAGTAGGGCTTTGCTGTGAGTTAAGGCTTTTTAGTAGTTTTCATGCAATTGCTTTGTGTTTGATAAGGGGACTGTGTGGTGAATACTCACTGGCCTGTGTCTCTTTTATACTCCGGTGCTAAGATATGAGGTCCTTATGAGACACTTTAATTTGTGTGTCTATTGTAACATCTACTTAAATTCTGGTTTATGTGCACAACATGGGTTATTTTATTCACCTACTTTGGATCGTCATTTGTAACCATTTCTTTTTTGTCTGTCACTGTGTTTCAGGTATTTATGAACAGACATTTCTTATATAACTGCAGTGCTCCAGTCCTGGATGTGAAGATAGCCTTTTGTCAGGTGTGTGTTCCATACAGGTAAAATAAAAGGTAGAGTATTCATTCACTTCCATTCTTCAGTTCATTCTTATGAATGTTACTGTCTGAAACAAATAATCTGGCGACTGCATGTCTGGACCTTTAAGGGGGATGTACAGGATGTAGGATTAATTCCTTCAGCATTCCAAACCATGCAGGGTCAAATTTCCTAAAATGCATTATAAGCACCTTAAGATCACTTTAAATGTGTTTAGGAAAATCAATGCAATCATTTAGTAACTTATTCAAATTAAAACATTTGGGGGCAAAGCTCGGTCTAGTCAACGTGAAGTCCCAAACTATTTATAAATGCATTTATTAATGCTTTTATTGTGTACGATATCTCAGTAAATGCTATTGCAATTATTTTGTATTCAGAATCTTCCATAAAAGTCTTCAATTTCTTGTTTCGCATTATATTTCATTCATAGTTAGTGTACATCTTCCATCAATTGTATTCTTGACTCCAGTTAATGGATAGCATTTCATTATTTTAATTTATTGTATTATTGTAACATCATTTGATTTTAGAGAATTACTTCATGGTGCAAAAAAGGAAAATAGACAAATATAAAGTTACACTTTTCACCTATATCTCAGTGTGATTTTATGCATGTGTTACATAATGAAGTTTTCACTATTTATGATTGTATGTACACTGTATACTCTTCACTATTTAAATATGAAGTAATTACACTAAAATGCTGAGTTGTTCCAATCCATGGTTATGTAATTAGTTTAAATTAACCTAGAAAATGTCAAAGTGTCCATTTTTGACCCAACCATGGGTCGAAACAACCCAGCATTTTAAAGGTGTGTATAACACAGCAAGGAGAGGTCAATAGGTGGTGTGACCTTTTGTAAAATCTGTTTTGGTAACCTCAAGGTTGCAGGTTCAAATCCCAGAAGAATTGATCTATTCATCACTGAGCTCAATACACTTAACCCTGGTTTATTTGATGAGTGCTGTCCTGTATTAACCCATTCTCCGCCAGACATTATTATTATTTTTTTTTTAAAGTTGCCTGGCAGCATTTTTTGTGATTTTCACAAAATGCCTTCCAGGAAAAATTTCTTCTAAAAATATATAAACATACAAATATATCAAATGAAAGATCAGACCCTCTGCTTTCAAACAAATAATAAACAAACAAAACGGGAGAAAAAACTTTAATTTTTTTTCTCTGCTTATAAACTCTTAAATATGGGTATTTTGCTTAAACAATATATATTTTAAACAAAACGCTGAACTAATTTAATTTTTGTGAAGGAATTTTGTTAGAGATCACATTCAGAATGATTATCAAAACAAACACGGAGTGTAAAATTAATAAATACATTTTTGCTTCAGTTTTTTATAAATTGCTAGTGAATAATCGCGGTATTACATATAACCTTAAAAAATCGTCAGGACCATTTTCATGCAAATGTTTTCTCTTAATTGATGAGATAACTCAATGGAGGAGAAAGAGTTAATATTTGCGTTGTGGGTCACTATAGATAAATGTGCTGCTATTGCTTTCTTATGCTGCGTTCAGACCAGGTGTCAAGCGCAAGTGATTTCAATCTTAAGTCAATGTAAAGACGCGTTGACCCGTGTCTGGAGGTCTCACGGCGTGAATGAGGCATTTAGTGTGGCGCGGTACCGCGATTGTGCCTTATTCCCGAGTGTAGTTCACATGAATACCATGAATTGAGTGTTGCCGCGGGAAACGCGCGAGTTGAAAATTTTGAGCTTTGGCGGAAAAACGCACGAGTTGAACATTTTGAATTTGGCGGAAAAGCACGCCACGTTAACCAATCAGGTGCTTGCTCTAATAGTGACATGATTACAGAAAGCGAGCAGAGTCGCAGAAGCCCCTCCCATGACACAAATTTCCGCGTGAATGAAGCGAGTAAAATGTTCAAGCGGCAAACTAGACGCGGTAGACGCGAATTTGACGCCTCAAACGCGCCTGGTGTAAACCCACGGTATAAAAACTCGATACAGAAATATTGGGGTGGTTTCCCAGATAAAGGGCTTATTCTAATCCCAGACTAAAATGCAAGTTTGCGCTGCCCCAATTTAAAACAACTTACACTGACACATCTTAACATATATCAGTGTTATTGTTGTGTCTCAAGATGTGCACCAGTATGGTTTTTTGAAAGGTATGTTAGAAAAAAACTACTTAAATGTCCTAATTTAACTAAGGCCTAGTCCTGGTTTACTCTAAGTCCTGTCCGGGAAACTGGCCCTTTGTGTTTCACTCTACTTCAGGTCCATAATTTATGTAACATTATCCAAATTCAGATTGATGATCAACCAAATTCTCTAATGGTTGATTTTTTGATTGTTTTGTTCCATATTTAGATCCAGAAACGTGTATTGATAAATCTAAGAACACAAAGAAACTAAAATGTAGTTTGTCCTCTATTCCTCATCAGAATAAAAGGCAGCAATTACTGCAAATCTTAGCCCATTAGCTTCAAATTAACTCTGAGGGTTTAATAGAAGGGCACTGCAGTGAGGGGCGAGTCCCATCATAAAGACATTCTACAGCTCTCTCTCTCTAATAACTGTTTTAGCCTTGTGAAATTATATAGACAGCTTCCTCTCTTGATAAAGCTATGAATATATTCTCTATGTGGCAGTTAGTGCAATCTGTTATACCCACACTGACATAAACTCTGGTCTTTGAAACTTACTAGAGTAACTCCCATACAGATTTTTATTCCAGACCACAGCCATAACTGTCAACATTGGGATTTGATAAAAAGGGAAATTTCCCAAGCCCTAAAATTTAACAAGACATCTGAACTTTGAGTATACTCTTAACTCATTCCCTGCCAGCCATTTTTTTGAAAAGTTGCCTGCCAGCACTTTTTTTTGTGATTTTCACAAAATTCCTTCCAGAAAATTTTATTTTAAAAATATCTAAATATACAAATGTATCACAGACCATTTGCTTTTAAACAAACAATAAACAAACAAACAAAACAGGGAAAAAAACTTTTCATCCTATCTATATTTTTTCTCTGCTTATAAACTCTTAAATATGGGCATTTTTCTTAAAAAATTAAAAGATTTATCAAAAAGCTGAAATAATTGCCTTTTTTTGAAGGAATTGTTTTCACAGAGTTTAAAATTAGTAAATCATTTTTTGCTTCAGTTTTTTATGAATTGTGTAAGTGCGCTATCTAGTGGATAATCACTGTATTAAAGATTAACATAAAACCTTATCAGAAACACTTTTTTATGCAAGTATTTTCTCTTATTTTCCCTCCTGGCTAAATAAGTCAGGAGGGTTTCCTCCTAGGGGTTTTTTAACGCTCACTTGTAAAGTTTATTCATAGCCACTGTATTTTGCTACTTATATTGTTTGTCGATTTTTCTGTGTTTTCCCGTGCTTCTATTAATGTAAAGCTGCTTTGAAACAATTACCAATTGTAAAAAGTGGTATATAAATAAAATGGAAAGAGTTAAGAACTATGTAAACCGAACAATAAAGTAATGATTCATGCATGACCTGCACAATATGGAGGGTGCTGACATTGCGATATTTTGTTTTACTTCTATGCATGTTGCGGTACACTGTCATTTTCTGTCACTGGGGTACAATATTATACTCCTGTGCACCTTTTAAGGACCAATTTTGTACCAAATAAATGTTAGTGGTACAAAACATTTAACTGTACCTTTAAAGGTACAAAATAGGTGCTTAAGGTATAATATTTTAACCCAAAAGGAACAACATTTCAATGTGTTGTATACCCATAAAAGGTACAAAACTGAACCTTTGAGGGTACCATCCCAGTGACAGAAAATGTACAATTTTAAACCTTTTTTTCGGACAGTGTATGCATAATACTGGACCTGTGATTTCGATCTTACCATTCTCATGGCAAAAGCATCTGTAATAGTTTTACTTTTGAGAAAAGTGCTCTGCATGTTATGCAATGTGAGTATTGCAGATGCATGCATTGGGGTGTAAAAACTAAAATGATATATAGTGCAGCCCTGTATTCATTTAATTTAAATGTTTCTTTTTAATGAATAGATAGCATTTGATTCAGCATAGATATCAGAATCATATCATATCATTTCATAGATATAAGATATCATACACTTTGTTGATGTTTCACAAAAAGAGCAAAGAGAATATATTTACAGTTAACCCTGTACCACTGAATATTTATATACAAATTAAACAGGTTGCATGAATTTCTTAAATGAAATTTAACAAGTAATTTATAACAACAAGTTATCAATTTTTCTTTCCACACAGGGTTTTGGCAAACAAGTTGATGTTTCTTACATTGCCCAGCATTACAACATGAGTAAAAGCAAAGTGGACAACCAGTTCTACAGCGTGGAAGTAGGAGATTCCACCTTCACGGTTCTCAAAAGATACCAAAATCTAAAGCCCATTGGTTCTGGGGCTCAGGGAATAGTGTGGTAAGCACTCATAATGCTATGCATCTAAGACATCATAGATTTTACTTGTGATATGCTACCACTTATTTAAGCAATAATCATTTTTACACTGCAGTTTTTTTATATATTGAAAGAGTTCTGGTGGACGGATGAAATCATTTATTTTTATTATATTGCCTACTATAGATATAAATTTGACCCTGGACCACAAAACCCAAACTGATCTCATGGAAAGTCCTGTTCTAGTCACGCAAAATTTGATTAATTTATTCATGTCCATGGCACGAAATTCATCTATTTTCTCGTGCCTTGAGCACAAATGTCTTTTTCGTGACACTCGCACAAATTTCGTACAAATAGTTTTTTGTGTCCGTGTCATGACTTTCTTTTTCGTGCCATTTTATGTATTGTGTTCTCATAGTTTTTTCCACATTTTCTTACTATTGTCGTTTGGGGTTTGGGTTAGAATCACTTTCTGTTACATTTTTAGACATCCTAGCCCAAACCCCAACTCTAACCCCAACTCCAGGTGAGAATAGTTTTAAAAGTGGAAGAAAAATATGTAGAAACCAATACATAAAAGTACATCCTAACCAAACCCCAAATCTGTGACACGAAAAAAAGCTGAATTTCATGACATGGATACAAATAAATGAATAAAATTTCGCATGACTATAACACGACATTCCGTGAAATCATGTTGACAAAACCAGTCTTTAGCAACACATATTACTAATGATAGATAATTTGTATATATTTATGGTAGGAAATTTACACAATATTTTCATTGAACATGATCTTTATTTTTAATGATTATGGCATTAAAAATCTCAAATTTTGTCCCATACAGTACAACACTGCAAAAATTACTTTCTTTCTTAGTATTTTTGTCTGGTTTTCAGTAGAAATATCTAAAAATTCTTAAATTAAGATGTATTTTCTTGATGAGCAAATGACCTAAGAAAATAAGTCTAGTTTTTAGACCAAAAAGATCAAATTTAAGTGATTTTGTGCATAAAACAAGCAAAAAAAATCTGCCAGTGAGGTAAGCAAATTTTTTCTTGAAATTTTCTTGAATTTAGTGTTTAAGAAAAATGTTCAAGATTTTTTTGCTTACCCCATTGGCAGATTTTTTTGCTCGTTTTATGCACAAAATCACTTAAATTAATATTTTTGGTCTAAAAACTATACTGCAAAAAATGATTTTCAAGAAAAAAAATTCTTAGTATTTTTGTCTTGTTTTCAGTAAAAATATCTAAAAATTCTCAAATTAAGATGCCTTTTCTGAATGAGAAAAACAACCCAAGAAAATTAGCCTAGTTTTAGACCAAAATATCAAATTTAAGTGATTGTGTGCATAAAACAAGCAAACAAATCTGCCAAAGGGGTAAGCAAATGTTTCTTGAATATTTCTTGAAGTTACGGTTAAAGAAAAATGTTTAAGATTTTTTTGCTTACCCCATTGGCAGATCAATCATTGCACACAATCACTTAAATTTGATATTTTTGGTCTAAACCAAGACTTATTTTCTTGGGTCGTTTTGGTCATCAAGAAAAAGCATCTTAATTTAATACATTTTAGATATTTTTACTGAAAACAAGACAAAAATACTAAGATTTATTTTTCTTGAAAATCATTTTTTGCAGTGTACAAAAAAATCAGCCAAAATGTCTTATTTCATTGGCAGATACATTTTTTTTAATGCTTGTTTTAATCACAAATTCTATTAAATTTAATATGTTTTGTCTAAAAAACTAGACTTATTTTCTCAGGTGATTTGCTTATCAAGAAAATACATCTTGATTTAAGAATTTTTAGATATTTCAACTGAAAACAAGACAAAAATACTAAGATTTATTTTTATTGAAAATCATTTTTTGCAGTGTACAAAAAAATTCAGCAAAAAATGTCTTATTCCATTGGCTTATTCCATGTTTTGCATGTTTTAATCATAAATTCTATTAAATTTGATATGTTTTGTCTAAAAAACTAGACTTATTTTCTCAGGTGATTTGCTTATAAAGAAAATACATCTTGATTTAAGAATTTTTAGATATTTCAACTGAAAACAAGACAAAAATACTTTTTGAAGTGAATGTATTGTTGTCTATTGCTACAAATATACCCACGCCACCTATGACTGGATGGCACAAATGTAGATTTTACATGTTTATGTTTGCATGTCTTAACCTTTTTAAAGAAGATGGTAGGAAGATATGCAAATGTAAAAGACCCTTTCTCCCATGCCATCATGTGAAGCTCTGGCACTCCACTGTCTCTTCCCCGTGCTTCCTCTTTTCCTGCGTGTCGGTTTAAAAGCCATTGACAGTGTTGCAGGCAGGGCCGCAGTATCAGGGGTGGGCTGCTAATAGTGTTGTTGATGTGCTCTGGCTGGTTTGCTGGCTGCAGTAACCGTGCCTGCTGGACAGACAGTGCTGATCTAATTTAGCTTCCGCTCCTCAGCAGTAGTCACATGATGAAGCATGGCAGCAGTATTAGACTGACAAACGCCACATCATCCATACCCACACACACACATAGAGAGAGAGAGAGAGTCTAAATGGATTGAAAAGTCCAAGGCCTTGAAAAAAACTACAGACGAATAAAGAAAATGGTCTCCATGATCTATTGCATTGCTGTGAAGAACCCTTTTCTTACCATTTTTTAAAACGTGCTGGTTACAGTTGGGTTTATAAATAGGGCAGCACTAACAACATTTTAAAAACATTTATGCAACGTTTCAGTGTCTGTTATACTAAATATGTAAGGTGCAAATGTTACTAGAACTCTGTACGATATAAAAAGGTCATGCTAGCTAGGTTGGTGGAGCCTTTAAACTAATTCCTCATATAATTTACAGTTCACATCACATTGCTGAATATGTAAATGATACAGTGCTGCTTTCTGCAGAGTGATCAGAGTGCTAAGCATCTGGCGAGCTTTGGTTCTGCTAAAGGTTTGGTCACTAATAATTCATGTCACACACGTCACTCCCTTGCTTGTGCACTTGCATAAAATGCGATACTTCGCCTTCGCACGATGCACATTAGGTAAGGTGTGTGGCAGCAAAATAAATGTAGAAATAAATATATATGTGCAGGAAAACAAACAGCATGACAAACAACATTGCAAACAAATGTCACGTGCCAGGCTATTACTTATTATGTAATCCATTATGCAACACAGATGCCCTTTTTACAAGCAAAAGGATGCTGTCAGACTGTACAGGACTTTCTCAAAGAGGAAAAGAAATATGTTATGTCACGTGTGTTAATGAGGATAACATATAGTGCTATACATCTGCAGTTTTTGCAGTGGCATACTACAATGCTATGCATTTCTTTTCAGCATGCAGTATGTACTGTATGCTGTACACTGTAAGTACAACATTGACGAGTGACATGTTAAACCTGTTAAAAAGTGTTTCCATGACTTATAGGGCCCTATTTTAATGATCTAAGCGCACTAAAGTGCACGGTCTAAACGGGCGTGTCCGATTCCACTTTTGCTAATTTAACAACGGGAAAAGTGGTTTGTGCGCCAAGTGCACGGTCTAAAATGGTTGTTCCTATTCACCTAATGAGTAATGGGTGTTTTGGGCGTAAGCACTATGCCGATTTCCTATTTAGATGGCAAAAATTGTAAACTAAAAAACTAAGCAGAGGAAGAAGACCACCAGTTTAAAATTGATATTACTTAAAAACGGTTCTCATCTCATATCCACAGCTACAAAGTAATCAAATACAATAAATCCGTGGGGTAGCATTAAAAAAACATTCAAAAATAGATGCAATATTTGCATTTGTTTAAAACAAACAACTATATTGCGCCATTGACTTTAGACCAGGTTTTAGTTGGGCAATGGGATAGTCCATTTTAGTTGCCTCAAAATAGCATCGCACCAACACACCTGTTTTCAGACCAGAACGCCCATGGGCGCAAAATTGGGCACAAATGCATTTGCTATTTAAACAAAGTGGCGCTAAACGTGAAAATGATAATTGCGTCGTGTTAAAACTAGCAAAAGACAATTGCGTCACACATTGCACTGCATTGCGCCGGGTGTATGACAGGGCCCATAAAATATCTTTATTGACTCATTTAATGTCACTGTCAAAACTAGTTTAACCTGAAAAAGTTAACTAAATTTGAAACTTAAGTTAGCCAATAAGTTTGTGGGTTTTGGGGGTACTGATCTAGGCCCCGATCAGACAGAATGCGTTATTCGCAGTGGGAAGTGCCTTTTTATATTTTTTATTGGTAGTAAACGTTTTGCGCTCTGTTGCGTCCCGGGTGCCTCACATTTTAGCTGGCTGCTGTCCTTGCGTTTATGTAAAAGCACCTGAAGTTAAAACAAACTACTCTGGGCAGAAAAGCACCCCACATCATTTGCGTTTTTTTTTTCAAGTTTCAAAAGCGCTCATGCTATAATCCTTGATTGACAGGACAGCTGATTCTGTGGTTGCCTAGCAACATAAAAATACAGGGCACTGCCGTTTTCTGAATGTAAAGAAACTCAGCCATGAGACATTTATTGACACATATTTTGTTTCTTTCAATAATTTAATATACTAATATATTTTTAAAAAATAGTGCAAAGTACAAAAAATTTTTATATTAGTTTATCTTAGCTTGTCACAGCGGTACTGCAATGCATTAACCATCTAGAGAGAGAGTCATTATATCAGCTTTGACACAAATAGGCATATGGCTGCCATTTTTCTTAAACAAGACAAATCGTTGTTTAGCAACGATATAATTTAACGGATCTGTAAGTGTTTATTTTTAAGTATTTAATATTGTTTTATTTGATAAAATTCTATTTCTTTCGATTATTGATTTTTTTATTCTGTGAGGACATACAGTATATAAGGTTGCATGCATGCATGTATAAGGTTGTGTACGCAGGGTTTAACCTCACCCCTCCTAAACAACCTGCTTTGTACCCCCACCCTCCCCTGGGCTGAGCCTCTGACCATCTGGTGTAACCATCCCACAGCTTTGACTGTCTGCTCATATCATCTATAGGTGGATCAAATATTCAAACCATTCTGAATTATTGCACACTTTTTCTATTTCACACTCTACTGTATATTCACAAGTAGATATTTACATCTTTGTAAATAAATACAATGTAAATAAGTCCAGAAGCATCACATGACATTTCATGTTTTAGTGCTTGTATTAAATAATCTAATATAGATATATTTTTAAAAAAATCTTTTAAAAAAGTCCTTAACATTTTTTGTATCTCAGCTAGACTGATAGCCAGCAGTTCACTGCGGAGGTTTGGCAAATGTTGTTTTGTGGGCATAAAGGTTCAAGGTTCTTTATGTGTTCCATAAACGTGTTGTTATCTAGAGAAATGTTTTTCTCTAGTTTCTCATCCCACAATGCAACAATGATAAACAATGTCCACCTGTCTCCAGTTCTCAAAGCTTTCTCAAGAAAAGTTGTTGCTACAAACAACGAGCTTCGACATGTCGGTAGTTGATGGCTAACCAACCGCTCGTAGCCAGATTCTCACCCAGGTAGCATTGCAGGGAAAGCCATGCTTAAGCCATTAAACTCTTAAGGGGATCGCACACAGGCCGCGCCACTCAGCGACGCGCAGCGCCGTTCTAAATCAACTGAACACATTGTTTTTTTATGAGTGTACGCACACCGGCGCCGCCAGGTGGCGCCTGTCCGCGCCGTCCAGCTGTGACTCAGGAAGTTGTTCAAATCCCTGTCGCCCCACACAGCGCCACTCACATAGCTTAACATTAAATAACATCATATTTGCCCCAAATCATTAAGGATAAACATTGGCTGCTAACGTATATTTTGCATTTTGAAGTAGACGCTATCTGACGAAGCTCGCGCTATTTAATGTGCACTTCCGGTTTACAATACCTCCGAGTTCTGTTAGGCGCGACGCGGCGCTGCGCGGCGCTGAGCGGCGCTGAGCTGCGCGGCCGGTGTGCGATCCCCTTTATGCTACGTACACACCAAACGCGTAGCATCGCGTTGCTTGCTCTAGATTACTCGCGGGATTTAACTTTGCAAATTATGCAAATTTTTTGCACAAAGGCGCGTTTGAGGCGTATAGCGCGTGTTTGCGCGGCGATTGCGCCGCCCAATTCGCGTCATTCGCATCTCCCCGGGCGAGGACGCGTCTGATCGTGTCTTTGCATTGACTTTGTATGTAATAAATTCTCATCCCACAATGCAAAAATAATGAAAAACAAGTTAAAAACAAACAAACTACAGAAATAAGACAACATAAAATTTTATGTATATACAGTAAGGGGCACTCAAAGGTACCCTTCTGAATCATAAAATGACATGTGGGACATCCTTTGGTCTTGTGCACACAAGGGCGAAGATCAAATCGGGTGCACTGTTTTCGCCAGATATGCTGATCAGAATAGTGCACACACATAGTCAAGCAAACATGTTTTATTCACCCTAGTTGCATTTCATTTGATTTTATCTGGGATTAAAACAGTAAAGGTCAGTTTTGAACATCATGTTTTCAGCTGATGTTTCTATCTTTACTTTCCATCGAGAGCCACAGGAAGAATTCATTTTTCACAAATTGCTGCAGTCACGACGTTCTTCATTTTTAACAACAACAATTTAACATTTACCAGCACGTGTCAACATGTCAATAATTTGTAACATTTAGTCATAAAATTATTTATTCTTTTTGTTTTATATATTTACTATTATTATTATTATTATTAAATATATTTTATTTTATTATATATTTATTAGTTTGTAAAATGCTTTGAAAAAATCAGGACCAGTAATGTGGTCAAAAGAGGACGAGCTAACACCCCTTTTACACCTGTATTTAGTGCCGTCCACTTGTGATCCGATCGACCAAAACACTTAGGGCCCTACCTTGCACCCAGCGCAATTGACTTTGTCAGTGATGCATGTATCATTCGTATTTTGCACCGGCGCACAGCAGGGTTTTCCCTCCACAGACGCACGTCGGCAAACTAGGGAATGAACTTACACTCCCTGGGCGGTTCAGTGCAAGAAAGGAGGCGTGTTCCGGCGCAAACCATCCCTGATGCTATTTTGCAGTTTCAAAAAACAATTGCGCCACTGACCAGAAAAAAATAGTCTAAAGTCAGTGGCGCGTTGCACGTTGTTCATTATGCTATTTTAAGGGTGCATACTTGACCATAATGTATGCTAGCACAACGCGGACACACTTTGCTTATCTAATCTACACAGATACAAATTACGATTAAAATATTTTCTTAAGTTTGTTGTGTGGCAGTATTATGTTTATTCTATGTAAATAATCATTAAAATGTTTTCATAAGAAACCTTAATGTATATGAACTTGATTTGTAAGTGTACTTTGGGGTTGGACTGTTTGCGTTTCTTGGCTTTAAGCAGTGAGGGTGGACACAGCGATGTCCTCTGCTGGCGTCTGTGTAGAGGCAGATCCACCTCCCGTTACACAGCGTGCCCGAATTATGCTGGCAAGCTTGGGATTCCCCCGTCTCCTGAAATCATTGTAGCGCTTGCGGCAATTTCCTCTCACGCCTGTTTTTAACCGACGCTGATTTGGGCGGGTTTCTCCCATCCCCATACAAAACAACTTCTCTGTCTTTGACTGCTCTTACAAGAACGTCGGTCTCCTCGGCTGTGAACCGCTCCTGGCGTGCGCCTAGTAAATCCGTCATAATAATAGCAACCCGCCATGGAATGGAACTTGCGCACTTGTGTTTAAAGGGAATGTTGGATGACGTTCTGATTGGTTTATTTGACGTTACACCCAAACCACACCTATGAATAATGAACCTACTTCAGACCAACCCCTTATTGATTTGCGCCTGGCGCAAGAGTTATTTCTCCCGCCAGGAAAATAGCAACAGCGCCCAAGATCCGCCCACAAACTCACTTGCGCTTTGTGCTTCGCACTTGTGTTTCAGATCGTTAAAATAGGGCCCTTAATCTTAAAACCAGGTATAAACAAGCCCTGTCTCTTGCATAGTTAAAGTCTGGAATGTTAAAGAAAGAAAAAAGTGTAAAAAGAGTAGGAAGAGGGCATGGTTCCCAATTAACCCTTTCGTGATTGCTACAGATTGAGGCAAACTCCACCTCCATCCACAGATTCTAAAAGACAGTGACCAAACATTACGTTTTCCTGATTTCCTAAATTTGGGAATCTATAATGGATGGCACAAATCATAGGTGCATAAATTGGTCAGATTCAGCACACATTGATGGTTTCACATGAAGGATGAATGTCACTGTAAGCCATGTTGTTCTCACCAAAACATTTTATTCCACACAATAATATTGCTCTTTTTCTCTCTGTTTGTACAGTGCTGGATACGATGCAGTCCTGGACAGAAATGTGGCTATTAAGAAACTCAGTAGACCCTTTCAGAACCAGACTCATGCCAAAAGAGCATACAGGGAGCTGGTGCTTATGAAATGTGTCAATCACAAAAACGTGAGTACCAGATCTTATCTCATGCGCCTGTTGTCCCCATCAGGTGGCAAATGTTGTTACATCATATAATACCTATTCTTGACCAAAGGTATGTCTTAAATTCTCTTAGATGAGTTTTATAGCTATAAGACCTATAAGAGACAGCATCTATGTCGCAAAGTCCTGTTTCTATTTCTTTTTCTATTTTACTGGTTTGTTATGTTAACCATGGTTAGCTTGCAAGGTCAGTCTCCTTTTCAAATACCAGAAAATGAGGATGCAATGTTTTGTATTAACAACAAATGATATGAGGAAACAGATATGTTGCTTTGATGCATCACAGATGTGACAGATGACAACTTTCCTATTACAGGAGATGCAATGTTTGATGAGAGGCAGAGCTTGTAAACAAGAAAGATAGGGAGTAAAGCATGACCGACCATCAGTATAGTACCACATACGGGCCTCTGGAAGAGAGAGAGAGAGAGAGAGAGAGAGAGAGAGAGAGAGAGAGAGAGAGAGAGAGAGAGAGAGAGAGAGAGAGAGAGAGAGAGAGAGAGAGAGAGAGAGAGAGAGATGGGTTTTATCAAATGATGAACAATATATAAAGAATGTTTTTCAAAATGAGGGCACTACTTTGTTGCTCTCTTTCTCTCTCTCTCTCTCTCTTTCTCTCTCTCTCTGTGAGATTCATGTAAAGGACATCAGGGACGTGACAGAAATATAAATGCAGTTCTTCTGTCATCTCTTATCTTATATCGACTGAACAGTAAATGTCTGATATTTATCTCCAACAATATTTTGTTGAGGACAGTAACTGTGGGTCGGGGATTAATAATAAATCATATAACGCCGTCGCATCCCACTGTAATTTTGCTAAAGTTTCTCCAACTTCTCCTCCAGATCATCAGCTTATTAAACGTCTTCACACCACAGAAGTCTTTAGAGGAATTTCAAGATGTGTGAGTAAATTTTCCAGATCATGTTTATTATATTATTATGAACAAAATGAATAAACCCAAAGACAAAACTGACAATGCATTTATATATATATATTTTTTTTAAGTTCAAAGGAAAGGCAGGATAAATATTTATTAAATGATTCCTCATAAACTGTTAAAGCCTCAGGCTATATCCACAAGAAGCCGGTGCATTCCCTATCCGATCATTTTTTTTCCTTGCTCTAAAAAAATAATCCGTAAACACGAAACCACTGAAACCGACTGAAAGCCGTGTAGTATATATGCCGGACCAGTATGGGGCACAGTTATTCTGCCACAGATATACACTATACACAGAGAAGAAGACTTTGAGCATGCGCATAGCCAACGTATGGTGTTGTCCATTATCGCTTGTTGCATAGAAGCAATAGATTTTGCTGTAATAAAGCTAGTAGGCTTTAGTAGCTTCTGTAGCACGAACACAATCACGTAATCCGCCGTTATTGTTGTTGCTGTTACGTGTGACGCTTCCGACACGTGATGTGATGACGTTTTCGCTTCACAAAATATATGGATTGGCTGTACAGACGAAACCGCAAGGGTGTCGGTTTCAGATTTATCCACTTTAGGACCCGGTTTCAAAAAATAGCGGATTCAGTCTCCCAAAACGCCGGATCCGTGTGGATGAAACGCCAATACGATAACAAATTTATACGTAAACAGTGATACGCGTCTCCGTGTGGACAGCCCCTCAATGTTCAGAACATCACACAGATATATAACAACAAAAAAATATTTTCGATAACTAAACCTACAAAATACAAATGTGATCCTGCCTGGGATGTCAGTTTAGCAAACTTATTTAATTTTGAGATTTAGTGTGCAAAGAAGTCATGAAAAATTACAAAAAAATGACAAATGACATAATTTGTGATTGTAAATGTAAGTAATAATTCCATTAACGTTAATTTATAACAAGTAAAACACTCAAATTAATGATTTTTTAGACACTATACTTTATTATTTTGAGCAAAATACCTGCTTGCTTACTTTCACTTTGAACATCTCTGTATTCACTTTAGGTACAGAAACACCCGATAATTCTTATATTATTTGTTTCAGGAATTTTTTTTCTATCATTTGAAAGTGAACAGTGACCATAATATTAAATCACAATCGTGTCAAATATAGTTTCGGTCAAACTATTTTTCATGTCATGACCAAAATTTAGAGAAACGGCTTACCTGCTTTGTAACTCAGCTTTTGACAAGATAACCACTCTGTTTTAAATACATTTTAAAACTTGTACCTGTCTAATTATTTTTTTTATATTTAGTTTGATGAACTCTTAAAGGAATAGTCTACCCTTTTGCCATATTAAACTCTGTTATTACCTCAACCTAGACTAATTAATACATACCTATCTTTTTTCAATGCGTGCACTGTACAGTTGTGAATGTGTTAGCATTTAGCCTAGCCCCATTCATTCCTATGGTACAAAAAAAGTTTTATTTTGTGGCACCATACTTACTGGTAGTGATGCACGATGTATCGGCCGGCTATATTTATCGGCCAATTTTTTATGAATTTGAAACCATCTGCATATCGGCAACAGCACAAGAAAGGCCGATACCGATTGTTTATTAATTAACCGCATAAAGGCAATGAGTTGCATGTCTGTTGCATAATCCAGCATTTTTAACAATAATTATCTAAATTATAATAAATATTAGTTAAATACTTCCCAAAACAAAATAAGTTGTATAAATTATAGTTTGTCAGACGTGCGATGAGGGAAAAAATAATAAATCACGTAGTAAATCACGCGAGATTCACGTGATCCATGCGGTCTAGAGTATTTCTGCGTCTGGTCTTTCTTCAAAATTTCGGATAAAGACCAAAAAAATTGTCATTTGCAACAAGTGTTCTGCAGAAATATCAAGAGGAGGTAGTATTGTATACAAGTGTTTAATATCGGTATCGGCCAGAAGTTGTCTATTTAAATCGGTATCGGCCCAAAAAATCCTATCGGTGCATCCCTACTTACTGGTATAACTCCATGTAACAGTCCCCTGCTGAATAAAACAGCATCAAACCAGCATGGACCAGCATGGGAATCATGCTGGTTTAGCTGGTGGTCCCAGCATATCAGCACCAAAACACAACATATGCTGGTATGACCAGCATGGGATGCTGGTACTAATGCTGGTTTAGCTGGTGCTAATGCTGGTTTGGTGCTGGTTTAGCTGGTGCTAATGCTGGTGCTTATGCTGGTTTGATGCTGGTTTAGCTGATGTTCACAAGCAAACCAGCACCAAAACACAACATATTCTGGTCTTGCTGGTATGCTGGTTTTTTCAGCAGGGTCTTTAAATAGGGAAAACACGGAAGTGTTTGGTGGCTGCCCTGTTTGGTACCATAGGAATGAATGGGGCTAGGCTAAATGCTACCACATTCACGACGCGCTGTACAGTGCACGCATTGAAAAAAAGATAGATATGTATTCATTCGTCTAAGTTGAGGTAATAACAGAGTTTAATATGGCAAAAGGTAGACTATTCCTTTAAATATGATCTTAAATATGGCACCTAGCGCATTCAGGCTAAATTGCATGTGCCAGCACGCAACAGCGCAACATCGTTACAAAAAAAGCAATCTGAAATTAACAGACTTAAAATAGACAAAAATTTACCTTTATATAACAAAAAAAAAAAATAAGTTCAGAAGTAACAAGGTGCAGAACAAATCTGTGCAAAATGCCTGAAGTGCAGGGGAACAAAACACAAGCCACAATTTTTTTTAACCCACAGTATCTATAAATGAAATAAAAATAAAGAATTTATTAAAATTATGAAAGTATAGCCAGAATTGCTAGCTTTGTCTTTTTATCTCCAGAAACAAATAGACAACTGCTTCGCAATGGTTTATTGGAAACCGCTTACCATATTGATGTGTAGCCCTGTCACGGGGGTTGTTGGATTTATTAACGCACTTTAAAAATATTTATTGAAAGCTACTTTTTCACATTTTATTTGCTTAGTATAATAATAATAATAATAAGCTGTATATTAATACATTGGGAGAAAGCTATTTCATGTAAAATCAGATAATGTGCATCATTGAATGATCCTCATTTCATAACACGTCTTCGACTGTATGATTGGTAGTCGAATCAGGCTTCTCCTATAGAAGCATCAAATCTTCGACTATTTGGGGTCCCACCTAAGTACAAACATTGCAATAGGATGATTTTTCATATACATACAGTAGTTTATTATTTCAAGTCCTTTTGAGATTTTACTCAGTACGGGCATTAAGTTGCAGACCTGGGGTGATCAATCACCTCCTATCATTTAGGTACGTGCTCTGTGGTTGGTCCCCAGCGCTTGAATCCAGTGGCGCTCCCGCTTTAATTTATTCTTCACGCTGTGTGGACTTAATCTAGAGCTCGATCAATATGTTTAGTATGAAGCGTCTGTTTGCTCAAAGCCAGGTCATTAGCAGTTATGTGTGGATGGACTTCATGTTAACTAAATTCTTTCAAATCAACACTACCTTCACATTTTGTCCACTTTTAGTTATCACGGCAGGGTCAAATAGCCTTTTCATTTGTATATACATTCATCAGTGTGTACACTTTTGATTAAGGTTCGGTGTCATTAAAGAAGAAATTAAGATGTGACATTTTATCTATAAAATGTGTGGATGCTGATATTGAGATTGCTAACAGTCACATTCACCGACCTGTTGTCTGCAGTCAATCGGCAACTATTGTCTGAGCATAAGGGGGCGTAAAGATCCACATTGATCCACAGCGGGCTCTGTTGCACATGAAGAGTCCATGATTGAACTCGTGCCGATGAAAATGAAAGAAATCAAAAGGACAGAGATTGTGAAAGTCAACAATCTCTCAGGCACAATGGTGAATAATGAGCTTTCTCCGACAGATATCTGGTTATGGAGTTAATGGATGCAAACCTTTGCCAGGTGATTCAGATGGAGTTGGACCATGAACGAATGTCCTATCTTCTCTATCAGATGCTTTGTGGAATCAAACACCTGCATTCAGCTGGTATCATACACAGGGTAAGAGACCAACAGCATAAATGTGTTCACACTTAAAGTGAATTTGTACTGAAAATGAATCTGTGTTTCCAAGTCGGGATGCATATGCAAGTAGTTGTTTATAATCAACTAAAACGCGACCTCCTTTATCTTTAATAACACTATGCATTACTTTAATGTTAGAAATGGTTGCTTTTCTTCTGTTAAAAGTTGATCTCATGCTTATATGACACATCTATTCATTTAAATTATAAAGAAGTTGAGTATTTGTCATTTCAACATGTCTCTGGTTTCTCTTCAAGGATCTGAAACCTAGCAATATTGTGGTGAAATCTGATTGTACACTGAAGATCTTGGACTTTGGGCTGGCGAGGACTGCGGGCACTAGCTTTATGATGACACCTTATGTAGTTACACGATACTACAGGGCTCCAGAAGTCATTCTGGGCATGGGCTATAAGGAAAATGGTAAACCAAACACAGTCGTATTTTACTATATGCATATTTACTATAGTATAGCATTTACAAGTGGCAACAGGTGACTTCTCTTCCGAGGGGCGCATTTTCAAAATATGTGTTCGTTGCGTCATGTAAACCATGTGTATCATGCGTCTT
This sequence comes from Misgurnus mizolepis, assembly GCA_025389145.1. Classification (NCBI taxonomy): domain Eukaryota; kingdom Metazoa; phylum Chordata; class Actinopteri; order Cypriniformes; family Cobitidae; genus Misgurnus; species Misgurnus mizolepis. The sequence continues at coordinate 7,339,420 of JAIFKI010000024.1, forward strand.
GTCAAAATATGAGCCTGCTGCACAAGCTTCGCAAGTGCTCGCAAGACACACTTAACACTAAACTCTGATTAGACATGAGATTAAGCGAGTACCTGGAAAACGCGAGCGTCTCTTTTATCATAAACCCTTTAGACGCATGTGCAGCAGGCAAGACACATGATGCACATGGTTCACATGACGCCGTGAACACATATTTTGACATTCTGAGCCACACATATGACGGGTTAAATACATGTTGTCGCCTTCGAAAAAGAAGTCACCAGCCGACACTGGCATTTAATATACTTAAGATACGCGTACATAGGCCTATGCTATAGTATTCTGTAGTATTACTGTAGTGAATTGATAAACTGTAGTAGCCTATACTTCAGCATTTACTATGGTAGGGTTGAACAAATAGAATAATCTTGAAAATTTACTACAGTTTACTCTAGTAAATGGGTCAGTGACAAAAATGGTTTGGCAAGATGAGAAATTCAATAATAAAAAAGAAAACGTGTCTTAAAATGTTGTAAAAATGTATGTAAAACTAGATGATACAATTTTTTTTTAGGAATATATTTATGTTTTAATTTGAAAAAATACATTGACACAGACCGGTTACACCAGACTTGACACAGACCGGTTACACCACATTGACATTTTTGCAATTATCACCCAAATATTCTTTCAAAATGTAATAAAACCAGAAATCTTTGAATTGGTCCTCAAGAAAGAGAATGTATGCAAGTAATCTGCAAATTTATTTTGAAATTTTAACCAGGAAAAAAAACTGAAAAAATACTAGTTACACCAATTGACACAAACCGGTTACACCACACTGACATTTTTGCAATTATCCCCCAAATATTCTTTCAAAATGTAATAAAACCAGAAATTTTAGACTTGGTCCTTAAAAAAGAGAATGTATGCAAGTAATCTGCAAATTTATTTTGAAATTTTAACCAGAAAAAAAAAACAGAAAAAATACTAGTTACACCAATTGACACAGACCGGTTACACCACATTGACATTTTTGCAATTATCGCCCAAATATTCTTTCAAAATGTAATAAAACCAGAAATTTTAGACTTGGTCTTCAAAAATGAGAATGTATGCAAGTAATCTGCAAATTTATTTTGAAATTTTAATCAGAAAAAAAAACAGAAAAAATACTAGTTACACCAATTGGCACAGACCGGTTACACCACACTGACATTTTTGCAATTATCCCCCAAATATTCTTTCAAAATGTAATAAAACCAGAAATTTTAGACTTGGTCCTCAAAAAAGAGAATGTATGCAAGTAATCTGCAAATTTATTTTGAATAAATTTTATTATTCATACGGACACAAAATAATCAACGTCACGACAGTGACCCAAATGCTAAAGTACATCACAGTACTTTTGTTGTATAGGACTTCTTGCATATGTTATGTAACAATGAAAAAATTGGGTAAAGTAAACATTGTGTTTTTTAGCATTGTAGTTGAGAAGATTAACAATGCCATCACTATTTAGATTTCCTGCTAACCTGCACTTAATTCGTTGAAACACTAACAGCTTCTACTGCTTAACATAACAAATGACTTTCATTAATACATCAAGAGGCAGAGTCTTGCTGTTTATATAAGAGTTTAAGAGAGAGATAGAGAGAGGTCAGGCTATGGATTTTCTGTCAGATATGTCCTCCCCGAGGTCTGCCACCAACTCTAAACTCTGAACAGTTGTGAAATAATTGTTTATCTAACTGTATGCGTGGGAGATACCACACATATCATTGATGCAGTGCAAATACATTACAGGCAGTCTAGACATAAAGAAAAAATAGACTCTTATGAAATATATTGAGTACAACTCTCTCTCCCTTCTCTCTATGTATCTTTCTCTCTTCATCACTGATGATTTATGTATACTAATGCTAACCTCTGCTTTTCTTTCGCTTTCATTTCTGCTTCTGTGCCTGCAGTGGATATTTGGTCAGTTGGTTGCATCATGGGAGAAATGGTGCGCCACAAAATCCTCTTTCCCGGCAGGGACTGTATCCTTCATAAATTTAAGCCAATAAGAAGTTTCACTTATAATGTGACCGTGGACAACAAATTCAGTCATAATTGTATTTTTTTATTGAGATTTATGCATCATCCAAAAGCTGAATAAATAAGCTTAAGCAACGCATATTACTAATAATATAATATATATTTTTTTATATTTGTCATACTAGTTTACAAAATATCTTCATGTAACATGATCTTTGATCATTTTAACCCATACTATGTATTGTTGGCTATTGCTACAAACATACCTGTGCGACTTATGACTGGTTTTGTTGTCCAGGGTCACATATCAGTGATCACTAGATAACATTTTAAATACGCAGTCCTTTTACATTTATGTTATTGGGTGAACTAGTCCTTTAAAGATAATGGAAAATGGATTCTACATAATATTTCATTAAACGTTACTTGAAGGGGTGTTCATGAGACTGACACGACACCTTTATAATCAAGACATGTGTCATGAGCATCAAGGAAATTTTATGCATGTTTATGACAACTGTCATTAAGTGTCATTTGTTCAATTATGTCATTTTTAATGCAAATATGACATTTTTTGAGATGTCTTTGTTATGACAACTTGACACAAACCAATACATCATAACTTGTCGTGACAACTTGACATTACCAAGACAACATAACTGAACACTTTTTACCAGTGATACAAATTGAATTTGTCATTAAAATGTCATTAAGTGTTAAAACTCGGTAATAAAGTTTTATAACAGTGTCATGAATATTTTTCTTGACCTCAACTACAGTGGTACAAATATAATTTGTCATTAAAATGTCATTAAGTGTTAAAACTCTGTCATATAGTTTTATAACAGTGTCATGAATATTTTTCTTGACCTCAACTACAGTGGTACCAATAAAATTTGTCATTAAAATGTCATTAAGTGTTAATATTCAAATAATTTTATAACAGCATCATGAACAAATGACACTTAATGACAGTTGTCATAATCTCCTTCATGTTTATGACACGTGTCATGTCATGATTATGAAGGTGTCATGTCAGTCTTATGAACACCCCTTCAAGTAAATTGTAACCCGTTAAACTTATAAGTGGGCTAATAGATTGATGTCATGATTTTGTGGTCCACATGAGTCTTGACCAGACCAGACCCCAGACCAGTATTCATCTGCTCAGGCATATCTAAGTAACAAAGACTTTAGTTTCTTTAACCCAAAGGTTTTATATCTTATATAACCACCTGTCTCCACCTAATTCACACACCTTTTTTCTCTTAGTTCCATCTGTTTAGAGACTTCTAACAGATGTGCACATGGTATAGCCAATTTCAGCAGTAACAACATAAACAAACTGATTGGCTGCCAAACCTCCCTTCACATAGCGGTAATCCATGATCGCCGTTTCCCCTCGTCTTTCAGAAGCCAAAACATTATTATTATTTGGCTATGACTAGGTATTTGTTCCAGAGTTCAGTTAAGCAATAGCCAGACCATTAACAACCGAGACCAGAAGTTTAGTTCCTTCAAGACGCGTAACCGCGACTAGAGCGTGCGTCCAATGAAACCGTCTATATAAACATTTAGTTGCAGTCCTTGATTCTGATTGGTCAATAAACATTAACATATTAACACCCTTGACGTAAACCTATGTGCATCATTCTGTTGCTGTTCAAAGTCGGTTGGGGACTATTTTTTCAAGTGGAAGGTGATTACTTCATTAAAGTTGCATTGATTCATATTTTTGCTTTATTATGTGTATTGTGTGGTGACTGTTTACTGTTTTATATAACCAATATGGTATTCGAGGCTACTGAAATAAGTCACAAATATTACATTTAATATTTGAAAGTATAAAGTTTGTTTTATGACTTCTAGACTAGGGATGAAACTGAGGACGTTTCTTTTCATTTAGCCATGTTTTTTATGACTTTTGAACTTCTAAAGAGCACGAAGAGCCGAGCCTGTTTCAAACGTTTTGTCGATTAAAACATCAGAGAGTTTAGGATTATCGGCGCTCACAGAGTCTTGTATCACATAAAGATCTTAATAGAAAGTTATTTTTGCTGTGGTGCGAGCCTGGGGTGCACAAAACCAACATTTACTATATCTTTCTTTTCAGTTAGAAGGCAAAGATAGATTTGTGCTGGAGCTTCACAGGTCAGACTGATAAAATATCACTCCAAGATGTTCGCAATCGACCTTTTCGCTTCTGAACATAAACCGACAGCTTATTATAAATCCTGGCATCAAAAAATATTGACTTTCTTCTGAATTCTGGTTTGATTCAAAGGGAACAGTATTATTACCCAGCGCTCATTCCTCAGCTCAACCTTTTCACCAATTTAAATCTGCACATTAGATATCGATGCTGAAGACCGAGTCGGCTTATTTGGGATTTAGAGTAATTAAAAAGTCATTAACACATGGCTGAATGAACTTTGCTGCGCTGTCTCATCAATACCTAATACATACTTAACATTTAAAAGAATTTACCAAAGCCAGACACAAACAATTGAGCTTTTGAATAAAGTGTTTTTGTTTGTGGTTGCATCCTTTGGCGATGGTCTGAAAGATTTTGGCTTCGACACAGTCTGCCCTTGATTCTCTTTGTTCACGATCACGTTCTGCTCACCTGTTTTAGATTCCTAACATAGACGACTGTAAGGATCACCCTGTTTAATAATAAATTAGAATATATTTAATACATGAAGGTAAAGGATTGTATTTTTTCTGGGTACCAAAGTGATTTCACAAGTGATGTGAGATTTAAAATTTTAAGTGCAGAATCAGGAATTGAGGAATAATGTTTTTTAAGCAGAGAAGCATTCTTTAAACGCATATAGGCAGTACAGCTGACTGTCACCTGACTTATTGCTTTTGCGTGTTTCCTGTAAACTAAAGGGGGTCACACACCGGACTCTCCGTGCCACGCAGCGCCATGTCGAGTCGCGTCTAGGAAAACTCGGAGGTATGGTAAACCTCAAGTGCACATTAAATACCGCAAACTTAGTCATATAGCGTCTACTTCAAAATGCAAAATGTACGTTAGCAGCCAATGTTAATCGTTAATCATTTGGGACAAATATGATGTTATTTAATTTTAAACTGTGTGAGTGGCGCGACAGGGATTTGAGCAACTTCCTGAGTCAAAGCTGGGCCCCGCGGACAGGCGCCACCTGTCGGTGCCGATGTCATGAGCAATTCGGTCCCCCCTGGCAATTTGGTCTCCCCTAGGACCCCGATTGGTACCTAGCACTAATGCCTGGTCAAAAATTTGTCATTGCGATATCTCGTCTGCGTTAGCGGTCTAGCAAGCTAATTACGTTGTACAAAATAGAAGCATACAAATGTTTTTAAATAAAAGTTAACAAAAAAAAATATATATATATATATATATGTAATATTCATGTTGCAGACACGTCAGTACTTTTGTCCCATCATCTGCTTTACAAAAACAATACTTTCGTTTTTGTAAATTATAAACATACCTTACGAAATTTATTTTTTTAATAGTAAAAGTGTAGTAATCATTGCTTATAAATTATAATTTTAATGTGTAATTCAGCTATGTAGTAATCATGTTTTGTATAAGTAATTTATTAACTTTACACAGTACAAAAGTGGAAAGGGTACAGTATAATCTAAATAATAAAATGACAAAAGCAATGTGTAGATATCCCACCTATAGCCTCATTTATATACTACTATATGAAACATATCATTTAAAAGACATCAATTGTAATTTTAACAACGTTCTAACTACATAAATCATGACGTGATTTTGTAGGAATTGTAATAAGGCGCTTAAAAAACTACCCATGAGGAGTTTTTTTTAGCCAATGGAAACACGCGGGGGTCCTAAGGGGGGACCGAATTGCTCATGACACCGGTGTACATGTATTCATAGAAAACAATGTGTTTTATTTTTTTTAGAATGGCGCGGCGCTGTGCGTCCGGTGTGCGATCCCCTTAAGGCTGGATTTACACTGCAAATCTTGATGCTCAATTCCGATTTGTTACTTTTATCCATTTTTATGACCTGCTTACATCATCTTTTAACTCTTTCCCTGCCATTCACAAGTTAACCATGACGGTCTGCCATGACGAGTTTTTTCAGCAATCCGTAATTCGGCTATTATCCACCAGGTGGTGCTCTTACCCAGCTTATAAAACCCGGAAGTATTTCCTTAGGGCAAACAGATCAAACTCTGTACATGTTTTGAGGGTCGCTCTGAATCTGATCTCAATCAAAAGTCCTTCACAAAAACGCAATTATCTCTCTCTCTATTTTTGAAGAAACCTACCCAGATTTGAGAAAACAAATAAAGGTAGGATAAAATGTCTTTTTTTTTGAAAGCAGAGGATCTATTCTTTTATTTGACATATTGTATGTTTATATATATATTTAACTCTTTCCCCGCCATTGACGAGTTATCTACAAGGTGTTCCTGATGTTTATCTGTAATACTGCGATTATCCACTAGATGGTTAATCGCATTTACCCAGTTTATAAAACACAGCAAAAAAATTATTTACTAATTTTAAACTCTGTGTATGTTTTGATAATCATTCTGAATCTGATCTCTAACAAAATTCCTTCACAAAAATACAATTATTTCAACTTTTTGCTAAAAAATTTTTTTAAGAAAAATATCCATATTATTTAGTCTGAGTTTATAAGCAGAGAAAAAATATAGATACGATGAAACTTTTTTTGTTTATTGTTTGTTTGTTTGAAAACAGAGGGTCTCTTCTTTCATTTGATTATATTTGTGTTAAAAAATTCGGGAAGGCCTTCAACTTTTGTGAAAATCATAAAGAAATGCTGATGCTGATTGGAAACTTTTTTTAAAGAACGCTGGCGGGGAAAGAGTTAAAAATGACTCACATCCGGGATCTGTATTTACACTGAACACTCTGACATAAAACTTTAACATTACTCCACTAAGTTGAGCCATTGCCCTTCATTGCACTGCTAAGGAGAGTTATGTGATCGCGGGTGGTGTCCATCTGAGTTGATGTCATTTGCCAGCATCGCATTTTCAATGACGCACGACACGTCTTGACATGGGGATATCCGATCTGTCTGCTTAAATTGCGGACGCAAATGCATATCCGATTCATTTCCAATTTATTTCCACATATAAATAATACCTAAAAAATCAGAATCTGCACTTTTTTCCTGCTTCCTTCCGGAATTGAGTCACTTCAAACATGTAACGTAAATGCGGCCTAATAAAGCTTTTATATTAAGATGTACAGTAGCGTGTCATTTAATAGGATATAGTGTATATGTCTGACTCGTGTTTTGTATGTGTGTTGTGTGTGGTGTAGTGGACATGTGGTCTGTAGGCTGTATCTTTGGAGAAGTTATAAGAGGAGCAGTGCTGTTTCCAGGCACCGATCGTATCCTGCCCCGCTGTCTGTTATTTCTTCACACTTCTCTACGGGTTGAATAAAACCCTTGCCATTGTTTCCGATACTACAGAAACCTTTTAAAAATGTGCCATGATAATTAAAATTTCTGCCAAAATATCATAGTTACATGTATAGTGGATCCAATAAATTTGAGGACAGTAAAAATAAAACATAAAAATGAATCACCAAATGAATAATAATAAGTGCAGCTTTTAGTACCGCTTTTGTGTAAAAAAAAGTTTCATATTTGAAACCATGGGTTGAAGACACCCAAACCATATATTTTCCTGAAAAGGAAACTAGAAGGGGGTGGGAATGTAGTGAGTTTTCTTTAGGAATATTTAGAGTTGTGATCGCATTACAAAAATAAAAACCTGTTTTATTTTAACCCCCCAAGCAGTCCTTATTGTATATTTGGCTTCTTTAACTGTGAATCGCGTGAGAGGTACACGAGGGTGGTTTTGTGTTTTGGGAGGCGGGTCGTTCCTCCAGGATGATGTAATGTGTCTGTGATGGCCCTTTGAACCAAAGACCCCCTTTTGTGGGAATGTTGGGAAGCCTGGGGAGCAAAACCAGTCATGTGATTCCCCAAGGCCAACTGGGCTACCATGACAACATTCATCCCTCCCCCTGTTGCTAGGCACCCAGAGAGACATCTATTACATCTTCAGGATCCATTCACCCTCGCCAGCCCATCACAGACCGTTCTGCTATAAACCATTTGCTTAAACACTAACAATGAAGAGCCGTATCTCTCTCCAACCCATTTCTTCAGAAGCCGACCCAGTTTCCTATCGCTACACTTTGGTGATAAAAAGAATGAAGACCAAGAGTATTATATAAAAATTGCATATTTAATATAAAGTACTGTAAAGTTTAATATAAAGTCATTTTTTAAATAACTGGAATATTTGAATACTCAAGAGTATGTGATGGGTTGTGATGGTAAATGTGTCGGTCAGTGGTCTGTACATTTGTATGTGATGTTGTGTATCCCTTCTATGGTCTGGTAATTGCTGGTTTGTTTGAATGACCTTGTCTGCAATCTTTGGAAACACAACAGAGCAGTCCGTAAATGGAGACATGTTTGTATTATCAATCTGCCTTAGAGGAAGAGGAAACGTTTTTGTTTGTTTTGTGTGATTGCTTGTTTACAACAAGGGGCAATTTAGCCGACGTGTGAATTTTGTGTGAAATATGCAGCATGGGAGGGGTCTGTCAACAGTATTAGACATACAACAATATCACCTGTGGACACAAGAGCACTTAGAGGGTTTTGCTGCGAAAAAGTCCTAGGAGGAAACAATTTGTAAGATTCCAATTTTTTTAAGGTTCATGGTGACAATGCATGACATCTCTAGAGTCGAAAATAAAAATGCATGTGGAAATGTTAAAGGTATTTGACATCTGAACATTGATTGTTGTCATTTTGACCTGTGTGCAATGTAATACCGGGGATGGCACTCCAGATATGCTATAAAACTTTTCCCAGAATGCAATTGGATGATAAAGCTTGGATAAAGCTTGGACATGTGAGCATGACAGCGATCAAAACTAACAATAATCTCAGAAACATCTGATGGACAGTTATATTGAGATTCACATACTGTATGTGAAATTATGTTTAGAAATTTCTAATTTTAGTAATAGCTATTTTGGTATTCTGGAATTATGTTCTACCATTCGGTTTCTTACCCATTTAGTTTTATTGGGCAACAAAATCACTTTTTCTATTTAGGGGTTTATTAAGACCCCTCTGAGTGCTTTAATCTTTACTGCTCCGGCCCTTGTTACTGAAGCGCAGGTATAATCAAATTTTGTTTAATTACCGATGCATTTGTTGAATCACACTGCTAATTGAAAATTAATTTAGTTTATTTTGTGTAATTGTGTAAGACTAACAACATATCTTCATTTTATACCTCATTTGCGGTTTAGTCACTATCTACAATCGTAATTAAAAAATCCTACTTTATTTATTTATTTAATTTTGCCTGCCCAATACTGTTTTCCCTTTACAGTATGTAGGCATTTTTCCTTGACTCCACCCCCATCCAGATATCGACCAATGGAATAAGGTTATAGAGCAGCTCGGCACACCCTCGCCTGAGTTTATGAAGAAACTGCAGCCAACTGTGCGTAACTACGTGGAAAATAGGCCAAAATACGCTGGCTTGACTTTTCCGAAACTCTTTCCTGATTGCCTCTTCCCTGCAGACTCAGAGCACAACAAACTCAAAGGTAAGATAAAGGGTTAATCCTAATGTAAATAATTAAGTTAATTTACATAACTGCACATAATAAAGCACATAATAAATCATATCCTAGTTTTTATACCATTACTATGACTGGAAAAGCTTTGTGATATACATTGTCAGACAAAATGGGCCCTAGCTGTCACAGAGGCAGTAACCTTTCAAAAAGTACATATCTGCACCTAAAGAGTTTATTTTAGTACGTCAAAGGTACATAATGGCACCAAATATATCCATATCTTTACTTGAATGGTACATATTAGGATATTTAAGAGGTGACAGGTAGGGATAATTTTTTTTCTGACAGTGAAGATCTATTAATATGAATCATTTATTATTATTATTTTGATTTATTGCATGTTACGCCCAAAACACCCCCATTACTCATTACGAGAATATTAACAACCCTTTTAGACTGTGTGCTAGGCGCACAAGCCATTTTTCTTGTTGTTGAATTAGCAAAAGTGCATTCGGATACGTCCTTTTAGACTGTGCACCGTGCGCTTTAGACCATGCGCTTAGATCGTAAAAATAGGCCCCATGATGTTTTAAATGTAAGATACATTTGTATTTATTATATTTCAAATATTCTCATTTAATAATAACAAGATGATTAAGAATTCAGTTACGTTTTTGAAAGGAATCTTTACTGTTTTGTGAGATTCACTCTGAAATTACCGGATAATGAATTACCAGCAGGATAATGAATAAATAACTATGAATAAAGTAAATCAAGCCACCAGAGTACACATTTCAGTTCATGTATTTGTGCTATTTTCATGATTGTTTGCCTGCAAGAATCAGGCAGCAATTCCCATCCCATTTGCAAGATTGAGAGACATTTCATGAATTATGCTCAAACCTGAAGTCATTCTTCAAGGGTCGGTGAAGGAGAATTATGAGCTTTTGAAATGAAAATTGCCGGTGGAGTTTATTCCCAGTGAACACACATCACAGACAGATGCTGAAGTATGTATTTTAATGCTGCTTGTGGAAACAAAGCGAAGTGAGACAATCAGAACGCTGCGGTGTGACTGAGGATACATCGGTTGGATATGAGAAGAATAAATGAGCGTTAAACCTCCTGCTGTCAGGTACAGCAGGTATGAGCCTTGTCTATCACAGTAATGCAAATGCAAATCAGCTACCACAAATTACCATGTTAAGTAAAGAGAGAGAAAGAGATCATTGGCAAATGCAGTACAGTATACACAAAGAAAATTCTTGATTATTATCAATCCAGCATTGGGTCAAAACTGGATGAACCCAATGGTTGTAATTTAACCTATGCTGGGTTGTTTTAACCCATTGTTGGGTCAAATAAAAATATTTTCTGGGTTCATTTAACCCAACAGAGTTTGATATTTTCAGTGTTTATTACTCTTATTGATATATTTTTATTTTTATTCTACTCAAATTTATTTCTATAGCTTTTTTCAGTTTTGCATTGTTTCAAAGCAGCTTTACAGTAAATATATAATAATACAGTTTTAGTGTTAGTTTTAGTATTAGTATTGTGGACTATTGTTGTTGTACTTTTTTTGTATATAACATTATATATTTTGCATGTTATTATATTTTATATAAATTTTGGCTATATACTGTACACATAAACTGTCGGGCCAATAAATCAAATTATAATGATAAGTTACATTTAAATTAAGTCCCTTGAACCCACCTTTACCTTTTGTTGCTTGTTTCTTTTTTATATTCAATTCAGTTTTTATTTATATAGCGGTTTTCACGATTGTTAATTGTTTCAAAGCAGATTAACATAAATAGATGCAGGAGAAAACACAGAAAAATTAATGGATAAAATAAGCAGCAGAATACAGCGGCAAAGATTAAACTTATGCTACTAGCAAGCGCAGTAATAATGTAACATATAGAAGAGGGTGCTAAAGTGAGCCAATGTCAGCTGACTTCCCAGGGGTTGAAAAAACCTGCAAGGAGAAAAACCCTCCTGGCTTTTTTAGTCAGGAGGGGAAAAAATCCTAGGCGGGAAAAAACCTTGAGAGAAAGCCAGACATACTATTTATGGGAATGAAAACTTTAAAATATATATATATGTTTGTCTCATTGTCCTCGGGATTGAGGATGAGACAGGGAGAGAGAGAAACAAAATCCTATAAGCATAGGGGCCGTTTACTTGTAATGAAAGACAGGCTAACTATTGCGGCATAAGTATATTACCCAGACAAATTATGTAAATGCTTTGTTCCGGACAAGTTAACTATTGCATAAGTACATTTACTAGACAAATTAATGCTTTGTTAAAGAGAAATGTCTTTAGTTTAGACTTAAATTGATTGACTGTGTCAGATTCTTGAACGTATTTTGGTAAATCATTCCAGAGCTTAGGGACTAAGTAGTAAAAGGATCGACCACCTTTAGACAATTTTGACATTTAAATATATCTGTTTTTTTATTTATTATATATAATACATGTTTAATGCTTTGGCAACATTGTACCATTTACAGTCATGCCAATAAAGCTCATTTGAATTGAATATTTAATTGAGAGGGAGACTTGGTGATCTGCAGAAATCAGCATCGGCCATTTTAAATTAGTCCAGTGAGTGGCAGAGAAGAGAGATGAGATATTGAAAGCAAGACAGACTCTGACTATATGACACTATTTATAGAGCAAGAAAGTGTGGGAATGTGATGTGTGTATGGATTTTTAAAGGAAGAGACGATGGAAAGATGAGAGCGTGAGTAGGAAAAGCATGGGATGTTTTCAGTACCCTTGCAAAAGAACAAACAAGAAGATGAAATATATCAATTGTGACAATCATTTGTGTGAAGTGTGCACTGTATTCCTCAAAACACGTGCTTAAAGGCAATTAACATAAACATCAAACATGATGATTTACTTTTACATGGCTTTTTAAATGCATATAGGGTGTGCATGGGCATTTGACTTTGTTTGTTTGACCTGTCAAACCTCTGTTTCCTTATGTCAAACAGCAAGTCAGGCTAGAGATCTGTTGTCTAAGATGTTGATCATTGATCCGGCCAAGCGGATATCAGTGGACGAGGCCCTGCAGCATCCTTACATCAATGTGTGGTACGACCCGGCTGAAGTGGAGGCAGTGAGTGTTGCTCTCTCATTCTTTCAGTTATATTCGTTACTGTGTGCTGGCTCATCTGTCAACTGTGTCTTGGTCGAATTTACACTAAAGCTGGTTAAAAAAACTAGCTACTACATATCATTTATATACTGAAAACCACAATGATAAAGTTTGGTCACATTAGGCACTTAAATGAATCTTTTTAGCTTGACTTCATGTTTGGACCATGTGAACAAAAACTGCATTAGTATTAGATTGCGTGTAACACTAAATATAGTTTTATATGAAAGAATCAGCCTTATTACATTACTGAAACCTTAAAAAACGAATATCACACTACACTAAAATTACAAAAGCTTTCACTGGGGTGGTACCCTTTCAAAAAGTACATCTTTGTACTTAAAGGATGCATATTAAGACATCTAAATGGTACATCTTAGGACCTAAAGGGTACCTGTACCATCTCAGTGATAGATTTACAATAATCCATTTTTTATATATATACAGGCCATACACAGACACATTAAGATTGTATTTATCCATTTATTGACTTTGCTATATTGCATTCGTTCAGTTTATTAAGTGAATGATTGAGGTTGATTCTTAAGACCTTCATCAGTTTAAGAGTAAACAGACAAGGCGTAAAAACAACAGAAGGTTTTTTTTAAGATTTTTCATGCAAGTACTTTGTGCGTCTGTCTGCGTTTGACAGCATGTGCTTGTCTAAAGAGCCCATCTGTAATGTTTCAAAGAGGTTTCGAGGACATAACTAACTACTCTTTTTAACTACTGTGCAAAATGTGACTTTAGAGGCAAACACACTGCAAAAAAAATGATTTTCAAGAAAAAAAATCTTAGTGTTTTGGTTTTCAGTTAAATATTTAAAAAAATCTTAAATTAAGATGCTTTATCTTGATGAGCAAAATGACCCAAAAATAAGTCTAATTTTAAGACCAAAAATATTAAATTTAGGTGATTTTGTGCATAAAACAAGCAAACAAATCTGCCAATGGGGTAAGCAAAAAATATCTTAAAGATTTTTCTTAAACACTAAATTCCAGCAAAATTTGCTTACCCTATTGGCAGATTTTTTGCTTGTTTTATGCACATAATCACTTAAATTTGATATTTTTGGTCTAAAAACTAGACTTATTTTCTTGGGTCATTTTGCTCATCAAGAAAAAGCATCTTAATTTAAGATTTCTTAGATATTTTTACTGAAAACAACACAAAAATACTAAGATTTTTTTTTTTATCATTTTTTGCAGTGCATGTAGCGAAATACAAACTCGCATTTTATTGTCTTTAAACTATGTTTAGATACCATTGATTTCATGTGAACGTTTACATTTCTGTTTATCAAATTATGACATAATTATATGCACTATGACAAAACACATTCAGAAATAGTTTGTTTTAATGAATCTATCAACAGCTTCATTATTGTCTTCTTCTCTCTGATATTTCTCTTTCTCTGATGAAGGCCAGGAATCAGCACATATCGATGGTAAATAAAGATCATTTTACACACAGGAACGCTCATTTCAAAACACTCACATTCAGATCTCTATGTTGCAAACATTGATGTTTAGATGCAGAAAATAAGCAGGTGGCTACATTAAAGATTTGCCAGAAAATTTTTGATTCTATATCTGTGTGTAATTGTGTGTGTCTGTATTGTGTACTAATCTCACAGAATGTGCCAAGGGTTTATTCAACCCACACCATCAGAAAAGGTACAAAAGTGTCACCAGAATGGTACCCTTTCAAAAGGTCCCTATATGCCTTATGTAGGTAAAAATATATACCTATGATGTACCAAAATATGTGCTAATATGCATGCTTTAGGTACAAATGTGTACTTTTTGAAAGGGTACCCCCCTAGTGGCTTTTGTACATTTCTTCTGAGAGTGCATAAGAAAGAATAATCACAAATGAGATTTAATATCTTTCATTTCACCCGACTTGAGAAAATAACTCAAAAATGTCCTTTAGACAAGATATTTCTATGTCACAAACAAAGCTAAGATTTATAAGATCAACAATCAAAGTCAATATTATTGAGGATTTTAAATACAAACTTTTCACATTTACTAGTAGCACTTTACAAGAAGGTTGTATTTGTAACATGAACTAACAAATGAACAATACTACTATAGTATTGTATTAATCTTAGTTCATGTTAATTTCGGCATTTACTAATACATTTTCTTTTTTTAAATTAAACATTGTAACTGTTAACTAACATGAATAAGTGTATTGACATTAGCATACATTAACAAGAATTAATAAATAATGAAAAACTCATTGTTTGTTCATGTTAGTTAATGCATTTACTAATGTTTACTAATACAACCTTATTGTAATGAGTTACCCATTTACCCAACATGTATGTACTACATACATTTTACAGATTTATTTAACTTAATGCATTTTAACAGTTGTCACATTTGTTTCTATTTTTAGTTCTCATAAGCCAGTGGTTCTCAAACTTTTTCAGCGTCCGGCCCCCCTTGTGTACAGCACATATTTTTGCGGCCCCCCAAATAAATTTTTTGACAAAAATCACTTCTAAAACTTACTATTTTAATTAAACAAAACATATCAAATTATACAAATTAGTGCTGTTGGTTAGTAGCCTTATTTTTAAGGTTTAATTACACAGATTTCATGATAAATTTATGTATTTTATAAAATGTCATAAAAATTGGGTCCTCCTGGCACCATCTCGCGGTCCCAACTTTGAGAACGACTGTCCTAAGCAATTGCCAACAAATGTTAGGACGCTCTGTGTTTATGTGAAGTTTAAAGGAAATAAAATATAAAGAACAGTTTATTTTATAATATTACCTTACATTATGACATCATTATTCATTGTGTTATCAATAAACTATTGTGGCAGAACTAACCTGCTGAATTTTCCAAAGGCATATAATAAACTAACCATTGTCAGTGTATTCAGGTTGAATAAACAGTAAATAAAGGCCGCTCATTTACACAGAAGCCGGTCACTCACTGTTAGTTATGAATAGATTTAAGCAGTGGATGGAAATGAAAAATAACTTGCCTGGAGGTTTTGTTAAAAAACTGATATAACACTAATACACAGAAAATGTAATATTCATATACTATATGATGCCTGAAAATGTTGTCATGGCTCAATTAGAATTTTTTTTTATATGTTTTAAAGCAACACTATGTAGTTTTTCATGTAAAAATGACTTACACCTCCCCCATGTGGTTGAAAAGCGCAACAGTGCCTGGTATCAGACACTCTTCTGCAGGCAGGGGGAGGGGCGGGGCTGTGTTTCCTACCCTCCACCGCCGCTTTCAGAGTGTGCTTGTAGCAGCTAGGAGGCTGCTCAGGTTGCAACAACATTACAATTTGTCCAGTTAAAAGTTGTTCTATCACTGAAATAATTTTAGAGACATTATTTAAAGGTAAAAAAAACTACATAGTGTTGCTTTAATGCTAAAAAATAATGTCAGGTTTGATTCGACCTTTCATATAATACCATGATGACCAAAAATGCACAACAGGATTTGAGACACAGCATCTCTTAAAAAACAACAACTAATGTCTCTGTCTTAACTCGTCCTTTCTGCACTCCTGTCTAACTAATAGTGATGTTTAGTGTCTATCTAAAGTCTATTGTTCTTATTATTGATTGTGTGACAGCATGTTTAGAAGGAAGTAACATTTTACCTTACAGTGTCCTAGATATATAAAGTTTCTTAAACAAAAAAATATAGTTAAGTGTAAATAAATTTGAACACTGTAAAGTAAAATATGGCCCAGATTTTAGCATTACAAAAATCTGGTCTACTTATGTACTGTATAGTGCTATTTTTGATGTTAGTGAGATTAGATATCATAGATGTAGATCATATTTCATGTAAATATTGTACACATCATCCTCAGATTCATTGTTCAATGAATGCAGCATGATTTTTTTTTCCTGTAAAAGAGTTATCTTTGATCATCAGTGATTTAGGACAAACATTAATGAAATTGATGAAACAATAAATTTAGTGTTAATCACACTTTATAAGGGGGTAACGAATAAATGCCTTTGTCTTTCTCGTTCTCGTTCTCTCTCTCTCTCTCTCTCTGTCAGCCTCCTCCACAGATCTATGATAAACAGCTAGATGAGAGGGAACATTCGATTGATGAATGGAAAGGTAGGCCTTCATATGGACCTCTCTTCATGTACACTTGACATATTTCACTGCCCACAGACATATGAAGAGAAACAGCAGTATATCATTCACACACTCACACAGTACAGGGTTGTTTGTGAGTATCTGAAAATACAAATTCATTTATGTTTTTGGAGTCGTGGCCTAGACGAAGGCACATACGTATACTGCAAAAAGTGACTTTTTTACTTAGTATTTTTGTCTTGTTTTCAGTACAAATATATAAAAAGTCTTAGATTACAATGCATTTTTTTTTTTTTTTTTTTTTGATGCGCAAAATGACCTAAGCAAGTCTAGTTTTTTTTTTAGACAAAAAAAAGGGAAAATGTGCTTGAAACAAGCAAAAATTGGGGTAATCTGCCAGTGGGGTAAGAAAGAAAATCTTGAAATAAGTTTACGTTTTTCTTAAACACTTAATTCAATAATAAAATTTTCACCCCATTTGCAGATATTTTTGCTTGTTTTTAAGCACAAATTTATATTTTTGTCTAAAAACTAGACTTATTTTCTTAGGTCATTTTGCTCATCAAGAAAATACATTTTGATTTGAGAATTATTTCTACTGAAAACAAGACAAAAATATTAAGAAAGTCATTTTTTTTGCAGTGTACACTGCAAAAAAATGTTGAAGAAAAAAAGTATTTGTATTTTTGTCTTGTTTTCAGTAAAAATATCGGTAACACTTTAAAATAATGTTCATTAGTTAACATTAGTTAACTACATTAGTTAACATGAATTAATGATGAACTGCACTTATACAGCATTTATTAATCTTTATTAATGTTAATTTCAACAATTACTAATACTTTATTAAAATTTGGTTAACGTTAGTTAATGCACTGTGAACTAACATGAACAAACAATGAACAGCTTTATTTCTATTAACTAACATTAACAAAGATTAATAAATACTATAACAAATGTATTGCTCATGGTTTGTTCATGTTAGTTAATACATTAATTAATGTTAACTAATAAACATTATAATAAATCATTCTTAAATTAAGATGCTTTTTCTTGATGAGCAAAATGACCCAAGAAAATAAGTCTAGTTTTTAGACCAAAAATATCAAATTTAAGTGATTGTGTGCATAAAACCAGCCAAAAAAATCTTAAAAACACTAAATTCAAGAAAAAATTTAAAAAAAAATTGCTTACCCCATTGGCAGATTTGTTTGCTTGTTTTATGCACACAATCACTTAAATTTGATATTTTTTTGTATAAAAACTAGACTTATTTTCTTGGGTAATTTGCTCGTCAAGAAAAAGCATCTTAATTTAAGAATTTGTAGATATTTTTACTGAAAACAAGACAAAAATACTAAGAATAATTTTTTTTTGCAGTGTATAGACTCAAAAAATATATTTTAGTTTTGTAAATATGTGTGTGCTTAATTATATTTTTGTCTCAAAACATAATTGCCAACATTTAAACATACATCTGTAGATTTAAAAAAAGATTTTTAAGTTCAAGTGTTTCAAAACCAACATGATTTCACAAATTTTCGTGAGATATTCACATACTTTTTTGCTCATTTACCATTCTCACGGATTGGTAACTCCACTGCTTTTTCCTATTTTCAAACCATTGTCGCTTCGGTTTAGGGTTAAATTTGGTGTTTGCGAAAGTATGTCACTTTAAGTATTGGTTTATAAAAAAAAATTCTGATTTATTCTTTTATATTTTCTGAACTTTAAACAATTGACGCCTGCCGTTGGGGTTAGAGTTGGGTTTGGGTAAGGATGTCATTTTATGTAAATCTAACCCTAAATCAAAGTGACAATGATAAGAAAATAGGACAAAACAGTTGAGTAACCAATCCGTGAGAATGCCACAGAAAATGAGCAAAAAATTCTGTGATTATCCCCCGAAAATTCATGAGATCATGTTGTTCAAAACTATAGATTTTTTTTTATAAAAAATATTTTTATCCTAATCAGACCTTGTTTAGTTATTTACTTATCCCAAAGGGTATCCGTGTTGATTGTAACAACATTCACGTTTCTGTCCATCTGTTTTCCCTGTCTCCATGTCAGAGCTCATCTATAAAGAGGTGATGAACTTTGAAGAGAGAACTAAGAATGGTGTTGTGAAGGGACAGCCCTCTCCCTCAGGTACTCTCTGTGCATAAGATATGCTTCTGTAAGTGAATTTAAAGTGATTTCAGCTGTTATTAAGAAACCCCCTCTTTGTGACTGCTCCATTTGTCCCTGTTCCCCATCCATCCCGTTCTGTGTGTGTGTTAAGGATTGATCTATGAAGTAGTCCTTATGAAAATCACCATGGTAACCAAGTTACCACAGGTGCAGTAGCTACCATGAAATCAAAAATTTCAGATTTTTTTTTAGTCACCAAATGTTATTATTATTATTTTAATTTTAGTAGAAGTTGTGGTTACCATGGTGATTTTTGAAAATGATGTGCTGAATTTACTGGGAATGTATTTTCTTTAAGGGGCTAAATGTCAATAACACAACAAGATTGTAAAAATATCAGTGTCTGTGCTACAGTACTGCATGTATGTTGTTTATCACTAAAACTACTGTGTACTTAAAGGGATAGTTCAACCCAAAATCACAATAAGCTCATATTTTACTCACCCTCAAGAGTTTTTTTTAGCCAAACACAGTCATGGTTTTAATAAATAATATAAGGGCTCTTTTCGGCTTTATAATGGCATTGGATGGTGCCCCATTTTTAATGAAGTTTATTTAGCTAATCCAACCACTCAGACGAAGTGGTCTCTATATAGCTGTCACTCTCCTCCACCCCATCGGCTCACTCTCAGCTGGTATATCTATCCCAGTTAAGGAAGGGGGGGTACTTTGGATCCGGGCTAAAATTCCATCCGCTCGGACAGAACGCCAAATATGCTTTTAATCATATTTGATTATTTTAATGCAAACTAATTAAAAGTAAAAAAAAAAAATGAATTTATAAAGTTACTAAATGTCTGCCAAGGTGAACTGTTAGGTTTTCCAAGGAAGCATTTATAATTCAAACTTCATAAACTTCTCCCGGATGCATTTTCACAAGGGAGTTGATGTCAAGCGGAAGGCTGATCTCTGACCCATCCTTACGAAAACCCATCGTTTCAGCTCAGAAGACATTTATGTTTAAAGTATGGATAAAATATGTGTTCATTTTCATTTTGGGGTGAACTATCCCTTTATATGTTTTTTTTATATAATTTGTGTACTAATGTTTTAAGATGTGCATAGTGCAACACATAATATTTCACAAGTAAGGATGGAGTCCATGGTATATCTTATGTTCATTATTACACCAAAAGACTCACTATAATAACATTATTTATTTGTTATTATTTAATAAAACTCATCATTATGGTCTTCACGCTTTAAATATGTATTAGTGATACATATGAACAATTCCATTCTTAACTTTTTGCATGGTTGCAAGAATGTAAATGAAAGGTTATGCATTGAGGTGCACTGAGTGCAGTTTGTCAGGTTGACCTGTAGGGGGCAGTGTATGTATGTGGGTGTTTGCATTGCATGTCTGCAGTAGGAATCCTGCAGCATTGAAGAAGGTGACAGACAGGAGCAGCTGCATTTCTTTCTGTTTAGTAAAGTCTTACCTTGAAAGTACACGATAATGGATATTTTTGATTTTTTTATATTCCAGGGCTTTTGAGTTTAAAGATAGTCTCATGGACAGTGCATGCTATAAACTAACATGCCATGTACATACATTTGCAAATATACAATACAACAGACTATCTTATAAACATACAGTGCACTTCTTATACACATGTTATAGCATACAGTTAACTGAAATGTATACCATTACCAATAGAAAAAGTGACTCTTGAGTAAACTGAAGAAGCACTAGAAAACAATGAAAATAGACACAATTATTGCACGTTATGTTGCAAACATATTTTATTTGCAGGACTGAGTTATTATTGCACTTATTGAGTTTGCATGAATTGGAAAAGAAATAGTGGAGTGTTTATCCCTTTAGGTAAAGTTAGATGATGGATGCATGCTCTCTCTCTCTCTCTCTCTCTCTCTCTCTCTCTCTCTCTCTCTCTCTCTCTCTCTCTCTCTCTCTCTCTCTCTCTCTCTCTCTCTGTCCGTTTGTAATTAAGTGCTGTGCTGAAGAAAGCAGTCGCAATGCAGCTCTGTTTTTCACAGATGTGTGTTTGTGTGTGCCTGCGTGTGTGTGCATTATAAGGATTAGTGGACACTACAAAAAATGATTTCCTTATTAGTCCTAAATATCAGTATAATTATTTCCAAAATTTGTTGTTAATCAGTAAATCTAACACCTAATGAGGGTAATGTTATGCCAACAAGAACAGTTTATGCAAGAGCAAATGAAATTTGAAGTTCTCTGAATGACTAATTAGTTGTTCAAAAAGAATCGGCATATATAATTAAGTTTGGACAGTTTACTGTATAGTTTAGTGTAAAATGACGAAGATTGGTTTATGCTGCGAGGGCGCGGGTACAGAATTTGCAGTGTTGCCAGATCTTATTGTGAAAAATCCTCTTTAGACGTAGTGTTTTAGCAATTAATGTGACACTTTGACATTATCTATAAAGTGATTGTTAGGTGTAGGTTAGTATTAGATTTCTCTGATTTATTTCTGAAATACAAGGTTTGGACGAACTTTGTTTTTTAAGGCCAATTATTTTTGCTTGTTTTTCGTACTAATATCTGGCAACATGGAAACGTATCAAACAAGACGCATCATTCAGCGCGAGCAGGTTATTGCTGATATTCGGTAAGATAAAAGCAGTAATCATCATAATTGTGTCTGTAAGAGTATCAACAGGATCAACAACACTATCGAAAAACAGAAAATAACTGTTGAAGAAGAATTGGGTTTAAATAATAATGAAAAATATGATATAATATATGAAAAATAAATAATCCAGCAGTCCCAGTCCATCCCCCAGTGTGTACCCATAGTGTAAAAAGGTTAAGACAGAATATATTAGATCCCAGGTAAAAATAAAGTATGCTTCAATTCAGTTTACCTGAAAAAGTAAGAATACCAGTACAAACTAGATTTTTATTGAAATAAATGATGTCTCAAAATAACACTTAGATGTTCTTAACTTAATTTTAAGAAGTACCAAAAACATATGTGATATATAAGCCACAAAATGAGTGCACTAAAATAGTACATTTACAAAGTGTACTTAAAAAGTGTATTTTATTTAAGTGCACTTTTATCACCTGGGCTAGCATTTGTAAACTCTTAACACCCCACCCTGGACCTCGGTAATTTTCAAACCCTGGCTACGGCCATGCGCATAAGTGTTATTCCTCAACTTTGCTTCTCATGTAAATATGGCTTGTTACTGGAAATCAACACAATAATACAGATTAAGTTTTATCGGAGGCAGTTCTTTATAAGATGCCCCTTGTTGAACAGCGATTCCCTGTGTGCTTGGTTAAACCTGCTGAACTGTACTGGGGTAAAAAAAATCAATGGTCCCTATAAATCCTCATTCTCCTTCAGTTATTAAGGGTTTGGAGAAGTTGTCCTTTCGACGCTCTGAGAGATTTATGATGGTCTTTCAGATGCTGGAGGGCTTCTTTATGAAGATGACTGGTGGGTTAAGTGATGTAGCTGAAATTCTGTTTTTCTGCTCGGATGGGCATGCATGTAACATATATGACTCCATTACCGTGACAGCTAAGCACTGCACAAAACCAAGACGCAATCCAGAAAAGAAAAGCCATCGGGATGTTAGTTTAACCAGATAATGGAAGAAACAGAGAAGAGGAAAGGGTCATTAGATGCTGAAAAAATAACAACCTCGAAACTCATTCATGGCAAAGTTTAATGCTTGCGGTTCGAGTTTGGTTTAAATTACGTGCCTTCAATATAAAGAGAAAAAGCAATGGTACTTTAACACACACACTGCATTATATACAAGAATATTTATTGTTGTAAAAGAAAGCAAAGCTAATGCACACTTTGCTGATGAAGCAACACTCTGTTGAAAAGCCAAAGAGAATCCCAGTTTTACCTGACAGCAACAGAGAATTATGGGTAACATAAAGAGGTCATAGAGATGTCTTTAATGCTTGTGGTAATATGGCTTTTCTACAGCTGTGTGAGGCTCAGTGTGATGTGATGTGTAACTAGCTGCTATATTTTGTGGGTTTAGTGCATTTCCATTAAGTGAGAGAGAGAGAGAGAGAGAGAGATGCTGACAGACAGTGAACATAAAGCTGACCGCAGTAGAACCCTTTGCGGTGCCAATGTCACCCACCCATCATTGTTAATGCTTTTATCATTTATCACTGTGTCTTTTGGTTTTGGCTCTAAGCCCCAGTCATTCCAAAAATGCATATTAAATCTAAACATGCGGGCAATGTAGTAGGAAGTTATTATAAGTTATGTTATTGAACTGAATGGCCATTAAAGCACTGCTTTCTACTAAAATGAGAGATGTAGTCTGTCACTCAAGTATATTAGTGTTTGAGTTTGATTTTAATCAAAAGCAAGTGCCTGCATTGGCCCAAAGCTGACACGTTGCACAGAACCCTTTTAAAAGACCTAACATGTACTATTTGGCTACAGATATATATATATATATATATAAAGATATATATCTCTTTAAAGATAGAGGGTGGGGGGTCAATGGTATTTCATGCATTCATATTCATATTAACAGAGTTTTAGTTTCCTCATGCTAAACATAGGCAAAGTGTTAAAAAAGCAGTTGGACGTGTTACAGATTATTTCTGTGGCGAATGCACTTCGCCAGGGTATGTACAAGTTTCCCCCAGAAAAGCACGCCCACACATCAATCAGCGGGAGAGGGAGAACCGAGGAGGCTAAGTCACAGGCATTACTTCACGCGGGAGCTTTGTTTTATATCAAGACCAAACAATGGCACGAAAGACGAAGTGTGTTTTTGGATGTAAGGAAAAGTAAGCCAGCATTATGGAAACAATGGATATAGCTTGTTTGTAGCAGCAGAGTTTTGTGTATGTGTTTGTCTAATGCTGGATTTCATTAAAAAGTCTCATATTTTATATAAACTACACAAACATGTAGTTTAAGTTATCAAGTGTTGTATTAAGTGTTGCATGACTCGTGACTCGCTCCTCCCGCAGCTCATAACTCCTTCAGAATTTTTCTGTATGTTATCAGAAAGAATGGGTAAAGCGGATCTGTCTTTTATAAATCTGACTCTTCGGATATATGAAGGATGTAATACTACTCTATAGGTACTCCAGATTAACTCTATCCCCGCCATTGGGGGATTTTTCAATTAAGAGAAAAGATATTCAGGGAAAAACGTGTTCCTGATGAGTTTTTATGGTTATCTGTAATACCGCTATTATCCAATAGATGGCTCTCTTACCCAATTTATAAAAAACTGAAGAAAAATGTATTTATTAATTTTACACTCTGTGTATGTTTTGATAATCGTTCTGAATCTGATCTCTAACAAAATTCCTTAAAAAAACAATTATTTCAGCTTAAATATATTTTTTTTTGAAGAAAAATACCCATATTTAAGAGTTTGAAAGCAGAGGAAAAAAGATAGGATCAAAAGTTTATTTCCCCGTGTTGTTGTTTTGTTTGTTTGCTGGTTTATTGTTTGTTTGAAACCATGTTTATATATTTTTAGAAGAACATTTTCCTGAAAGACATTTTGTGAAACTTTGTAAAAATCACAAAAAATAATGGCGGGCAACTTTAAAAAAAAAAAAGGCTCACAGGGAAAGAATTAACATCAGATATGCAGAAACAGCTTGTGTTATGGGACCTTTACATTTGTTAGGTTTTACCAATTTAAGTATTTTTTTAAATTGAACAAACTTTTCACTTTTTACAGTGTAATATGCACTCTTTAATATACTAACATGCACTCATTTAGGTACTAATATGCAGTCTTAAAAATGTACTTTTATGTAGAAAGTAAAAATACTTAAGTATTCGTATTTTATCTGTGTTCTTTGGAAAACATACATTCCAAAGCAATTATCACAAGTTTTTGGTTTATATTTAATATTTAAGTACATTAAACATATCGTTTTTTTACTTTTACTTAAGTAAAAAGTACTTTTGTACTTTTACTCAAGAAAAGTAAATGTACACAATTTTTATGTAATTAGGTGTTAAATCAATTTTAATATGCAATATATAATGAATACACAGTATGATTCAATGCTTAAAAATGTACTGAAAATTTTTTAGTAAAGTAAAGTTAATTTTTTCCCAAGACAAACACTCTGATAAAGCACAGATGCTTGGAAAATTTACTTAAAATACTCAAGTAGTGTCCGCCTCTGCCAATATGTATCTCTTAGGTACTTATATGTAGGCTGCTCTTTAGGTGTAGAAGTGTACTTTTTGTGTACCACCCCTGTGACAGCTAGTGACCATTTTTTTCTGACAGTGTGGCTGTAATTGGATTTGGCAGAAATCATGTGTTGAAACAGAATGGCGAGGAAATGTAATATTTTTGCATTGTTGATATAGGGGGAATTCAGAACTCTCAAAGCAGAAGCCCTCAAAAATGATGTAGGAATCTGTTTGTTCATGTGAAGTATCAGATGCGTTCATTAATGTTCTTTTGTGGAGCGTTAGCTCTACCTAGTGGTGAAAACATTTTTTGAAGACAGAGCATTTTTCATCACAGACAGGTAGAAACAATTCAGGTTAAGTACAAGGTTGCAGTTGCAAAGGTCCTCTGTGTCTGAATTTGTGGTGCCTTCAAGATTTAACATTATAACTATAGTTCAATGGGTAGAGCTTTGTGTTAGCAGAGCAAAGGTCATGGGTTTGATTCCAAGGGAACACACATACTGATTAAATGTATGTCTTAAATGCACTTTAAGTCACTTTGAATAAAAGCAACTGCTAAATGTGTAAATGTAAGTACCCCAATTGCATAAGCATTGGTTTAAGGATTTATACACGAAAAAAAAAAATGACTTTCTTACTTAGAATTTTTGTCTTGTTTTCAGTAAAAATATCTAAAAATTCTTAAATTAAGATGTATTTTCTTGATGAGCAAAATGACCAATGAAAATACACTGCAAAAAATGACTTTCAAGAAAAAAAATTCTTAGTATTTTTGTCTTGTTTTTAGTAAAATATCTAAAAATTCTTAAATTAAGATGTATGTTCTTGATGAGCAAAATGACCAATGAAAATACACTGCAAAAAATGACTTTCAAGAAAAAAAATTCTTAGTATTTTTGTCTTGTTTTTAGTAAAATATCTAAAAATTCTTACATTAAGATGCTTTTTCTTGTTGAGCAAAATGACCCAAGAAAATAAGTCTAGTTTTTCGATCAAAAATATCGAATTTAAGTGGTTTTGTGCATAAAACAAGCAAAAAAAATCTGCCAATAGGGTAAGCAAAAAATCTTGAAAATTTTCGTTTCGGTCGTTTTGCTCACCAAGAAAAAGCATCTTAATTTAAGAATTTTTAGATATTTTTACTGAAAACAAGTCAAAAATACTAAGAATTTTTTTTCTTGAAAATCATTTTTTGCAGTATAAGTATTAAAAATCTAAACTTTAAATAAATTAGTGCAAAACAAGCAAAACAATATGCCTGTGGAATAAGAAAAATTTTCTTGAAATTACTGTTTATGAAAAAGTAACCTTTTTTAAGAAAATTTTTCTTATTCCATTGGCAGATTTTTTTAGCTAGTTTTAAGCATTAATTTACTTAAAGTTTTTCAAGAAAACATTCTTAGTATTTTGTGTTGTTTTCAGTAAAAATATCTAAAAATTCTTAGCAAAATAACAAAAAATCTTGAGCTATTTTCTTAAACACTAAATTCAAGAAAAATTCAAGAAAAATTTGCTTACCCCATTGGCAGATATTTTTTTTTGTGCTTGTTTTATGGTTATTGGTTTTATGGTTTTATGGTTTTGCTTATTTTTTGGGTTGTTTTGCTCATCAAGAAAAAGCATCTTAATTTAAGAATTTTTAGATATTTTTACTGAAAACAAGACAAAAATACTAAGAAATTGTTTTCTTGAAAATATTTTTTTGCAGTGTAAGTGACTTTCTAACTTAGTATTTTCGTCTTGTTTTCAGTAGAATTATCTAAAAATTCTTAAATCAAGATGTATTTTTTTGATGAGCAAAATGACCTAAGAAAATAATACTAGTTTTTAGACAAAAAATATACAAATTAAGTGAATTTGTGCTTAAAACAAACAAAAATATCTGCCAATGGGGTGAGAAACTTTTACTTGAGTTAAGTGTTTAAAAAAAAAAATCTCACCCCATTGGCAGATAATTTTGATTGTTTTAAGGACAATTTCACTTAAATTGTATATATTATTTGTCTTAAATCTAGACTTATTTACTTAGGTCATTTTGCTCATCAAGAAAAAGCATCTTAATTTAAGAATTTTTAGATATTTCTACTGAAAACAAGACAAAAATACTAAGTAAGAAAGTCATTTTTTGCAGTGTAGACCAGCATTTCCAAAAGATTTGGAGCAGGGGGAAACAAAAAGGAGACATACAGTAGCTAATGCACAGCAACACCCAACTGGACAGCAATAATAACATATATCATTGCAATATCCATGGACTTCATCCTTAAAGTTTCCTCTTTAATTGCTGTTGGGTATTTATAAGTATTTTGTTATTACTGTGCATTCAGTTATCTAAACAATCCCTTTGCTTGTCATGCTTCTTAGCTCTGTAGAGGGAGCTGCGGCTGCGTAGCTTACCGGCGGCAATTTTTTCGTTGTAACCGTTTTTTCGTTGCTTCCCTTAGCGCAGGTGCAGCCGTGAATAGCAGCGAGAGCCTCCCTCCCTCCTCATCCGTCAACGATATCTCCTCCATGTCCACCGACCAGACCTTGGCCTCCGACACCGACAGCAGCCTGGAGACCTCCGCAGGACCGCTGGGGTGCTGCAGGTGACTAACCGCCTGTCTGCGCAACCCCATGTTCTTCAGAAGATGAACCTGACCGAAATCTTCAAATGTCTCAAAGAATCGCATTATGAAAAAATGTGGGTTAAAAAAAATTATAAATATACGCGTAAAATATGTATCATCGAATTACGAAAGTATGCATTTTCATTCAAAGAAAACGACGTCTGAATATGTATATTTACCAATTTTAACTAGTTGCTTTGAATCCCCCTCATGTGGCACCCAAAAAGCAAAAGAATTAAAAAAACAGGACTTAATCAGGCATCTCTAAAGTGTACATTGACTGGCTCGTAATATCTAATACCTTGCGATTTCCTGTGCTTTAGTGGATGTGGCAGGGTGGGCTTTTATTTTAATGAGCACTGTATAATATCGATCACTTGTATTCTCCTTTAATGTGATGGTTTTTTGCTCACACTTAATTTTTTGGGCGGTTTTGGATAGGCTGGTGTGTCTGTGTGCGACTCCTATTAGAGTTCAATACTTTATGTAATATGGCGCCCCCTATCTTTTGTATATATGTAATTGTGTACAGCAGCGAGGTGATGGGACTGTCGGCCAGTAGAGAAAGTATTGCGCACCTTGCCACATCACAGCTGTCACCTGTTCCCTTTTGCCTGTAGTCTTGCATGGTCAGCGAAAAATACAAAATGAAGCTAATTATAACATATACAAATATAAAGAATCCTTGTTTATATAACATTTAATGAGCCATTGGAAGCAGAGTGCGTGAAGTTAGTGTGTGATTTTACACAAAGCCATTAGGGGGTTCGCTCTCATTCTCTAAGCGTTGTATTTTAGGGATCATTTCAACAGTCCTTCCTTTGTATTTGTGTACACGTACTTTATCTACGCCTTGGCTTATAGGCGACGGCCTTGCATGCTATAACTCCGCAACAGATGGGTACTTAAGACGTCTCAGTGTTGTTGGGCAGGCGTTTCATCACCATAGTGTTGAACGCAGATTTAAAGCATGTACCTCCTCATCCTCACAACCTGTAACATTATTTTCTTCGTTGCATCCACACAAACTAATCTCATTCCAAAACTCATATTTGTGTTGTCTGAAATGAACTTGCTTACTACCTAAACATGGAGGATATAGTTAATTATTTCACAGCAGGAGTTTATTTAGTGTTGGAACCTGAATTTGGGAAGTGCCTTTGTAATAATGCAGTTTCCTCTTATAAAATACAAATCAGTTTTGAAAGTGAATCTATAGAGGTATTGCCCAGGTGGTGACTGTGTCACTGATGGTGTCGGTTGTACCAGGCCTGTTTACCCAACCCCACAAAATCCAATGCATTGAAGAATTTGTAGATCTGTACCTTCATTCAGTTCAAATTTAAAGTCACAATGAAACGGAAGTAGCGATTTTCTTATTTTCCCCCTTGTGACGCATTTTCAAGTAAACGGCTTTTGAAATAAAAGAAAGGTTGAGATGGACTTGAATTCGTCCATTGAGAAATGATTGGATCGTTGGAGATTGGGTCATGTTGCTATTTGCTAATCGCTGCAATCTTTTCCCGGGCCTCGCCCACTTGCCATACCCTGTAACCGGAAGTAAAAAGAGGTCATTTCAAGGAGCGAAGGAGATTTTCATTTTTGATTAAAGATTATGAGGGCATTTTTTTAACAATGAAGCTCACAGATAAGTCATTTTAAAAAAAATACCATACTATTGCAAAACATTTTTTTTAATTGTTAAATGTTTAAAAAGTTTTTAATTTCAATTTCATTGTGACTTTAAACCTGAAGTTCCAGTTCTTTAATAATAAAATAAAATTACAATGTCCCTAAAAAGTATTTATACACTTCAGCCACAGTTAGAAATGTGTTCATGTCATTTGCATTTGAAACATCAAGACAAGAAACAAATGGTGCTTCAAATTCATGTTATAATATTTTAAAGTGAGGTTAAAGTGTCCAAATACTTTTTTGGGTCTATTGTATTTTTCATTATTTACAGAAACCTACATATTTTTTCTAGGGCTGTCAAACAATTAATCGCGATTAATCGCATACAAAATAAAAGTTTGTGTTTGCATAATATCTGTGTGTGCACTGTGTGCAATTATTATGTATATATAAACACACACGTACATTTAAGAAATTTAAGGAACATTTTATTTATGTATATATTTATAAATGTATATATATAAAATAAAATATAAATATATATATATATATATATATACATTTTTGTAAATAAATACACACACATGCATCTATGTATTGAAGAAACATTTACATTTATATATATATATATATATATATATATATATATATATATATATATATATATAAATGTAAATGTTTCTTCAATACATAGATGCATGTGTGTGTATTTATTTACAAAACATTACACACAGTGCACACACATATATATTATGCAAAAACAAACTTTTATTTTGTATGCGATTAATTGCGTTTAATCTCTTGACAGCCCTTATTTATTCATTATTTTCAAAAGACCAAGTAATGTAGTTTTAACTTTACAAACACTCATGGCTGATGTTTTTAGTTTTAGAGAAAGGTTAGCTTTCTTGAATAAACATTGAAATACACAGTTAATTAAACGTATAATATTTAAGTTGTATAGATTTGTTTTGTACCTTGTATTTGTTCAGTATGATCCGTGTAATGAAACGTTTTAATAAAGGGGTGAAATTTACAATTTTTTTTGTTTATGTAACTTTCATCATTTGACCTTTTATTACCAAACTTTCAATTCCTAACCCATTTTTACTTAGCAACACTGAATCATTGTTCATTATTTCAACTAAATAAGCTAAGGTAGGCCTACATGCAGTTTGCTTGTGTTTGTTTGGATATTAAGAACAACTTAAAAGAAATGACTTTGTAGCATCTGTGACATCATTTGTCGACACTTATTTGTGAAGTCAAATTATTTTACTGTTCGACACTTTCACAGCTAAATGAAATCATTTGGTGTGTAAACAAAACTTTAACTATGTTTATTTTGAAAGCAATTAAATCCCCCCCAAAACATATACTTAAAATAAATAGAAATGTGTTTATTTTGAGAATATAGAATATTTCAGCATCAAATTTCCATTCGTACAAAATGCAATCACATACAATCTAAAGTAACACACATCTTCAGAGGACAGAGAGGGATTCTGAGAGGTCTCCAGGCTTTGCAAACTATCTTATGGCTGCTGATGATTTTACGACAGGGTGGACATATACACGTAAACACCGTAGCTTTTGTATTTCAATTGTTAGAATCAATACTAATTGTAAATTGTTGCGTTGTGTATCCAATTTGTTGATTACATTTCATTTTAGAATAGACAATGTGATGTGTCATCTTGCATTTTATACTGGTTATTTTTCAAATGAATGGACCCATTTATCGATAACTGGGTTACACACAGGGTTAATTTTTTGATCTCACTTTCATCGCAAAAATGTCACCATTTAACCAGTCATTACAAAATGTGAAAAATCACAACTGGATAAATTACTCTGACCATAAGGTCTTCTTGCACTGTAAAAAGTAAAAGTCGGATTAACTTAAAAAATGTCTTCAATTGGTAACACCCAAAACATATTTTTTTAGGGCTGTCAAAAGATTAATCGTGATTAATCGCTTACAAAATAAAAGTTTGTGTTTGCATAATATATTTGCATGTGTATTGTGTGTAATTATTATTTTATTATAAACACACGCCTACATTTAAGAAATTTAAGGAAAGTGTTATTTATGTATATATTTTTTAATTTATATATAAAATAAAATATCAAAATCTAAATATATATATATATATATATATATATATATATATATATATATATATATATATATATATATATATATATATATATATATATATATATCTTACATACATAGATACATGTATGTGTATTTATATATACAAAATAATTACACACAGTGCACACACTTATGCTAAAACAAACTTTTGTTTTGTATGTGATTAATCGCGATTAATCTTTTGACAGCCCTATTTTTTTTACTAAAATTTTCTCAATTTAAGTGAAAATTTTAAGTTGAAAAAGCTTATGTTTTTTTTTTTTTTTTGGTGTTATCATTTTTGTATTTCACCTTAAATTTTCTCACTTTAAATTGAAAACGTTTACAAAACTACATTTTTTTAAGTGTTACCAATTGAAGTCTGTTTAAGTAGATCTAACTTGGAAAAGTTAGAAAGAGTTTTGGAGTCTGAATTTCAGTCCAGGAGTACAGTATGCATTTCTCCCATGGTGCTTTAAGTAAAACGGTTGAAACTTTTTTCTCCGAATGATTTTTAGCGACAGCTTCGATTAATGTGGGTGTCAACACTGAATGTTCAACGTACTTTTCACACTGTTATACTGCTGCTTTGTTTGTCACAGGCGACTTTAATGAAACCAGCATCCATTATATTTACGACTCAAAATCTAAAATCTGACATGATGTCACTTTGTTTTGCCATTATGATAAAAGTACTGAATTGTAGAGATTAATTATCGGATAGGCGTGTGGCAGGCATTTGCAAGTGCTGTATTGTAAAGT
The DNA here is from genome assembly GCA_025389145.1 of Misgurnus mizolepis. NCBI lineage: Eukaryota > Metazoa > Chordata > Actinopteri > Cypriniformes > Cobitidae > Misgurnus > Misgurnus mizolepis. The sequence goes on from JAIFKI010000024.1 coordinate 7,371,832, forward strand.
TTGACTTTGTCTTGTAAAAGTGACGGTGCAGTTTGTGAGCAGGAACATTAAGAATGAAAATGACGATGTTTATGAACAATGTGCTTATGATGTCATAATTGAAATGATTTGGTCAAAATGGTGGCCTTATGAGAAGCATTAACAGAATTGTAACGTATTCCCAGTTATTTTGGTTTTCTTGAAGATCAAAGCAAACAAGTCATATTATTTTAATTTTGAATCCTCATAATCCAATCTTAGTAATAAATGCATGTGCACTAGACAAAACTATTCAATCATATGTCATTGGGAAACCAAACACTTCCCTGTGAACACATCTGTCATGTTTAAAATGAATTGATGCTTATATTGAAAACAAACTGCACAACACATACAATTGTCAAAACTGTTTTAGCTGCAAATATTTCACACAAAGCAATACAAACAGCACTATTCATTGCATCATGTATCATCTTTCTTTCTTTCTTTCTGTTTCATTCTTTCTTTTTTTGTTTGCTGTCTGAGTTTCCCTTTTTTTCATTTATTTCCATTTTATTCTTGATTTTCCTTTCTTTTTTCCTCTATGTTTCTTTCATATTTCCGTTTCTTTCCTTCATTCATTTCTTTCAGAAAGGTGATTGTTTATCAAGTGTCACAGTAGTGCAATAACACTTCTTAAAGTGTGGATAATTAATGGATGGTTTTCCTCATCATGAATTCACACCATGTGCTTCAGTTAATGTGACGAGTTTCATGGTGACGTTTAACTCATTCAGCCGAGTCTGTATGATTTTATTTAGACTCGAATGATATTTTAAAACCTCTCTCTCTCTCTTTCTGTGCTGTCAGTGAGCTGTTGTGTTGAGAGTCTGAGATGGAGAGGTTCTTTATGAAGTGCTTTTTGAAATATAACCCCATGTTCACGTTCTGCTCCAGGCTGTTGTTCAAATCAAATTATTCTCAAAATGCAAGATTGTTGGAAAAAAGTAAAATTAAAGATTTAAACAGCACTAATGGATTGCTGTTAGCACCCAACATTTTAAAAGTACTGTGTATGTAATATAAATATCTGTATGTGACTGAAAATAAACAACCTTTGACCTTGAAACTGTGTCCATTTTTCATGAATTAACAAATCTGAATGAGGTGGGAACACTATGGATAAATTACAATAATTTATATGTATTGGCTTTATCTTTCTATCCACCATATACATGACCATGACAAGAAATTGATAGATATTCATAATTAAGGGTGAGCGGGGCACAAACTAACGCGGGTTAATTATACCACGGCTACTTTACATATTTATATAGAGTCTGTGTTTTGGTTGAGATATTGAACAAAGATTGTTTTGGAGGCATGAAAGTAAATTTCTTCATCTTTTTTTTCAATTTTTGAGTTGGGAGTGTTAAACATAACACCATTTTGCATGTCAGCAACTCTAGTTACTGATAGGTGGGATTAAAAACATTTTTACATAGCGGGGTTAGTTGTCACAGTGTCAAAAGCCTCGGGTATAAAATGATTATAAAATGAAAACTTTGTAAAAACTATTAATCAAATGATAACTGTTAGTACAATATCAGGGGAAATAACTCACAATTATGATTTTTTTCATAATTGTTGAGCCCTTTAAAAAAAACTATTTATATGTATTGATGCTTAATACAAGGATGGTTATAAAGGATCATGGATGGAGGAATGTGTGGAATCAATATATTATATGCAGACATATAAACAATATCCACATTTGGTATATAGACAGAATTTTATTAAATTATTTGTGTTTAAACTATTTTTTTTAAATGTTTGTTACAATGAACCCCACCTATGGGGTAAGTTAAAGCAATAAGCCCAAAGATGCAGTGGGTTACCAGTGCATTTTATAACAGCTAAGTGGTGTGTTCGCATCCTGCCTAAAAACCCCTTAGCTATTATAAAATGCACTGTAACGCCACTGCTTCGCGGGGCTTATTGCTTTTATAAAACGGTTACTTCATATGCATAGAAGGATTTTATAAAATAAAACACAAATAAGTTGTAATTATATTAGTACAAATATTACTCTTCCACCAAACAAAGTAGTTCCTCAGAATCAAGTGTGGCTGCAACAGAGCGCAGTTCCCAAGCAACACAGACGCAGCAAAGACACAATAAAAATATTAAAGACTGTAGTGTGTATTTTTATGAATCAACATTCATCTAAAATATACATTAACATTTATATTGTGCAACTGTTGAAGTGATGATCAAATATGCTTGGAAGCATGCTTAACTCTTTCCCTGTCAGCGTTTTTTTTTAAAGCTGCCACCCAGTTTTAGTTTAATGCCTTACAGATAAATGATCTTCTTTAAATAAACATAAAATATATCAAATGAAATATCAGACGTTTCGCTTTAAAAAAAAAAAAAACGTTTCATCGTACCTTCCTTTATTCTATCACCTCTCAAATTTTCAGCTAAAAGCTGATATAATTCCATTTTTGTAAAGAACTTTTGTAAGAGATTAGATTCAGACCCATTATTAAAACTTACACAATGTTTTTAGTGTTAAGTAAATGTGTCAGTGTTTAAGTTGGGTAAGATCGCCAGCCACCTAGTGGATAATAGCGGACCTATGAATTTGAAGTTAAAGAACTCCTCAGGAAAGCGTTTTCTCTTTATTGACGAGATGACTAAACAATATTTATTGACATTTATCTGGATATCGGCATAAATAAATCAGTACGTAGCAACAGTGGTGCAGTGATACTTCTGTAAAGCGGTCTGAACCGTGGGCAGGGTTGCCAGGTCCAAGAAAAATTTCCTGCCCAATGACTCCTTAAAACCCAAAAGGAATGAAACCTGGCAACACTGCCCGTGGGGTTACCGGGGTATTTTATCACGGCTTAGAACGCGCTTCAACCAATCAAAATCAAGGACCAAAACTGCCCGTTTTATAATGTAACGTTTGCACTCCTGTCACTTTCAGTGCAATTGTATGATAACGGTAGGTCCCACAAACAAATTTTAAGTGTTTGTTTGTAGCAGAGATGTGTGTGTTGCCTAATAATTAAATATTTTTTGAATGATGAAGCCAAAGCCAAAAAGTGTTAGGCCGTGCCCCACTCTCCCCTGCTACTGTACAGAACAAAACAAAACAAAACAAAACAAAACAAAAAGATTATATTAAAAGACAATCTGCGTTATTTATAAAGCTCGGTTTGAGTTAATCCACAAATCAACTAAAAAGCAGGTTTTGTCAGATTCAGCAGGTGCATATAGTCCCTAAACTAAACCTGAATATGTATATACACACTCACACATACACACACACACATATTTTGTGTGCTTGATATTTTCATCTCAATAGCTCCCTTACTGTATAGTTACGTCCATCCGCTAACATTTTGTTTTATAAAACAGGAAAAAAACTTCTGCCCAATGAATGAACAGCAAAGCCTGATGTCTGCATAAGAAGGACTCTATTATCCTTGCTTAGAGGTTTGTATTATTCAAATCAAGCCTGGCGTGAAAATATTCCTGGATCACATTCCTTTCCGTCGTCAGAATCCGGAGCTTGCGTTTACTTTGTCAAGCTTTTCTAATTAGTTTATTATCCAGTGAAGAATGGTACAGGGCTCACCAAGATGCCTGCTACAGGGTTTGAGAACGCTAAAGGGTTCAGATAGTTTCAGTACATCATTATGCTAGAGGGTGAAATAGGGATTTAAATTCCCACAGTTCACTAGGGCATATGTGGAGGTCTGTACCAAAGTTAAAGTGCACCTATTTCATTGCTTAAAAACAATGTTATTTTGTGTATTTGGTGTACATTTTTGTAGCTCCAGATATCCTGCCTTCCTGAAATGCTTTGATTTTGTACAAATCTCATCAATTTGAAAAGCGCTGTGTCCCTGATTGGCCAACTAATCTGTAAGTTGTGATTGGCCTAAATACCTTTGACGTCAGCCAGAAATGTGACGCTCCTTACCATGTTTGAAAGATTCGCTCACAATGCAATGCTAACAGGAGTTATCTTAGGATGTGAGTCAAAACGGGAGGAATTATGATAATGTCGGTCTTGTCTACATCACCAATCCCAGGAAGTAAACTGTTGCCTACAATCCGTGTGTTTGTTGTAGTCCAAGAAAAGAAATTTATGTTGGAGACGATAACTCACATCATCGTTTACTTTAGGGTATGTATATCGTTAACATGTACTAATACACACTTATAGGAAATGTGAATCGGACCACTTTAAAGGTTAAATAGTTCACACAAAATGATTTTGACAAGATTATGTTGTTCAGTGAGAAAAGATATTAGGACCACCCATGGTACAACTCACAAACAAGGGTCAATATCTCATTTTGTTCATTTCATTCTGCGTGTTTCATGACTAGGCTACATATTTTATAAGGTTAATAACCACTAGGCTCAGCGCTATATAACATTCTCAGCTATTTTTACAAGGAGTTATTGACTGTAATGTTTTTCCCCTTGCTAAATACCAGACCACCCAGTGTAACCAATATCACTCCACAAACAAACGGTGCTAAATAGCACTAAAAGTGTTTCTTGTCTCGTTATCATAGAGGAACCATTTTTAGTGAAGAACCATACGGGGGTCATATACTGTAGCACCACTATAGCACCACCTACCCAGTCTCACGTAGATGCGTATAAATAGCACGAAGTGTGAAAATCGTGCAATACATACGACAAATTCCACTTTGGCGTGCATATGATACGCCAGTCCTTCCCATTCACTTAAACGGCATCTTTATTTGTCGTTGGTTTCTCAATTTTTTTCTGTTTAGGGTTAGATTTGAGATTTGCTTAAGAAGGTTATTTAACATACAGGTTTATCCATGTTTTTGACTATATTTAAGCCATAGTCGCTTGGAGTTGGGGTTAGAATTGAAATTCTAATCCTAAACTCAAGTGTAAATGGAAAGAAATACCAAAAAATTGAGAAACCAATAAATAAAACGACAAAAAAAATGTGCCGTTTAAGTGAATGGGAAGGACTGGCGTATCATATGCACACCAAAGTGGAATTTGACGTATGTGTCGCACGATTTCTTTGTACTATTTATACGCAACTCTGTGAAACTGGGTTGAGCACCACATATGGTTCTACACCGGTGCTACACAGGAACTTCATCTGCGCTATATGGTACTTAAAATGGTTCCTCTATGATTACAGGCCAAGAACCACTTTTAGTGCTATTTAGCACCGCTTGTTTTTATTTTATTATTAATAAATGAAGACATAAAGGCACAGAAGTCACATAATTTAATTTAATTCGCATTTCACTGAATGCATGAGGTTACAGTAGAAGCATGGACAGCTGTGAGTATCCATTACAAACAGACAAAGAACAGTCAACACGGATGATGTGACGTGAGAGCTGGCGAACAAACCTCATGTATCACCTGTGTCACTTCATTTGAACAGACGTGCCTGTCTAGCACAGCGTAAAGCAAATGATGTGCAGCACAAAAATAAGCATTTGCATGTTTTACTAAAGTATTTACAGGTCTCCTCAGTCAGTGGCGTACCAGACATTTTGGGGTCTCCGTCAATCAGTGACATCATGCAGAAGCGCTTACTGTGTACCAGAGACAGGCAGTCAGGCAGACGTTATATTTTTTTGTGCTGAAATATTGTCTGGTTCATCCTTGTAGATAACTGTAATTTTTTTAGTTTCAATTTTGGCTATAGGAAGTCTACAGCACCGGAGATTTCAGTTTTATGACTTTACACAAAGTTTGATGTAAAATGAAGTATGTGATAATGTCGTGAAAGTCTTCATTGGTCTACTTTTTTGGTGATGTAATGATGAATTCAAAAGGGATACTTTTTTAACAAGGAATCTCATATTCGTACCACAATTTATAGTAAGTGCAAGGAACAGCCTTGATATAAAATGTATATGTAACACAAATAATTCTTTAAATATCCGTACATACATTAACATACTTAGTTTCGCTTTTATACAGACATTGTTTTTCATCATGGAATTTTTAACATTGCGTTGCCTTATATACACAAAGTGAATACATGACACAGTGACAGTTCAAGGATTTGGTTGGATCACAAAAAGAATGCGAGTGACATTCGTGCTTTTGTTGTCCTTCGGGCGTTTCTGTTCAAAAGCAGAACAGTCAGGATTTCCTCTTCATCATCGCTCTTAAAACGCAGACTCTCTTTCCTTTACAACATTCATCACAAACATGCTTTGTCTTTCCAAAAATGCATTATTTCTCCCTCTCATTTTGTCCTTGAGACCTAAGTTGCATCTTACGGCTGGTCCAAGTTCAGTACTAAAATTTGGCTCAATAGACTTTGCACTGCTGTCTTGAAATTTTGCACCATGTGAAAGTGACTGAGATGGAGTAAAGGTTCATTTACACACATTTTGTCTGAGCACAGCCCAGACGATGTAACCAAAAATGGTCATAAATGTCAACGGTATAGGTCGCATAGCCTTGCATCATCTCATTGGATCCAGATGGTGTTGGCTCTATCAGGTTGCCGTGGATCTGCGGTCAGGTCTCCAAAGGTGGAGAAGAACTGTTCCATTTCTTTCTGAAGCATTTCATTTCTCTTCTCCGCATCTTCCTTGGCTCTCTCGGCGTTCCTCAGCTTGATCTCCACCATGGTGTATTTCTTCTTCTCCTGGTCCAGCTCTTCGTGTAGGTTAGCCATCACCGTCTCCAACTCTAGGTTTCGAAGTTCAATGCTACGCAAACGTAGAGAGAAAGAATGGGGGGTTAGAAATAATAAAAAAACAATTTCACCACAACTTAACTTTTGACTAAATATTTTGAAGCACTAAAAAGGAAAGCTAGAAGTGTAGTTCCGTTTTTATGGCTATGCAAGGGTCCGCATACAGTGCGCGTGATGCAAATTTCGTCATCAAAATAGTAAGCACCGAGGTGTACGCGCACCGCTGGATTTTTTCTTTGTACATGTAGGTCGTGCATGTGCGTACAGGACAATGTAGTATGTAGCCCAGGAGATGCATTGCATTTTGTCGAACATCTGTGTACATATAAATCGAATAAACTATGCTTTGCAAGGCTGTGCATACGACTGTGTGCATACATTCGCATACACGTAAAAAACAAACTACTGTATACTCCAGGCTTAAAGGAATAGTCTACTCATTTTCAATATTAAAATATGTTGTTACTTTAACTAAGAAGAGTTGATACATCCCTCTATCATCTGTGTACGTGCACGTAAGCGCTGGGGCGTGCTGCGACACTTCGATAGCATTTAGCTTAGCCCCATTCATTCAATGGTACCACTCAGAGATAAAGTTAGAAGTGACCAAACACATCAACGTTTTTCCTATTTAAGACGAGTAGTTATACGACCAAGTTTGGTGGTACAAAATAAAACGTAGCGCTTTTCTAAGCGGATTTAAAAGAGGAACTATATTTTATGGCGTAATAGCACTTTTGGGAGTACTTCGACTCTGCGCAGTAACACCCTCCCTCTCCCATTATGAGAGGAAGAAGGGGAGTGGATTTTTCAGGCGAGTTGAAGTACTCCCAAAAGTGCTATTACGCCATAAAATATAGTTCCTCTTTTAAATCCGCTTAGAAAAGCGCTACGTTTTATTTTGTACCACCAAACTTGCTCGTATAACTACTCGTCTGGTTACACACGATCCTCACCTTTTTATTCTGGCCTCATATTCGTTCTTCTGTTTGATCATTTCTTGTTTGAGACTGGCCACTAGGCTGTGTAGTGCGCTGTGATTCGTCGGCCCATTAGCGACTGCGAACGCCGTATCACTGTTATCGCTGCTGCTGGTTCCGCTGCTTCCCCGCCCACCCCCGTTACTGGTCCGCTGTTCCCTGTCGTTCACCGGCAGTCCGTTGTCCTCCTGCACCGGCCCATCCAACAAAGTGTCGTCAAAGTTATTGCCAAAGAAGTCCTGCTCTGGACAAGTGGTAGTCGATGAGCGACAAGAGGTGGAGTTCTCCGGAAGTGAGATCTCGCAAGATGAAGTGGACCAGGTGGCGCTGTCCACGCTCTGCTTGTCCTCGCAGCTGCTGCTCAGGTTGGGTTGCATGTGCTGCGTCTGGTGCTGAAAGTGGACGTTGTCGTACGTGGACAGGCGATTTTGCTGGTTTTCAGAGTCCCGGGCTTTACCCTCACGCAACGTGACATGACCGTTGGGCATCCACAGCCCGTTACGCCCATTAAGAGTCCCGCTCATCACGTCCGCGCTGGACACGCCCATTCGCACGATACCGTTTTGAACACCCATCTTGGTGCCCGGGCCTTTTATTGCACCTGTCCGTCGGGTCTGCATGGTTCCCATGTTGGCCAGAGTCTGACTCTTCTCCTGATTGGTCTCGCCGGAGGACGACGAGGACGAGCTGAAGGAACCGTTGGTGACGATACCGCTGCCTTTGATGAACGCTGGATTCTTCTTCACCGTAAGGGGCGGGCTGCGGGTCACCTCAAAACGTTGTCCGGTAAAACTGTTACGAGGGCTGCCTGACCGGGGGGAACCATTGTCCAGCGGTGCCCGGCTAGGAGATTCGGGCGTGTCCCAGGTACATTGTCGTACACTGCTGGTGTTATTATTCTCTGTGTTTTGTATCTGACCATTTGTCGGTCGTTTCTGTGGCTCGTTGTTGTTGTTATTGATCAGTTCGAGGGTTTGGTCCTCTTCAGATGGGAACAGAACATCATGCTGACTGATAAGAACCGCCATTAGCTGCTGGACCAATACTGTGCCTGCACACGTGAAACAGACATTGATGTTTGTCATTCAACCAATTAAAAACTCAGAAAAGTATATACCATTTTTTAGGATATCAATTTAGTTATCTTCTTTTTATGAATGTATTGATTCTTAAATCTTACAGACAATTCTTTTCATAATTATTATCACATTTTTTCACCTTATAAAAATATTAGTTGCATATTTTCTTAAAGGAAAAAAGTTTTCCAATATTTTACTATGTTCTTACCTCAACCTTGATAAATTAATACATACATATCTTTTTTCAATGCGTGCACTTTAAATGTTTGTACAGCGCTTGTTTGAATTTAGCCTAGCCCCATTCATTCCTATGGCTCCAAACAGGCCCGGAGTGGGTAATCGGGAGAACCGGGAGGATTCCCGGTGGGCCGCTTCACTTTTGGTGCCGGTCGAGTTTTTTTTTATTTTTTACATAGGTCACATGAGTGAGTCTATCTTCTATTAAATGACACTTCACACGTTTCGCATTGACACTGCAGCGCGCAGCCTCTGCATGGGTTGTACCATGTGAGGGAGTTTTCCCCTCCCCTCCCATAGAGTTGGTTCGGTCCATAGCACGTCTTTTCCAAAACTTTTCTCCGGTAGGCTGGGCCGGCCCTACCGTATAGAGACAGAGCGCCGATATGCAAATTTGAAAACCACGCCCACCGGGGGGGAAAACAATCCAACCGTCTCCATTGACTTTGTATTGCGAGAGGCTGCCTCCTTGTCATTTCTGGCTTATAACAAAAAACAGAATAATGCCTAAAAGCTGCTGTGTGACAATATGTACAGCTAACAAGCCAAAGAACCCAGAAATAAGTTTTTATAAGCTGTCGAGCCGTAAAACCCAGCTTTTAAGGAGAATAAAGTGGATCGCCGACTACGTTTCCCCCTAGTGGACGCAGTTCTACTAATAGAAGTACTATGAAAAGTTGCCTGTTTCCACTTTTGTTTCTTTAAACGCTCGTTTTATGAGGTCGACAGCTTAAAAAAACTTATTTCTGGGTTTTTTGGCTTTTTAGCTGTACACCTTGTCACACAGCAGCTTTTATGTATTATTCTGTTTTTAATTTTAATCTGTAAATAAGTTTTTATAAGCTGTCGACCCCAAAAACGAGCGTTTAAAGACACAAAAATGGAAACAGGCAACTTTTCATAGTAATACTATTAGTAGAACTGCGTCCAATAGGGGGAAACGTAGTCAACGATCCACTTTATTCTCCTTAAAGACAGGGTTTTACGGCTCGACAGCTTATAAAAACTTATTTCTGGGTTCTTTGGCTTGTTAGCTGTAGATATTGTCACACAGCAGTTTTTAGGCATTATTCTGTTTTTTGTTATAAGCCAGAAATGACAAGGAGGCAGCCTCTCGCAATACAAAGTCAATGGAGACGGTTGGATTGTTTTCCCCCCCCGGTGGGCGTGGTTTTCAGGTTATGACGCGCGGCGCTCTGTCTCTATACGCGTCTGAGAGGAGGAGGGCGTAAAAAACAGGTTGAAGAAAAAAGCCATTTGAGGAGGATGCTGTTGCTGCCAAATGTGCCAAACTTACAGATTTATTTTCAAGAGGACAAACAAAAGTGACAACAGGTAACTTAAAGAGAAATAAGCCTAGTAATGGTTAGCATTAGCAACGTAATTATTCGGCTAATACCGTTTTCAAACTATTTACAAGCCAACATTTTTTTAGTTTTGTGTATACATGCGATTCATAGACTTTGCAAATATTATGCAAGCAGCTTCTGAGCAGCAGATAAGCCAGTTCCCCTCTGAAAACGAGGAGGCAATGAGTAAACAATATGAATTAAAGTTATTTAACCCTCAGGTTGTGTTCAGAACCATATAACACCTTTTGTGTTCCCAGTCAAAAATTACAAGCCTAAAAAAAGCTTATAAATCACTTTTTATGCTATATATTTACCCAATATTGGATTCAATATTTTTGTCAAATTGTTTTCTTTTTTAATTAGGACTGGGTTTTATATTTCTATTTGCACCTGATTAATCATAGGCCTCATAGCATTAGCAATGCTAATAATTTATCAACCTTTTCTTGTGGAATAGACTCTAAAAGGGCTGGATTATTTTTGATCCATAATGGGTAAATATCGGACAGAACACGCTGCTGGGTTAAAATTGACCCAATGCTGGGTTGTTTTAACCCAACTGTTGGGTTATTATAATCCATGGTTGCATAACAACAACCCAACATTGGGTTATTTTAACCCAGCATTTGTTCTGTCCAATATTTACCCATTATGGGTAAAAAATAACACAGCCTTTTTTAGAGTGTAGAGGAATATTTTTGTGAACTTCTCATCTTAAGTTAAATATTATTTAACTTTTACCTTATTTGTTGAACCATGATATTAATAAAAACTATAGTAAGAGCTGAACTGTTGCTTTATTTATCCAATTTGAAAAAAGTGCTAATTTGGAATAACACTATAGAAAAAGTGGGCCGGTCTTGGGCCTGAAACTCCGGGGCTGAAAAGTGGCCCCACTCCGGCCCTGGCTCCAAACTAATTTTTTTTTGTGGCACCAAAATTACTCGTGTGACTGCTCATGTAACAGTCTTTAAATAGGGAAAACATGGAAGTGTTTGGTGGCTTCTAAATGTACCCTGTTTGGATCCTTAGAAAATGCATGGGGCTAGGCTAAATGCTAATACATTCACAAGGCACTGTATAAAGATTAAAAGTGCACGCATTGAAAAAATATAGGTATGTATTAATGTATTAAAATATTGAAAAACGGTGGTGTTTTCCTTTAATTTGGTAATAGCAATATTAATATAATATTCAAATATTCTTTTAAAACTATTTATTAACATAGTTGGAAATTCCGGATGGTGGGGGGTCGGGGGTTGTGGGACAGGTCCCACCATCTGAGGGTTTTCCCCTGTTTAAATTTTCAGGAAATAAATGCAAATAAAATCATTATTTTTTATTAAAAAATTGTCAGAAATGTTTTCGGTAAGGGACAGAATGAAACAAAAATGATAAATACTAAAAACTGAAAATAATCTGGTCTCTTAAATTTTTCTGTAGTTGTATATGAAAAAATGTCATGCACATGCTTGTTTTTGCTTTTATTTTGCATATTTCATGAGCCTCTTTTTATTTGTTGTATGCCTATTATTTTTTATATGTTTTATGACCCTGGACCACATTTTTTGAAATTGAGATTTATTCATAATCTGAAATCATTTATAATGAATAAATAAGCTTTCCATTGAAAAACGATTTAAAAATCTTAAATCTGAAAGAGCAAAAAAACGAAATATTGAGAAATCTGCCTTTAAAGTTGTCCAAATGAAGTCCTTAGCAACACATTTATATTAATGAATATATTTTTTTATATATTTACAGTAGGAAATGTACAAAATATCTTCATGGAACATAATCTTTACTTAATATGCTAATGATTTTTGGCATAAAAAATCAATAATTTCGACCTACACAGTGTATTGTTGGTTATTGGTACAAATATACCCGTGCGACTTTTGACCATGGTCACACATGTATTTAAAGTTGCTTTGCTACAATGCAAAATTGCAAAAAGCACTAGAGAAATGAAATTAATTTTAATGAATGTATATGAGACTCAGTGTATGTATTATGATGGATAGACTCACCTTCCATTATAGTAACTGGATCCTCCACCTTTGGCCTCAGAATATTTGGCCCAAACACTGTTGCGAGATTCTGGACACTCATTTTGTTCACACCTGAGTAGGACTGCACCTCATCTAGAAACCTGGCCAAGACAGAAGGTCTTAATGTGTGCCAAACGAAACTGAGCAAGTATTTAGACATCACTCTAAAAACCCCAATTCCCATTTTACAAATGTTGCAGCTAGAAAGTAAGTCTACTTAAATTATACAGTATTCATGACTGAAGGATAAAGACTTTCAGGAAAAAATTTCAATTAGGTTAATTAGGTACAGCGTAAAAAGTTGGATTCACTTAAAAAATTCCATTTGATTGGTAACACCAAAATAATTAAAGTTTTTTCAACTTAAATTTTCTAACTGAGTTGAAAAAGTTAACAATTGAAGTAATTAAGTAGATCCAACTTTCACTATTTACAGTGTAGAATTTACAATTGTGTGTCAAGCAGCCAGTGATCTTAGGATTTAAACTATTGTAAAATAAATTTACAGTGTAATCTATTTGGATTTACAAGTCATTTCAACTTACTATTTTTATCTTGAGTTGCTGTAACTTAAATAATATGTTAAATTAATGAACATAACTTCAGCTTTATTTCATAAGTAACAGCAAGTCATCACTAGCCATGGTAAAAAAATATAAGTCGTCGTAATGATTATAGTTTATAATGATAGTTTTTTACAGTGAAATATTAACATTTATATTTATATTACTATTGAAATTTCCATTACTAAGATATTTCTTCACTGCACAGTTATATATATTTTTAAGTCTAAACAGCAAATTAACTCTTTCCCCACCATTGACGAGTTATCTCATCAATTACGAGAAAATATTTGCATGAAAAAACGTGTTTCTGATTAGTTTTTATGGTAATCTGTAATACCTTGATCATACATTAAAAGACGCACTTACCCAATTTATAACATTTTTTTTTTTATTAATTTTACTCGTTCTGAATCTCTAAAAAAATTCCTTCACAAAAATGCAATTATTTCAGCTTTTTGCTAAATTTTTTTTTATTTTTTTTTAAGAAAAATACCCATAATAGAGTTTATAAGCAGAGAAAAAATATAGATAGCATGAAAGTTTATTTCCCATTTTGTTTGTTTGTTTATTTGAAAGAGAAGGTCTGTTCTTTCATTTAATATATTTGTATGTTTATATATATTTTAGCAGAAAATTTTCCTGGAAGGCAATTTGTGAAACTTTTGTGAAAATCACAAAAAAATGCTGTCAGGCAACTTTTCAAAAAAAGGCTGGCGTGGAATGAGTTAATCATGATTACACAAAGATGGTTTATTGCATGCCAGTGAAAACATGAAAAAACATGGCAAAGTATTTTAAATTCAATAACACCGAATGCACTTACTTGCAAATGTATTTTAACAGATTGTAGTTCACTAGAGGCAGACCGTCCACTTGTCCTCGTAATTCCTTCATTCCCTTTTAAAAAGACAGAAAAATCAATAAAGTAAATGCATGGCCTGAATAAAAAACACATGCATGCATTTATTTCAGCTGATTAACATAATCCAATTTTAAACTCTGTAATATTAAACAGAACATGATCATAGAGCGCATAAATCGAAAGACAATTTAACCTCCCCCATTTAGTCAATTTAAAATATTCCTAATTGATTTTAAATATCCATTTTGCAGTTTATTTAATTAAAGTATGGGATTCGTCTAGGGTCAGTGGGTTTAACAATTGATGATGATCTGGATTTAATGATGCTCTTTAACCAAGAACTGTTTTTGGAGTGTATGATGGTCGATATGTCTCGCCTACACAAGAAGTCTGTTATTCACAATACAAGCCTTCATTTGCAAGTGAAATAAATTTTGCTTGGCGCTTTAGTGACTCTCATAGATATGAACCTTGTTTAAAACCATTTGGGCAATAATTTAAATTCAGTGCAAAGTTAAACTTTGAACGTGTTTTAATTCCTAAGGGTCAAGCCAAACGTAATGGATGAAAGAAAAGACGACTATGATGATGTGCTGACTTATAACGCTTTCTTTCTGCCTATAGTGGAAATGAAATTCAATTTGAATAAAACAAGAATAGTTAGAGGCAAAGTTTAAAAAAGTTAAAAGTACTGTAAACTTAATTTATTCTGTTAACTAAAAGGAATGTGTAGCAGAGGTGAAGCTTAGTGGTTACACATTTGCTAATCCATATGTTGTAAGTTTAAACCTATACTTACAGTCAGTTCAAAAGCTAAATAAAGCAATCTTTATAATAAAGCACTAAGCTATGTACAGTGTTGCAGAGTTCCTGTAGCTCAGTTGCATTGCATTAGCAGCCCAAATGTCATAGGTTTGATTCCCAGGGAACACTTGTAGTAATAAAATGTATGCACTGTAAGTCACTTTGGATAAAAGTAAAAATGTGGATATTTGAAGGCAACTCTCCATCGCCCCCTAGAGTACTGAGGTTGCACAACAGGACCACATGCATGCAATACTTTATTGGCCAGACATCTTTTAAAAGTACTCACAGCCTCCTGGTCTTTGCTGAATAATTTGGTGCAGGCCAGAAACTCGTCGTATTTACAGAAAGGGATGACGGGCTCGGGTAGCTCCCTTAAATACAGCTTCAGCAGGGACGCCACGGTGTGTACATCTGTGTTACTGCATAGAGAGATGGAGGAGTCATATTAATATAACAGCCTAAAAATATGTCAAAAGAGAACAGATGAACAATAAGAAACAGAAACAGGAGGTAAAAGGCAAGACTTTAACAAAGGAGGACCACAATGCAATCTAGCGAGTGGGGAATCAAGGTAGTTAAAGGATTAGTCAATTTTCTTAAAAATAAATCAAGATAATTTACTCACTACCATGTCATCCAAAATTTTTATGTCTTTTCTTTGTTCAGTCGAGAAAAAATTATGTTTTTTTAAGGAAAACATTCCAGGATTTTTCTCATTTTAATGGACTTTAATGGACCCCAACACTTAACAGTTTTAATCCAGTTTAAAATTGCAGTTTCAAAGGACTCTAAACAATCCCAAAACAAGACATAAGGGTCTTATCTAGTGAAACCATTGTCATGTTTGGCAAGAAAAATAAAAAATGCACTTTTAAACCACAACTTTTCGTCTTCCTCCGGCTATGTGACGAGCCAGCGCAACCTCACGTAATTGCGTAATGCCGTGGAAAGGTCACGTTGCATATATGAAACGCACATTTGCGGACCACTTTAAACAATAAACTGACACAAAGACATTAATTAGTATCATTCCACATACAACAATGTCGTAACGGTCCGCTTTCTCCACACCTGTAAACATTGGGGCGTAGTTTCGCATACGTCATCCGTGACCTCTTGACGTGATGACGTATGACGTGAGGTCGCGCCGGCGCATCACACAGACGGAGGAAGACGAGAAGGTTTAAAAGTGCTTTTTTTTCTTGCCAAAAATGACAATCGTTTCGCTAGATAAGACCCTTATGCCTCGTTTGAGATTGTTTAGAGTCCTTTTAGACTGCATTAAAACTGTTAAGTGTTGGGGTCCATTAAAGTCCATTAAAATGAGAAAAATCCTGGAATGTTTTCCTCAAAAAACATATTTTCTTCTCAACTGAACAAAGAAAGACATCAACATTTTGGAGTACATGGTGGTGAGTAAATTAACTTGATTTTTTTTTAAAGAAAATTGACTAATCCTTTAATGGGATGTACAGTAGATGTCCCTTTGCAATATCCTAAAAGATCAAGTAATCAAAACAGAAATGCGGTATTAAATCAGAGCAAGCAGAAGGGTGGCACTGCGCAACCATGTGGTAAAAGACCTGGGGTCATGAAAACACCGTGACAAGCTGAATTTATAGACTCAGGGTCATACACACTAAACATTAGTACTGCAGACAAGCATCTGTACCCACAATCTGTACTTTATAATTATCACCTTTGCGTCAGACACCATAATGTTCTAAATATGAATGGTGTTAAATAAGCAGCGTGCCATCCCTGCTGTATCTTCATAGCAATGTGATGGTATGGCTTTGACAGCTCTGGCTAAAACTACAGACTGAAAATAAATTTGGAGACAGCTGTTGGTGGTATCTGCAGTGCTTTGTGACATTGAATAAAACGCTTGGACAACCATTCACAAATTTTAAAACAATGTGGAAGGGGTTGTTTAAGACTGCACTTACTTTTAAAGTGAAGCTAAATGAGTAAGTAAAGTGTAAATGGGCTATTTGTATCACAAAACAATCATCTTTGGTTAAGTTGGTAACTTTTTGAGAAAAACATACAGGTAACTTGTGCATGCAATAATTTTGAGAAAGTACCAGTCAAAAGATGGCTTCTCCCCACAATCGAAAGCATCCTGAAGCTCTTTGACCAGGTTGGCTTGTCCGGGTAGTCGGAAGAGTCCTTCCTCACGCAGTCCCCAACGCCGGATGAAGTCTGCACACTGCTCCACCAGCATGGGTGCCATTTTGTTACCATAGCGACGCTCGTATCGAACAGTCTCCTCTAATTTCTGACCGAAGATTCCTAAAACGAGAAAGATGTCTTTTAGGATGAGCTAATGTAGTATTTAGGAGCATTCTGAAGATTTGTAATCACAGCTCATCAAAAAGTGAAACAAAATGAAGGTAATTGAGCATTGCGTTAGCAACACAAAGGTCATGGGTTCAAACAATACACATACTGATAAAATGTGTCTGCCGCATTAATTTAAATTTAAAAAGTTATGAAAATAAATTTATTTTCAGCAAAAAAGCCGAAAATAAAACACACCTCTCACTCATAATTTACAACAACAAAATCTCCAACCAAAGTGGAAGAGAAGTTTGATTTCCAATCTAATCCAACAAACTAAATGCTTTTCCTTTACATTTCACACACTTAAAGCAGAAAATCGCATGCTTCCTCTCCTTCCCCTGTACTTTTGTCTGCAGTATTCAGGTTGAAAACAAACGTGATTCACATGTGGCATGCGTATGAGAGGATTAGGTCTTCCTGGAAGCTTTGGATCAGCTGAGCTTTCCGGGTCTCCGGACACAGACGCCATGGTACAAATTCATCTAAATCTATAGGACAGCAAGGGCTTAAACGCCCTTTCCTGTCTGAACTGATGAAAATAGGTCAGATTTATTTTGGTAACAGACAAAGACGACATTGATCTCTAGAAGGTGTCACTCACCACGTTTGGAGTCAATGCAACTTTTAATTTTACTGAAGATGCTTCTGTGCATGGCACTGTAACAAAATGGATGCAAGATGGTACATATGCCTTTCAGCATCTTAAACAGAGTTTATGAGAAACCAGTCACAACCAAAAGAAACACATCCAAAACCTACTAATGTGCTAGACAGTTAAGAGTTTTAAGTTGGGGAAAGTTTTGAGAATATCTGAAAATGATTGAATCTTCTCACGGAAACCTTGTTTTTATATTAAATAACAGGTAGTTACGGGAGTCACTTTCCAGAATATTCCCATATGAAGTGGTTTACATGTTTCCCAGCAGCTACTTTTGGCGTCTCATTTCCAGAATAGGAATGTTGAGTGGTCCTGTGTGTGTGCATAAACACATTAATCCCATAATACATCTGGACAGGCGATGTCTGTTATGAATGGTGACCACACAGGTAAAAGACTTGTCTGTGTTTTGGCTAAAACATTGAAACAAGACCAGAAAGCATTAAATAGAGATGTTGCTCGGATGATGATTTATGCAGCAGCTTACATTAGTTTTTTGGTTTCTTATTCCATGGGAAACAGGATATTCAGAGACACATACAAAGAGACAGTCTTGTTTTCCTAGCCAAACATAATCTCCTGATGGATGTCCTCTTCTTACAGCGAGTTGCTCTGGTGTGAACCTTCTGAACCTTGAGTTCTTGTAAGTATTTAGTGTGAATTATTGTGAAATAATCCTCAGGGCTTTAACAACATCAGGTCCTCTGGGTTGACTACAGAAAGAACAGCATCACACACAGACTCACTATACTCCACACAGTTATGCAGGTGCTGTCCAACCTGTCCAAGGCTTTTCTGTCAACCAGCTCAACAAACAATTCTCTGCTCTTCCTCAGAGGTCTATTTGGCTCTTTTCTTCTTCTCATACCTTCAAACTCATTTCTTTTAGTTTTGTCTCCCTTGTCTTCTCATCTCTTTTCATTGTCTTGCACCCCTTAGGTCTATTTCACACTTTTCTCCATCGTACATATACCTTGGAGCTATTCTCGTTTGGTTTTGTTTCTCATTTCTTCTTGTCTCGTCTCTCCTCTTTTCACTGTTGTCTCATCTCATAGCTCTGCACTACTCTCTTCTAGTTTTGTTTCCATTTTCCTCTGTCTGGTTTTATCCTTTTGTTCTTCTCATATTGTCTCTTCTCATGGCTTGTTGTGTGTGTCTTCTTTTCTTATTGTCTGGAACATTTATAGTCTATACGGCTCTTTTCTTCATCTTATAGTTGTGGGTTATTCCCTTCTAGTTTTGTTTTTATCTTCTTGTTTCGTCAAATCTCTTCTCGTCTCCTCTCCTCTTGTGTAGCCTCCTCTCTTCTAGTCTCTTCTCTTGTTTCCCGCCCTCTTGTCTACCCTCCCCTCCTCTCTTCTAGCCTCTTCTCTCGTCTTCTCTCCTCTTGTCCCGCCTCCCCTCCTCTCCTCTTGTCTCGCCTCCTCTCTTCTCGCCTCCGCTCCTCTCACCTCCTCTCCTCTTATCTTGCCTCCTCTCCTCTTTTCTAGCCTCTACTCTTGTCTCCTCTTGTCTTGCCACCTCTCCTCTTGTCTCTTCTTGCCTCCTGTCGTCTCTCCTTCTCTATTCTCGTCCCGCCTCCTCTCTTCTAGCCTCCTCTCCTCTTTTCTAGCCTCTACTCTTGTCTTCACTTGTCTCGGCTCCTCTCCTCTTGTCTCACATCCTCTCCTCTTGTCTCCTCTTGTCTCGCCTCCTCTCGTCTCTCCTACTCTCTTCTCGGCTACTCTACACTTGCCTCCTCTCCTCTTGTCTCGCCTCCTCTCGTTTCCTCTCGTCTTGCCTCCTCTCGTTTCTCCTCCTCACTTCTCAGCTCCTCTCCTCTTGCCTCCTCTCCTCATCTCGCCTCCTCTCTTCAAACCTTTTCTCTTGTCTCCCCTCCTCTCCTCTTGTAGCGCCTGTTCTCCTCTTGTCTTGCTTCCTCTCCTCTCGCCTCCTCCCCTCGTCTTGCGCCCTCTTTGCTAGCCTCTTCTTTTTGTCTCCCCTTCCCTCGTCTTGCCTCCTCTCCTCTAGTCTTGCCTCCTCTTTTCTAGCCTCTTCTCTTGTCTCCCCTTCTCTCCTCTTGTAGCGCCTCCTCTCCTCTTGTCCCGCTTCCTCTCCTCTGGCCTCCTCTTTTCTCGCCTCCTCCCCTCGTCTTGCGCCCTCTTTGCTAGCCTCTTCTTTTTGTCTCCCCTTCCCTCGTCTCACCTCCTCCCCTCTAGTCTTGCCTCCTCTCTTCTCGGCTCCTCTCTTCTCATCTCCTCTCTTCTAGCCTGTTCTCATCTCGCCTCCTCTTGTCTCTCCTCCCCTCCTCTTGCCTTCTCTCCTTTGTCCTTGCCTCCTCTCTTCTCCTTTCCTCCAGTCTTTCTCACCACTTTTGTACCACCAAGATCTATTTTTCCTCTCGTTTTATTTTATAGCTCGGAGCTCTTCTTATTTGGTCTTGTCTTTTCTTGCTTCTTCTCGCTGTCTTTTACACCTTCAAGATCTATTTGGCTCTCATACCTTTGCTTCTGCATCTCTCTAATCACTTACATTAATAAAAGTACTTTCTGTCAACACACTCTCATATGTAATGAAGCGTACTCCACTCATCAAAGTCTTCAAGTAAACACTCCAGTCTGTAGTCTGGAGTCATAGTCCTGTCCCTTCTTTATGAAGCAGGAGGTTTGTTTCCAGGGGGAGGAGAAACACGGCTCCATCCATCTATAGCGCAGACTTGACCTGTGCTCCAGCAGAAAGTATGACAGGGCCAAAACAATTCCCCAAGGTTAGCTTAAAAAAAAACTGCTAAGCTCTTAGCTGTGTAATCGTCTGTTGTGTCGGTTCCCAGCCCTCTGCCCTCATTCTTGCACTCCACACCAGTGTGTTGTGCGGAAACTCCATCAACAACAGTTCACACACAACTCCACAATAGCTCCAGGCTAGTGACTCTCCCTCTCAGAGTTCATCCAATTCAATGCCAAATAAAAGATTAAAGGCAAATTGTTTAAATCTTCCTCAATGAAACATAAAAGCCCTTTTAAATATTGAATGATTATTCCTTGCATGATTAAGCCTGTAGGCAAGGATTAACAAGTGAAACAGATCCTTTAAAATTTACACCGGAACAGTAAGCTTGGTATTTTATGAACTCTAGGAGTTTCTAATTTAGAAGAAAATACTCCTTAAACATGACAGAGTTAGCCTTCGCCCCAAGACAGAGGGGAGATTAGACATGTCAACAGCTGCAAATATGTGACTTCATTAAAGTTCAGCACAGTCAAGACCCCTTTAGGGGCCACAACTTCAGGCACTGGTTTACTCATTCGTGTCAGGAAAATCTCAGTTTCACTCACTCAGAATGCCCAGAGTTCCTTTACAAACTCTCTAAAGCATTTTGCACGCTATACCGTTGAGCGTTTTAACCATTTCAATCCAGCAAGCTCTAATCTGATTGGATCTTAAGTGTACAGGTTTTTCTTAGAGTTATGCCAGTCAAATACTCTCTACTACAAAAATGTTCATTTTAAAGTCTTGTATGAAGAGCTCAGATGCAAAAACCCACTAAGTGTGTCACTCAAAATTTTTATCATGTATTTTGCCTAAAAAACAATATTTTCTGAATGGTCTGAGGGCGCGATTAAGCAAATTTGTTGCTAAGTAACTGATGAACGTATAGTATGTGTCGAGAACATTCGGTTAATATCATTATCGTTATTATCAAAATTTTTGATAGACGTGACGTTTAGTGGCTTTTGTATCGGAACTTTTCATATTTTATGACACAACGTACACTGTCAGAAAAAGATCGCCCGTAGCTGCCACTGGGACAGTAGCCTCTAAAAAGGTTTAACTGGATATGATGTATATATCAAAACATCCAATGTTTATGAATTAGTCACCTTGTAAAAATAGTTATTAATTGCCATGACAAGTAGAGCCATGTCTTGAAAATTGTATATTGTGCCTGTTTGTGCTGCATACAGCTTGCAACAGATTTGGGACCCACAGGTCACAATAAAGTTAATGGAATGTGAACTTTAAACTGTTATGTAGTCTTGGATATATCTTCGTTCTGTTCTTGGCTCTGAAACAAAGGCACATTCAATACTGCATTAACTACAAAGCAGTCACCTAAATGTCACAGTTTAAAAGCCAAAAGAGCTCATTGCACAATGCAAAGCAATACAAAATCTGATTTCACCTGATATGATTATGAAACACGAATAAGATCCGCTTGCATCAGAACACACACATGCACATCGAATACTGAGAGCTTAATGGCCAACAAGAAAAAACAAAGAGTAAAAGTAAACCTCTGTGTGCTGCAACTGGGTGGCCATGACACAGAATCCCTACATGACTTTGGATATTGTACACTGTCTGACCTCAGTGACCTTTCACCTATAGGATAAATCAGGTGACTGTGGGAGGAAATTCCAATTCTGCAACTATAAACCATGCATTTGTGAGAAAACGAAGAAAAGATTTTCCTGAGATTCCTGAGGAATCTCAATCCTACACTTCACACATTAAGGAATACATTGGTTTTGTCTGTGTATAAGTGTATGGTGGTCCAGTGTGGCCACACAAAACCATAACAAAAACTTTGTCAAAATCCAGTGAATCCGTTGAGTTCCCACAATATTAAAGGGTTAAAACCATGATTTAAAGACACAAAAAAAAACATTATGTGCCAGTATTAATGCTCCACCATCTAGACCAGCACTAATATGAGTCAGTCTGATTCTCATGTGCAAAAAACCATCATGTACACCACAGAAACATTTAGTTATTATTTAAATATATACGTATTTGTAATAAAAAATGATTTTCTTATTTATTATTTAGATTTAAATTCTGCTACACATTAAAACCAATATTGTGTATTTATAACCAAAAAGCAATTTCTAAAGCACAAAGGCCAAACTGATGCAACTTTATGCAGGAAAATTGTAGAATTGTCAAACAATGGAATGGATGCCTGTCCCTATAAATCTAATGCTGTGCGCCTTCCATACTGACGTACGGTTACACATCCACCTCATTACTGCGGATGAATGGATCTTGGACCTCACTGCCCACACAAAGTGAATGATTCAGATGGCCATGAGAGGATGAGCCATACTGACACACCAGAAAAAAAGCTTTTAAGCTAAAACACAGGATCCTAAATCACGATTCAATATGTGATCAATCTAATGAGGTTAGCGTGCGCATGCATTTAAAACAAACATACACAGCAATGAACGAGACAAGATCACACGCAAATACAGATAACAGTATTTGCACAATTAAACATAAAACACAGACAACATTTTATCCAGAAATGTCAAAGTTCTGCTCTGAAAACAAACATCTATCTATAAGACAGATTTTATAGTTAAACCCTTTAAAAATACACAAAGTAATAACAGCACAGTCTTCTCTAGCCTTAGTCATGTACTGTAGTTCATTTGGGATTTATTGTTTAGCACCACTAACATTGGAAGAGGTTCAAATATGTGACCCAGTTTGTTTTCTATATATAATTACATGATGTAAAGAACATTCTGTGTAAATACAACCTTGATATATTTGATATTGACTAAGTAAGGTCATGTCTAAGATTGCAATGCATAATTTGTACAGTATATAACTCAACTTGTGTAAACACTTAAAAGGGATAGTTCAACCAAAAATGAAAAATCTGTCATCTTTACTCACTCTCACACTCAAAAATTTCTTTGTTCTGATAAAAACGAAGTAATATGTTTTGAGCAATGTTTATAACCAAACCGATCAAAAGCCCCATGAACGTTGTAACAGCCTGAGAGTGAGTAAATGATGACATAATTTTCATTTTGGTGTGAACTATTCCTTTATGTGTGGTCCTATAGCACTGCAACCTATAGCAATTATAAATCCCAAGCAAAGTTAAACAGTGACCGGTGTGTTTCAAACCATTAACCAAAGTTAACTTGTTCAGACAGCCAGCGGTCGGCAGGTGACATTAAACTCACCTCCTCCGAATGGAGCCCATATGACCCTACGAATGCTTTTCACCCAATCCTCCATGTCATTCTGTGTACTGGCCATAAGAAGGTACGTCTCATGATTGGATGTCATTCGCTCCCTGTCGCCCCCTAAAGAGAAAGTGAATAATTAGTTAATTCAAATGAAGTTCAAATGACATTATACTGTACATTTAAAACTGTAATTGTAATATCAACCATTAACTTTTTCCCCGCCATTGACAAATTATCACGTCAATTAAGAAAAAATATTTGCATAAAAAATGTGTTCCAATTTATGAAAAACTGAAACCAAAACGTTATTTACTCATTTTAAATTATGTGTATGTTTTGAAAATCGTTCTGAATCTGATCTCTAACAAAATTCCTTCACATAAATGCAGATTTTTATTTTTAAAGAAAAATACCCATATTTAAGAGTTTATAAGTTGAGAAAAAATATAGATAGGACTGCCCAAGTGACAGCTTGGGATTATTTTTTGACGGTTTTTTAGGTACAAGCATTCAGATAGAGTGACTTTGAGTAAATTCTGACACACATTCAGGACTTTAAATTGTATAGTTTTGAAACATTTGCCATCAGTTCTGTCAAATTTCTATTTATAAACCAATTACAATCTTACAGACAATCACTTTTATTGTATTACAGCAGCAACATTGCACAACTGTGAAAACCTAAAAAGAAATCAATTGGAATTTAATTGAAACATAAAGAGTCAATGGTTTTCTAAGCACCAAGGGAATATAAAGAAATTTCTAATGCTTAAAATGGTTATTAGGTTGTAAAACATACATTTGATTTAAACCAAAACCTTTATTTTTAAAGATTTGTTGAGAGCAATCATAAAACACACAAACACATATTGGGAGCAGGAGAAGGGATCTGATCAATACAGGATGGATCTCATCCTCTGCTCTTGACCGTATGAAGAGAGATGGTTACCAATTTTTAAAAGCTCAGTCTGACATTTCCACAGTGAGGTGAAGTTTTAACGGAGATATGATAAGTCTGAAAGATTAAATTATTCATTGCTTTCATTTGTACATTTCTGCCTTGCTATTCGCCAGGGGTTCGCCACGGTCTTGATCATTGATTTCGTCTGCAATGAGATCACCTAGCAGCCATTAAAAATGTATTTATAGACTGTCGAGAAGTGAAGCAGATGGAAATCATTGAAGGAGCAACAATGGCAGACTGACCGCTCTAAGGCTTCACACTTTACAGATTGACAGATCCACTTAACAGTTTGCATGTACAAACAAGAGTTGGCCAGATTATTACGACTCGGAGGTTTGCGCAAGAAACTTTCTAGGTCCAGACGAATAGAAAAATTGCTTATGCATGACTACATTCATTCAAGTATCTAGAAATAAGAAGATTGCATATCACAAAAATCAATGAAAATTGTTTAGAAAAACATGTTTTTCGCAAATTCAACCAGCTGGAGGAAACAGTCCAATAAGTCAAATTTAAGAATGGCGTGGATGAATTTTCCATCTTTAGCATTTTGTTCTCAACACAGATGAAGTGCAAACCTTAAAATTCAATAAGAATTTGTAAAATATAGAAATTTCATTGTAAACATTGCATAAACTACAAGCATGATTATAAATTCATAAGTTTCCAAGATATGAAGTCAGTTACCGTAAACTGCCACTAGTGTTGTCCACCACATTATAATACAATTTAACAACCATAAAGTGTCCATCTATTGTTTTACATAATAAACAAATGCAAAGACAAAAATAACATTGTGCTTTAAGTATCCAAATACATTTAGTACCACTGTATAATAGGGCTGTCACAATGATCGTCTCATCGCGATGATTTCAGATCACCGAAATGATTGCACATCTCTTTAAAACACACAAAGGGGAGCTGCAGCGCCTGTATAAATGAGACGTTATCAGATTACTTTTAAATGTGTGTTGTGTATTAATATTTACTGCCAGGTAAACCTTGCAAAAGATTTAATTTAAACAATCACAACAATGTGTAAAATTATTTCATAAACAAACAAAAAATTATGAGAATTAAATATCAAAGCAATAAAACAGCCAATTAATTGTCATTATAGTCACAATTTATTAGTCAATTAACCGTCAGCCAAATTTCATAACCGTGACAGCCCTACTGTTTAAGCTTTCATTTACTAAAACACCAACATCTGTGGCAAAAGACCCCTATTTACATCTTGGAAGCATGCTTGTGTTTGCTAGTATCCACACCTGTTTTACAAATGGAAATGTGGGAAACAAAGGCAGCAATGTTGAGCTCCAGACCACCGCCTGAGGCTGGAGATAAACGGGGGGTAAAATGACAGCAAACCAAGCCAAAACTAAAATGTGATGGCACATGCACACTCCCCTGCGCACATAGGATGCAAACATGCGACAAAAGGCACAAGAAAGAAATGCCCTTTGGCTGCAGGGGTCTGTATTAAACACACTTTAAACACCATCTGCTACACACTATTAAGCACAAATACAAACATGTGCAGAGGTCACACCAGATCAAGAGGAAAGTCTCTCTAGTTCTCTGTCAGCAAGACCTGTCAACCTATTAACCCTGGAGCTTTGTTAAAGCAAATACAAGTACAATTTTTAACCCTTACCATGTCGACATTGCTATTAACCGAATCAATTTTAACGGTAACTAAAAGACACCTGATTTCACTACTTTAATAGATTACTATCCTCCGTAAAAGAGCTTATGATCCGTGACCTCACTTACCTTCAAACACATACACCCCTCCCCTACCATTCACCTGGCTGTACATTAACATTAAGCCACACTGATAGGTCCTCTCTAAATCTCTTTCCATGACATAAGTGACATAAGGATCAGTGCACCTGGCCCAACTATTATTTTAACCACAATAACAAGTAGAGCTTTGCAGGTCTCAGATCAGTGTTAGCAGGTAATAAACAGACAGACCCCACACATACAGTACAGTGTCCGTCTTCCCGAGCTTTGGATTGCCTCTCTATCTCCCAGCTAGTGACTCATGGGCCCTCAGGGATTCATTATGAACCGGCTTTTCACAAGCCCTATGCCACTGATCCTGGTGCCAGATCACACACACACACGCACGCACGCACACACACACACAGCTAGTGAGATCCCATTGTGCCCAATAAGTATTCAACAACCACAAATCTTATGACCAGGGCACGGTTAAGCCAGTTAGAACATAGCAGGCCAAGGACAATGTCAGTGCTAATGGTGATATACAGATCTCCTACAATTGGGGTTAATATGTTAATGTTAACATTACATTGCTACATATTGCATCATAATATGCTTGTTGCAATGTTCATGCTTTCCACAAAGTTTCCAAATATAGCAAGCATTCAATACTTATTCAAAAATCGATTTATTGATTTTTTTTTACTGTAGTAATCCTGGAGCTCATTTGCATTGCAAAGGTCATGAGTTCGACTCACAGGTAACACAAAAATTGATAAAAATGTGTACCTTGAATGCACTGCTTTGGAAAAAATACATGTTGTCAAATACATGTTGCACACACATAAGGTGAGTCTTTATTCCAATTAAAGCCAAAACCAGCATTGAAAGGCTTAGTGACAAGATGCGTTTAAATCAAGATGTCAATGCAGTGTTAACTTGGACATCTCACACAGCAATAACGCAAAATAAACACACCACACATAAAGCAGTATATTTCTATAAAGGCTATACAGTAAAGCAGGTTTCTGATAGGGTGTTTAAATCCTGGCAACGGGGTTTGCACAGTGTAATGAATGTGTAGCCTGGACGTGAATCATTAGTGCATAGTCTGTGTCTGCAATAAACAACATATGAATGAGCAGGAGACACGCGCGCGCACACACATTCCTCTCGTGCTCGGTGTATTTATCAACGCGCGTCAGACGCTATGGCTCCCCGGTCTACTCCTTTACAAAACAATCCTTCACATACACAAACCCTAAAACATCTAAAAAATAAACATGATAAAGATTAATAATGTTTCTCTGTTAAGTTTAAGCTGTCAAGATACAACTGAATTGACATAATAAATCAAGAGTCTTCGTCTGGATTGTACATTGTTCTCATAGGAAAGTTAACCATGGGTTTGTTAAAGTAATTCAGTACATTTTACTACATGGTTAAACTATGGTTCACGCGAGAAAATGGCACATTTGTGGTTACTATACTACAAATACTGTACCACTGTTAACCATGGTAACCATGGTTAATAATGAAATTGTCTGTACACACGCGTCAAACATTAAAACGCTTCACAACCTGTGCGTTTAAAGACACAGTGACAAGTTAAAAATACTACAAGTTTTAAAGACGCTTGGACGTTTGGGTAACGCGAGACTAGTGTGAGTCTCCAATGCATACTTAATGTCCAAATTGCCCTTTCGCTACATAAACCTACTGAAATGAGACCATAAATCCTCATCCAAGTCGATGAGAACCGAAAGCAAACATCCGTCCAGCAGCAGCACATATAATATAAACTCTGTAGCATACAAACCTTTTGGGATCCAGTTGCATGTGGTTGTTACATTCGTAAAAACTCAAAGTAGTGCAGAAATAAATCCCACAGAAATGAGTCTCCTCGCGCACTAGCACCTCGCGCACCGGCTGCGCGAGACACAATAGGATTTGCGGGTGCGTGCGTGCGCGCGCGTGCGACCCTCCCCTCACAGGCGGTCGGTGCCAAAATGTTTTAAACTTATTCCAAAAAGTTTATGTGTTCTATACAAATCATTTATTAAATTGATTTGCAAAGAGCTCATTTCTTTTCATGTGTATGGTATTTTCCTAATAAATTAACTATAACATAAAATAAAAATAAAAAGCACAACAAATACACAAATTCCTATCATACACCCCAGCTTGTTGCTACTATTTTGTATTAAATAAATTTACATATGACCAAGGTAGACATAGTCAAAATAACACAATAATACAATGAACATTAATACATAAAGTTGCTACTATAGATTTCTGTACTTTAATGTGCGTGACGTCACACAGACCATGCATGCGTCATGTGCACAACCCGTTTGGCTTTTTCAGTGTGCTGCTGCAAATCTTCAGCGAGATTAGATATTTTATAAATGATGTGAGCGTTTGTTTATTGTGGTTATTAATGGTTAACGTTTTATGGATGCAGTTAAACCAGGTGATAACAGAAAACCAAACAGGACTATATCAAAATCTGGTTATGGCATAATACAAGTGCTTAAGAAGAGGTATACAGGACTAAATAAGCCAATGTTTATTAAAATAAAATCCAAACTTACATCAACATATACATAAATAAATGAATAATTTAAACTTTTTACATTTTAGATTGCATTATATAATAATCACAAAAACCATATTAATCATTCTGTACCACACACACTCCCAGTTTGCCATCTCTACACCATTCTCAACATTTTTCCTGTTGACTTCATTCAGAAACACACACCCTTCAGCATACCCAGAACAACTGCTTCAGTGTTTTTGGGATTACTCATCTTTAAAATCAACATGAGTAAACCGATTAGCAATATTTTCCTCAGCAGTTGCTCATGGGGGAGCGCGTCTGTGTGCACCATGTGTCTTTCCTGTTCTGTAAGTCAGTTAGACAAACCCTCATTCATCTCATTCATTTTAATGGAATACTCAAGATGGTGGTATGAGTAAATCTGAGATCTTATGTCTGTGGCACATGCTTGAGGCATTGAGCTGATTTAACCAACTGCACTGACATAATCAACCGAAGGTCTTTATTCACACTGCAATGTCACTGGTTGCAGGAAGCATGCTTGCTGCAGCTGTCTCCAGGCATTTCCAGGCTGCGCTGTGTGAACAGATTGTTATGCAAACACGTTGCGACTCCCAAAAGAGTCTTCTGTGCTTTCACCGCATCACAAACAGGCAGAGCTGTAACCAATTCGCTCCGTCTGTTTCTTTTAAGAGCAAGTCACTATACTTTGTAGCCATGAGTAAGAGGAAGGTAAAGCTTTGGCTTCCTAACAGAAGTAGCAAACAAAGTGACCTTATTTCCTCCAACACTTCCTGTTTTTTCCTTCACAATGTCCAGGATGGACCAGACGTGCGGTGTGTGTGTTGTGCTACCACCAAAAGGCAACTCATTCACTTCCTGAATGTATTTGGGACATAAATGGGGCATCTGTTGGTCTTCCAACAACTCCTAAAAACATCACTGGAACTTTACGCTAATCTCATAAAGGCTAGTAAACAACAACATTAATACAGAAAGAAACACAGCTAAATAATGTCACTGTCAAAAATAACACACAGTATTGCCAAGCATAGCACATTGTTAATTTTGGACCCTGTTAATGGCGCTTTTGGCAATGCATTTAATTTGCTGGTACATTTTGTCTATTGACTGAGACTGTTGGTGTGGCAAATGAATGAGATGCCTTGTTTTAAGCCAGGCAGTTACACAACGCCTGCAAACAAACAGATATTGTCATGCTCGTGTCACATCGTCCATCTTTTAAGATTTTTCAATTCCTGTCTTCTTATGTATCTCATCTCTTTCTCTCCAAGTCTCAGTCACACAACAGTGCATAAGAGCTCGAACTCTAGCATCTCCTACTGCTAATGTGCCATGAAAGATTGATGTTGTTGTAAAGAAAGTAACTCCGGTGACATACTGAATCAATTCTTGTTGCTTTCATACAGCTATCGTATCGCTCTAGTGCACACTGCAGCAGATAATTCAGAATTATGCCAATATAATACAGCTATTGCAATCGGAAATTGCAACATTTGTAAAAACATAGACATCGTGGAGGAATAAAGGCATGAGGATATTCGATTACTCACAGTTTATGTTAGATTTACAAACCAAGTCTAGTCCAATGGGCTTACACGGCAAAACACAGCTACATTCCCCAAAGCATGTAAAAAATGGATGCCCAATATTAAATATGTTTAGTTATGTATTTGCATTAGGATATGAAAGCTTTATCATTGGGGACCACCTTCTTCGTTCACTAGCATATGAAACCAAATAAGGCGGAACGTTTTGGAATCAGTAATGATGAATATATAATACAGTATACTTGATGGGAAATTGATGGATTGCCTGTCAAATGTAGCTGTTTGAAGATGATATTCCTGTTTTGAAACCAGATCTCAGAAAGCCATGGAAGAACTGGAAGATTTATGGATGAATATAAAGAGCTCAGACGCAAAACCCTCTTAGGGGGCACGTGTGTACACCAAATTGTGTAAACGCAACTGAAAATGCCAGCAGGACGCCAACTGTAGGGGCTTGCCAGCTTTTTTCAGCTGAGCGCTTTGGTTGCTATGATACTTCTGCTTTGTTTGTGTGTGGTTGAACTATGCGCCGGTTGGCTGTTTGGATATTTGTCCCAACCCTCCTTTACTGTGATTGGACGGGCGAGAGAAAAGTGACATTGACGAGCTAAGCGTTTCCCCCAAAGTTGAGCATTTTTCAACTTTTGACGCTCAAAGGTGAGCGTGGAAAAACCATTGCTTCCATTGGAAACAATTTAAAACATAAGCTGGCCGCCGATGTAAACGCCTTGATGTGCACGCCCCCCCCCCCCCAAGTGCGTCTGACATGTTTTCCTGTAAATTTGCATTGATAATACATGCAAAGAGCAATCAGATAATATCATTATCTAATTTTTGACAGAGGTGGCGTTTAGAGGCTTATGCATCTGAGCTCCTTATATATTAATACTGATATGTGCCACTCACATGCATACATTTTTTTATGAACAAATCAGTGTGCAAGCATTTTAACACTGAAAAAATACATTATATAGACAATTATGCAACTTATATTTTTGTTGCAATTTAAATTAATATTATTATTAAATGATTATCATTATTTAAGTAATTACTATTTATTTAAATTGCAACATCGAATGACCATTATTCACTGCTGGTGAAAGTGAGTGAACTGATATGCAGGACGGTAAGAACAGATAAGGTGAATTGTTGAGTTTGGGTGCTTGGCTAAAACCAGTCAATACTTTCCACCAATCAGACTTAGATAACATGATCATTGTCTCCATCAGTAAATCCAATCTCACACTACTCTCTGTGAATACACTGTATGAGATAAGCTCAACAAACATTGAAAACGAGGGTAAAAACAGCAAGAAAGCGAGAAGACACTATGCTTGTCAGAAGACTTGATCAACAAACAAGATTATATCTCCAAAGGTGGACATTTTCGCTAATCCAATCTGAATGCCAGTATTTTCAGTTGTGGACACTTTCGTTATGACTATGCAACTACAATCTAGTTGCCATTAAAATTCATTTTGATGAATTAGACATGCCATTGTAAAACAAGTAAAATTTTATATGGTTTTATAGGTTTTAACATTTGGCAGGTCGGCATGGCCAGTTAACCCCTGCCAACACAATTTCATGGCACTTCGTATTCATACAATTAAATTTGTAATTTTTTGTCCAAACTGCTTTTGTCCCAGTCATATTTAGGGGTGGGGCATAATCAGTTTTTATTCATATAATTGTACATTTTTGTCTGATTCATAAGCCAACTCATAAAATATGGACAAATTCCCATACGATGAGGTTGCCCCTGCTGGTAGATGCTGAAATTACACCATTATGCAGCCAAAAAGTTTCCTATTCAAAAGCAGCAATGCATTCTAACAAAAAGTATATTTTATAGTGAGAGGTGGAAACGGATATCTTACCCAGGTATCACACACATCTTAGATCCCACAATTGTTCACAATATTAAGGACAAAGATAATAGATGTTTTAAGCTAATATAAGATCAAAGCATAAGGGAAGTCTTCCTCGACAGTCCTCTAATTAAAGTCTTTAAGTGTCTGAAAATGAAGTGCCAGTCAGACACATCTGTGCAGATTACAGAGTCTACGGGGCATAGCATCACATGAAGGATCTGACATCAATGCAAAATGCATGCTTATAGGTTGAGGTATGCATTGTCTTGTATATATCTTCCTATGTGTATGTGTCCGTACTGAGATCACCTGTTAGATATGGGCTATAACTACTTTAATGAGTGACCACAGCCATAAGACGGCCCAAACCAGGTGGAACCAAACAAAGGGTTATAGTGTTCCGTAATTACTGTCACATACCTTCTTTAGCCACGCCCCCTCACCCTTAAACACTCCATTTTACTGAAATTTCAAGATTTAATAAAAAAATCCAGCCCGATTTTTTATGTAAATAACAGTAAATATCATTACTTGAGAATCATTTTGTGATCACACCAACAATGCAGGACAAAGACGTTAACATTAAAACTGTTGTTGTAACCGCAAACTTTTGATTTTAATGCTCACTCCAAACTAAGGAAGCTCCAGAGGTTGGCAGGAAAAGGGACAATTGCCGTCTAGCATTGTTTACCCAGGATAGACATAACATAATTCATACATACCGGTCATGCTTCAACTCTCAGCTACTGTGAAACTGGTTTTAAAGGTCTAAAGGGAACCACTAAAAAAACATCTGGAACCACAAAAGGATCTCATGCAAATATAAATGGGTTTGAATGATTTCAACAGACACATTTCAATGCGAGTTGCACAATGCATGCTGCTAAGAGAGTATCTGACGTCGTCCTATCAAAACATCTGAAGATGTCATGATGAAACACTGAAAGTAGGACTGTGCATTTCAGAATGTTTTGATAAAGAAACGCAGAAAGAGGACGCCAAGGTAATTCACTGTGACTAATTGTTCATGAAATTGTCTGAGAAACTATAAACTCATAAATAATATCTCTTTTTTAAGTAATACACAAGGGACCCAGAAGTGTATTACAAATAACCTAAACCAGCATCTGTGAACGCTAGCATTTATTTTGAGTTGACACAGATGGGTTGTAGAAAAGGATGGCTTTGAATTATTAAATTTAATATGAATTATGACACATAACTCCAATAGGAGCTGAACGTAAAATGACACTCACTGTGTCTATAAACACCCATATAAAACTATAGGCTAATAAAACAAATGACAAGAACCCTAAACCATAAATCGTCAAATCACAATACTGAAAGTTTTAAGAGCGATATGTTACCTGCACACAGACGTTCTGATATCCCAAATGGAGACAACTGATGAACCACCTCCATTCTGATCTACCTATCCCAGTAAAAATCCCTCTGAATTGAGGAAGAGCTGGAAGGAGGCTTGGTCTTTTGGGAGACTATGGGCTTGTGATCTTGGCTGACATGGTCCATAGTAAGAGAAATGAGAAAGGGGAGGGGGGTAGAGGGGGTGAGGTAGATGGGTACACCCATCCACCCACTTTCTTCACAGTGAACAATATGGAGTCTCAGCTCTTTGAAAAGAAAAATGTCCCTTCTCCAGAGGGTCTGTCAGCCAAACATTTGAATAAACCATTTCATGGAGAAAGTCACTTATTTCATGAAGGCTGCTATCATGTAGTGACTATTTATAGCATTTTTTTCACTTAGTCCCTGTGTCATTTATGCCCTGGTCATTTATGTCATTTTTGCACTAATATAGGTACATTACATAAAGCAGAAAATTGCAAAGATTGCTTTGTTTCTAACAATAGAAATGAAAGCCCTTTAACGCAGCTTGGAAAATGAGCAGTAGAGACGCATTTTGCAATTTGCAGTCTAGGCAGCTGGTGGGTATGAACATCAACTTTCACATAAGCGCAGCACAAAGTACACTGTAAAAATTATTTGAATCAACTCAGATTTACAAGTCATTTTAATTTACTATTATTTTTCTTGACTATAGATGAGTTGTTATTACTTATAAAATAAAACATTGTTGAAAAAAGTCAACTTTGACATGACAATAAAATGTAAGGAAGCAAAGAATTTTTTAAAGTGTTAAGGCCGTCATCAGAAGGGTTTCTGTTTATATCATAAAATTTAATGATATAATATGAGTGTCATGTGTGTTGCTCGGCATTTCAAAACATGTGTTTGTTGCGTCATGTGAACTATGTGCGTCATGCGCCAAAATAAGTGCCTGCTGCACACGCGTCGAAAGGGTTTATGATAAAAGAGACGCTCACATTCACAAAATACTCGCAATACACTTAACAGTAAACTTTGATACACATGAGATTAAGCGAGTGTCTGGCAAAAGCAAGCGCCACTTTTATCTAAACCCTTTAGATGCATCTGCAGCACGCACTTATTTTGACAAGACGCATGATGCACATGGTTCACATGACGTGCCGAACACATATTTTGACAGACGGACAAAATACATGTGACGAGCTTCGCATCGTGCGCCCTCGAAAAAGAAGTCACCGGTCGCCACTAGGGATGGGAAGGTATGAAAATTTCATATCATGATTATAGTGACCAAAGTTATCCCGGTTATCAGTATTATCATGGTTTTGTTAAAATGAGATGGCAATGATCAAAAAGAACTGATACACAAACTGAAAACTGAAAATTGAAAATTTTATTTTTGAAAAATCACAATTTTATATTTCATGTCCCTGAAATAATTTCTGTGGTAAAAAATAAATCTGTCTAATAAGTTTACCGTGAATTAATACAATACATTATTCCTTAAATGCCCTCTTGTGCAAAAAACTATGTTGCATGTGCGCGCCTGCGTCAAACTGATTCTGGCTGGACAGGATTTACTGCGAGTGTTCAAAATCAGGGTAATCAAACACAGTTGCAATGATAATTAAATTTTAAATGATAATACTAACTGTCAGGACATTTTATCATGGTTAACCGTGAAATCCCTAGTCGCCACGGCTCAAACCAAAATATTAATATCCAAAGGATAATGTTCCTGGTGTGCCAATCCAGTCAACACCAACAATTACACCACTTTGTAAATGTGGGATTTTTGCTGAATATAACCCGAATTAATGGTTTTCAAGTCAGAAGGTCAGAGCACACTACACAATTTGAGCTGATATCATCATTAACCAAGAGAACATCAATGGAGAACTTTCAAAAGTTTGCTTAAGATAACACGAGGTTAAAGCTGAGGGCACTGATGAAGACCTACAGTATCTTCAGGTTGATGAAACCTGGGTTTGAACTGGGGTGGTTGCAGATAAACATTTCAACTCTCTTTGAACAATGAGCCACATATCTCCAACTCTACTGTTGCAGGTCTCAGGTCTGGTTTCAAAACCCCCCACACAGAGGTATGTGAAGAAATAGAGAAGGAGAAAGTGGGTGTTATCTGCTCCACCATCGACTCATGGACTCCGCCTATATCTCTAAACCACCCATCAGCCATTGTGTGAAGCTGTGCTTTCTCCAGTAGCAAAGGAGCCTCATCTAGATTTGATATCCATTGAGACTGAGGTTTAAAAGACCAGGTCAGAGCAAAGGTGAAAGGTTACTCTATACATCTCTAAAAAAAAAACTGAATCACGGCCTCCCTAAAAGAGAACAATAAACCATGATGTGAAGTTTTTTTAGGCACTGACATTACAACATGACACCACTTAGTGCACTTCAATGTTAATTACGGGGGGAGTGCGGTGTGCAGTGTATGGTTACGTGGCCACAAGGTTCGTGACTGTAACTTAGTAAGTATGTGAAAGCAATCTTGCCCTACGCACAGCGCACAGTAAAGTGCACTGGAGAGCAGACGTACAAACTCACCTGTAAAGACAGACGCCAATCTCGATTGTAATGGAGCTGAACTAGAGGTCCTCTTTATTCAGATGTTACTTCATGCGATAAACTGAATCCGCAGCTATAATACGTATATAATCATGTTAAAATACTTTCTCATATATGCTGTCAGAAATTTTTTTACTTTTTGGTGAGGGAACCCTTGTGAAGCCAACTTTCAGGTTGGACACAAAACTACATTAGCCTATCCCTCCAGCTTTCTTTTCATCTCCTGAATTAGTTAAAGCAAAAATCATACAGCTGCACTTTTAAAATATTAAAAACCCAGTTTCATACTGAATGTAAAATAAGGGGATGGGGATGGTCTATGGGCGAGTTATTAAAACACAAGCATGAGAAATGACAGTGTTAAGTTGATGCGCACTAATAAAATGTCAGATTACTGCAACTTATGTTGTTAGTAAACATGCTGCACAAAGTTTTGTACATGTATGTAAGGTCTTTCTTAGATATTTCAGAGCAATTGATGAAATAAGCTTGAGTAATTTTCACACGCTTGCAAAATGAAACACAAATGAAAGAGGCAGAGAGCAGCCGCTTCAGTTTTATAAATTATAGTCTAAACCAGGGGTTCTTAAAGTTTACATTCAAAGGTCCAAATCTGAATTCTCATCATTTTCATAGGTCCAGAAAAACTAAAATTGTCACTCATGGTAATAACTTTATGTAAATCATTTGTTTATATAACAAATCAACGCAAACAGTTTGGGAAAAGCATTTTCTATTAAAGTACATTCATACAAGGGTATTTTGCATTTAAAGTTAAAAAAATTTTTTAAACATGAAACACAAGAAGTATGCCAAAAGTAACGAGGTGCAAAATACAGAGCAACCTAATAAGAGAAATAGCACAGTTTGGTTTCCATCAGATGCATAAACCGTGGCAAAAAGGTGTGGTTGGTAGACGGAGAGACTGACCTAAATTGGGATGCACCTATAAATTGGCCGATGATGCTTGCTATGCTTCTCAACGGATTACAGTGAAACGCCAATACATCCAAAAGCCAGAGGGCGCTCTCGTGCAGAAACTCAATATGCGCTGCAGACAAAGAACCATACACACGTAGCTCCAGGAAATGTCTTAAGAATATATTTATATTGCTGTTCTTCAAACCTCTTCAGGTATTTTCATGATAATAAATAATATGTATAATGATTATGTTTGACAAGTGTTACTTTTTCAAATGCATATTTAAGCAAACAGTGATTTCAGATTGATAAGGACTTACTGATCAAAAGCTGTAGTACATGAAGTAGCTGTGCATAATAAATGGCTGTGATGGCCATTTGTGCCAGTTTTGCCACACACGTCCAGGCCAGGATTTCGGGTGCATTTTCCTGAAGTCGCGTTGGTCGACCGCATACGTCATCAAGTTTTAATATTTCTGATCTATTTCAGAAAAGCAACTGTTACATTTTCTATTGTATTTTAACTGAAATGTGAGAACCTCGATGATGTATGCAGTCGAGCAATGCCACTTCCGGAAAACGCACCCGAAATCCTGTCCAGGACTCTTCCGGCGAAACTGGCACGAATGGCCACCTTAGTGATGGCTACAGTGTCAAACTTTTTTAAATAACTCGTTTTATTTTCGGACCAGGAGTACTCTTAAATCTAAAAAGAAAAAAAAACTAATGGTTTACAAGTTTAAAATATCCAGACTGGAGTCCGGACTTTGAGAACCCCTGCTCTAAACACTATGCCGAACACTGTGGGTTTGCGCTCGAAGTCAAGACAGATGTGAAAACATTGTGCTCGGTACATCACATATTTAGTAGGCGAAGAGCAGGCGGTCTTTTGCGGCATTCGATCACATGAGCGTCCACACCACAAAAGTAATCTGTTTGAATGACTTTTCGATTACCGCTGAATGTGGTCGAAAACGGAGGAGCTCAAAACATTTTACATCCCTTTTACTCCTGTATTTAGCACCGCCCACTTTTGATCGGATAGAGCAAAATGCATCTTAATACCAGGTGTAAACAGGGCCAGGGATCGCTGAAGTATAGGTGATTGAACAGAATTCCCACAGTCTGGCAATGAAACCCAAACTAATTCTGGCCAATTCTGACAGTATTGCAAAGACTCACTGTCACACACACACTAAAGCAGACATAATTATTTTTTACTTTACATTTTTTTAATTTTACTTTCTAGCATAACTTTGAAGGGGTGTGGATGATGCCAAGGTCCCTTACACTATAGACAATTGTAGTACTGATGCCCAAGTGAACAACTTTAATATTAACGTAGTTCTAGTGTGACGCTAACAGCTTGTACTAATGAGATTTAGACAAACAACTGAAGCTAGAGTTTATTCATCTCAGCCCACTGAGCCTGGGAAGTTAATAAAGACCCAGCGGTTTTAATTTTCCCTCCAGCGTGTCGCTTTATTTCCAAGCTGTTAGACGGATGACACTCCGCTCGATGCTGCAGGGGAACAAGTTTGAAATGGAGGTTTGGGTATCAGAGTGATTTATCTCCATGTGTCACTGCAAATCACCAAGGTTACAGAGCACAGGTAATTGAACAATCTGTAAACCAAATAATAAATTCACTCTATTTGACACATTCACCCATGACAGTAAATTAAACTAAAACATCTTCTCCCCCAGGCCTGTTCGTCTGACCGCCGGAGGCTGGGGTGAATCAGATCTTCTCCACTATATGTTTTTTAGCCTGAAGACAGAGTTAATGTATATGTCAGGAGCACATTTATATTGTACCCTAGGGGAATCGAAAATTGGTGCTACCAATATAAAAGCACAATATAAAATCAATAGCGGTTTCTAAAATAACACAGCACATGCGTCATAACCCGAGGACTCACAATTGGAAAACAGTTTGTGAGTATTTGCTACACTAAGAAATTGTGTTTATTTGTCAGCAATAACTTTACAATCCACTCTCCACCTCATCATAGATTCATAGATCTTTCAAAAACTTTTTTTAGCTTCTTCAAAGTCATGAGGTGGTCCAGTTTCATGAGGTACATCTTGGGATTGAAAGAGATTCCTTGCATACACCATCAACAAAAAGTGATCAAGAAATGGTCCCTGTCACATGGGTGGTACCCCTTCAAAAAGTACACATTTGCACCAAAAAGTATACATAAGAAAATCCAATGAATTATTCAGTACAATGCCCGAAAAAAAAGCCAAAAATTGTCCCAAGGTCCTAATATATTTATGTACAGTCATAGATTTAAAAAAAAAGATGGACGACGCAATGTCGTTTCTTCCATAATTAATTAAAGCCAAAAATGTCCAACCATGGGCGCTGCCATGTTACGTAGAAATGTCAGTTTGGAGCCAGGGCATGCACAGAAGGAATCGTCCATGGAGCCAGAGGCGGAGCCGCGGTATCGAACTGCTTGCGCCCAACTCAACAACGGCAATCAAAAAGACACGCCCCATTTCTACAGCATCAAATTATTAGCTAAAATAAAAATGATCACAAAAATAAACAATTGAAGATATATCAGCGTGACAACAACTATCTTAAAAGACCAAAACATCTTTCGAAAATTTTATTGGAAGTGTAAATATTTTTTATTTATTTAGAGTCGAGTCCCATTCGTTTGCATCGAGAGGGCGGGGTTTATAACTTGTACTGCAGCCAGCCACCAGGGGGCGATCAAAGAGCCAGCGGGTTCACTTTTCAAGATGTATGAACATAGACTGTAAAAAAAGATGGACAACGCGACGTCGCCTCCCTCCATTGTAATGAATTGAAGCCAAAAATGTCCGTCCACGGTCGCCGCCATGTTACGTAAAAACGTCAGTTTGGAGCCAGGGCATGCGCAGAAGGAATCGTCCGTGGAGCCAGAGGCGGAGCCGCGGTATCAAACTTCCGCCCAAACGCTCGCGCGACCAATTAAACCACGCCAATCTTAACGACACGACCCGTTTCTATAGCATCAAATAACTAGCTAAAATGAAAGTTATCACAAAAATGAACACTTGAACATATATCAATGTGATAACAACTACTTAAAAGGACTAAAACTATCTTTCGGAAACTTTTATTGGAAGTGTAAATAATTGTTTTATTTAGAGCAGAGTCCCATTTGTTTGAATGGAGAGGGCGGGGTTATGACTTGTACTGCAGCCAGCCACCAGGGGGCGATCAAAGAGCCAGAGGCTTCACTTTTCAAGACTTATGAGGCACACCCGTGTATGAAGCACACCTGGGTACAATCAACTCACCCATTCACAAAAACTTAATAAATAATCATTATTGTTTCTCATAGACGGTGATATAAATTAAATGGAGGGCAAACTGAATCATTGACTTACATCTCCTGCATCTCTCATGTTTTCCCTACTAAAAAATCTGCACACTTTTATTTTATCCAAGCAATTTTACAAGAAACATCTAAGAAGTTGATGCATAAATGAACTCCAAATCTCCTGGGCTTTAAAAAAGCAATAAAATGTTCCTCTGGGTGATTATGCATGCACAATTTATTGTCCACAAAACTCATTTGAACCCTTCATGCATTGTTTGCTTGAAAGGATTTTAATATCACTGCAGTTAAATGTATTCAACACATATTTATATAGTGCATTTATGTGTAGAGAACTGTTTAAGCCATCGGAAGAGACTCATTTCCCAGGGTCAGGAAGACAGATGATAATCCCTGTGTAACAGACGGGACTTTCTAAAGGAAACCCAGAGCAGAATTCAACAGATAACATATTAAACACCTGTTACAGCACATGGCGTGTCAGGAACCGCAGTATCTCTTGAGATGACATTAATGTATAAGACAGAAATCTGAGGTTTTATGTCAAAACAGAAATGACAGAAGATCATCTTAAACTAATATCAGTGTTTAAATAAGAAATGGAAATGTAATGTATGCTTAAAATCCAACAACATACATCTTATACATTTTTAGACCTT
This sequence comes from Misgurnus mizolepis, assembly GCA_025389145.1. Taxonomy (NCBI): domain Eukaryota; kingdom Metazoa; phylum Chordata; class Actinopteri; order Cypriniformes; family Cobitidae; genus Misgurnus; species Misgurnus mizolepis. The sequence goes on from JAIFKI010000024.1 coordinate 7,412,999, forward strand.
ATGAAGATAATGTGCTTCCTCTTCATGCCAAACTTACACCACACTTGTTTTTGATTGCTCACTAAAAGCAAAAGTGTTTATTAAGCCAATATATTGTTGTAATATTCAAGAATTTCCATATACGGTGGCTGTCATCCTTTCAGTGTGGTTGTTTACTGGCCTAAATCAAAAGCGATCATTATTCAGACAATCATAAACATTTTATTTTGCATTGCTTTTCAACGCTCCCATTTCCTCTGTACGCCCTCGAGCAACAATCTGACTACGCACATCAATCTATCAGACAGTTTCCGATGCGACTCAGCCCCAAATACGAAGACAAATCAATATGAGACAAATATCTCTGAAATGACTGAAAAGACAGCCGTGTATAGCGTGTGTGTGGATGTTACATGAGGCATCTGTGATTTGTGATTAATCAATGTCAAAACGACACCTGAAGGCAGTTAAACTGAATTTTAATACAAAACTGATGCTGATAGCCAAATTATTGGAGTTATGGCCCCGGATGTTTCCAAAATGTGTATTTTTCAAATCAATAGGGCCCTTGAGATACATAAAAATTGGGGTAATATTAAATATTCAATATTCTATGTCAGACAACAGAGGCAGGTTAGAATGAATTTCAAATCAATTGCCGCTGTAACTTTTCACCATTAAAGGTGCACTGTGTAACTTTTAGGAGGATTTGTTAAATAATACATTATATTTTCAGTGGTGTATAAAGATCTTACAAAATAAACGGTATTGTTTTAATAATCTAAAAATAAGCCATTTTTTATCTACATACACCACGGGTCCCCTACATGGAAATCCCCATTTTGCGGCACCATGTTTCTAACACAACCCAACATGTTTGTCCTGTGGCAGCTCCCGTAGCTTTTCTTTGCATTTGTTAAAAAAGGGAGGGGTGAGCTATGGACTGAGCTGTTGGTTGCAATCCACAATACCACCATTAGATAATGCTAAAATCTACACACTGGACCTTTAACCACCAAGATGCAGAATAAAAAGTGCCATAAATAATATCTGAATAAAAAAATCTGCATAAAAAAATTGGTCACATGTTTGTTCTGATAAATTAGTAGAAAATAATATTTTTAAAGGGATAGTTCGGCCAAAAATGATATTAAACCCATGATTTACTCACCCCCATATGTCCATCGTTTTTCAGACAAACACATTTTCGGATATTTTAGAAAATGTTTTAGATCTTTCAATTGATTAAATGTAATGTTACGGGGTCCACGACCTTCAAGTCCAAAAAAGTGCGTCCATCCTTCACAAAATAAATCCAAATGGCTCCAGGATGATAAACAAAGGTCTTCTGAGGGTAATCTGCACAGTGTTGTTGTAGAAATATCCATATTTAAAGCTTTATTAACGAAAATAAATACCTTCCGGTAACGCCACCTTCTTAGACGCGTCCGCATTCAGGATGAGCCTACGGAGGCTATACTCTGCTGCTGCTCTGTGCCCCCGCCCTCCGAATACACTACGCTAATACTCTCTCCTGAATACAGATGTGTCTAAGATTGCGGCGCTACCGAAAGGTATTTATTTTCGTTAATTAAGTTTTAAATATGGATATTTCTACAACAACACCGCGCGGATTACCCTCAGAAGACCTTTGTTTATCATCCTGGAGCCGTTTGGATTTAATTTGTGAAGGATGGACGCACCTTTTTTGGACTTGAAGGTCGTGGACCCCGTAACATTTCATTTCATCAACTGAAAGATCTAAAACATTTTCTAAAATATCCGAAAATGTGTTTGTCTGAAAAACAATGGACATATGCAACTCGGACAACTTGGGGGGGAGTAAATCATGGGTTTAATATCATTTTTGGCCGAATTATCCCTTTAAATCCTACTTCTGTATGGCTTCCCTTATGCAACAAACATATACTGCAGTATATTGGAAAATATCATGTAATATATTAGGCAATATATTACCATATATCGGATTTAATATTTATATTTCCCAATATATTGTAATATATGCATAGAAAATATCATGTAATATATTAGGCAGTATATTCCCATATATAGGATTTAATATGTATATTTTCCATTATATTGCAGTATATGAATAGACCATACATGTATATATTGATACAAAATATATTGTAACCAAGACCAAAAAGGGCACTATGTTTTTCCATGTAATAGTTTGTCTTTATATGATTTAATATACTGCAATATATGCAGGGGCATCGCTAGACCCCTTTAACCAGGACACATGCCCCAGTGTAAATCTTTTGTGCCCCGGTGTAAATCTCAAGTTTAAATTTTAGCAGTTAAATAGTGTATTCCTTTACAAAGATAATCGCGGCAAAAACGGATCTATATGCAATGTAGTTACCCAATTTACGCTTGTAACGAAGCAGTCGCATTGACTCGTGCACGCACGTATCCATGTCCGCGCACGTCTTGCGCTCATCCGCATTGCACACAACCGCATTCAAAAGGTGATGCCACGCCAGTGACTTAGCTTATGAAAACATGACCAGACTAAAGTAAGTTTCTAAATAATAATAATAATCTTATTTTGACTCGATCATTATTGGCTTCTTTAGATGAACATGTTTTGTGCAAAGCAGGGAAAGCGAAGCAGACAAGAGAGATGATGAGTTTTAAGGAGGTAAGACAAACTACATCCTCACCCGATCAGGTCTGAAACATTAGAGGAAAAATCTCAGGAAAACCTTGTCAAGTCTGTAGAATTGAATTGTTGCTGAGACAGATGTAAGATGTTCTTAAGATTATCTAAGTGTACTTCACTGTGCTATTTTGAGGCACCATGAATATGAACTAACATGCACTTTTAACATACTATCTCTGTATAAAAAAACTTATTTAGTTAACACTTGTATTAATCTTGAACACAACTTTTATACAAAGATGGGTTCAAGTTTACTACAAGTGGTACATAAATACATTTTTTAAATACATTTTTAGCACATTTTAGTTCATATTTATGGTGTCTCAAAATAGCACAGTGAAGTACACTAAGATGATCTTAAGAACATCTTAATATACTAAAAATTTGTCTTTAGTACTTCTTAAGTACAAAATTAGTGTGCGAAAATAAAGCACTTAAAATACACTATGGAAGTGTACTACTTTTTCACCTTGGTTAACACATGAGTCAGTTTTGGTGAACTGTTACTTCAAAACTCTACACACAAATCCTTACATTTCTCAGTGCTTACACCATCTGGTCATATGGAAAGCACTAGCATTCAATACTGTTCACTCAAGTCAGCACAGCTTAGCAAACAATTACCAAGCTGGAAACACTAAAAGTCAAAATTGAACACACAGCAATCAGATCCTTCAATACATACATAAAAGGGCCTGAATCTGTTCATTGAGCTTTGAAACAATGGATCCACAGAGAAATGAAGGAATAGGTCGAGGAAGAGGAGGAGGAAGAGGAGGAGGGAAAGAAGAAGGACATGGTGAAGGAGGAGAAAGAGGACATGGTAAAGGAGGAGGGAGAGGACATGATGAAGAAATAGGTCGAGGAGGAGTAGGAAGAGGAGGAGGGAGAGGAAGAGGCAGAAGAGTAGGGAAAGAAGGAGGACGTGGTGAAGGAGGAGGAAGAGGACATGGTAAAGGAGGAGGGAGGGGACATGATGAAGAAATAGGTCGAGGAGGAGGAGGGAGAGGAATAGGAGGAGGGAGAGGAGGAGGGAAAGGAGGAGGACGTGGTGAAGGAGGAGGAAGAGGACATAGTGGAGGAGGAGGAAGAGGAGGAGGACGTGGTGAAAGAGGAGGAAGGAGATGAAGGGCAAGGTGACAAGCAATTTCAAGGTGAAATACAAGCCACTCTAGTTGACCATGTCCTGGTCCATGGTATGACTATGAGGGAGGCTGAGCAACGAGTAAAGCCTAATTTGAGTCGCTTTACTTATGCCTCCATCTTCAGAGCCTTCAGGGAGGAAAACAGATAGGTGTACTTACAGTAAGACTGCTCTATACAGTAACTTTAGTGTGCATACACTGTTGGACTATGCTACTGGAATAAAGAAATGCATCAAATTGCCTTCCATACAGATAGACATATCAGCAGATGAATGCAAGGGGTGGATCAGGCAAGAGGATTTTACCCTTGCTGTTTGGCTAGGACCAATATAGCCTGTGATGTGGATGAGATTCTCTGGCCTGACCCAGAACTAAGACGGGATGTTGAGGCGAAATATTACAATTTACAGTTGTGCTGTGTATAGCACATGAATGAATAAAAATGCATACATTGATTGTGTCTTTTTGGTCATGTGAAAAGGTTTTTGAGGGGGAGAACCACAAGCAACTTACCAGTTTTGGATATATTGTTTTGAATTGATTGCACAAGTGTGTAATACTATATTGTAGTGTGTGTGTTTTTGAAAGCTTGTGTGTGTTGTCTGAGGGAAATGTTTGGTATTTCAGTAAGAGTGAATGGTTTTGAGTGTAGAGCTTCATTTTGACCTGAAAATATGATGTTTGGAGTATTGTGTGAGACTTTATGGAATTGTCTTTACTGTTTTGAGAATATGAGGCATAGTTTCAGGAAATGTGTAATAATGTTAGGTATAACGAAGATTATACTTGTATATATGTATCTTTTGCAGTAACTGTTGAACTGTAGAATAGTGGGTTGAGCAAAGGACATTGTATAGAAGTGTTGCACACTTCTTGCACACAGCAGGCTTTCAAAAAAGTCAGCAAAAAATGGGGGGCCTGTGCCCCAGTAGAGCTTTATATCTAGCAATGCCCATGAATATATGGATGTGCTATGTATGTATGTATGTATGTATGTATGTATGTATATATGATTTAACAATTTTTTTTTCTTTCCAAATAAACAACTACAGCATATTCATGAATATGCATGGCATATAGCCTAAAGAAAATATTAAAGACAAAAATCTGCATTACACAAATAACAGTTTTATTGAAACAGCAGAGACCTTTCTTTCATTTTCTACATTTGTCAGTACTCTACTCAGCACCGACTGCTTCAACCAGAATGCGTGCCAAAGGCGATGGAGCATAATGCTTGAGTAGGAAGCTGAGATTCAGGCGCGAGGAGAGGACAAGGACACATACCTGTGACTAGCAACAATGAGGCTGATAGGTCCTGACCAGAGATGTATAGTAACGAAGTAGAACTACTTCACTACTGTACTTAAGTACTAAAAGACAGTATCTGTACTCTACTGAAGTATATATTTTTTCTCCTACTTCCACTTTTACTTCAGTACATATTTTCGATGAGTTTAATACTTTTACTCCGATACATTTTTTATGTGCTGCATAGTTACTCGTTACACTCAAATGTTACGAATCATTCCAAACCCACATTATCACTGCCAGAGCGGTGATACACATTAGAAACACACACAGATCGTGTTCTAAACCAATCGGAGATAGTGAAGGGCGGACCCCTCCCTCCCTCTCACTCCCAAATATGAGCCGGGGTTGTGGACAAAGTGAAGCAAATAGAGAACCAAAGTGCGCGAGAAAGACAGAGAGAGAGAGAATGCGTGAGAAAGGGCGAGTGTGCGTGAAAGAAGGAAACTTAAGTTCATTGAAACACCTTGTACCTTTACTGTACCTATTACCATTATATCGACTAATATTTAATTATTTGGTTAAATTAATCTAAATTATCTGAACAGTCCTGTCTTTGTACTCCTGCTACAGCCAAAGGAATTGTGAGTGTCCTTTAGCTAAAACATTTGAAATAATATAAACAATATTATATTCAAACTTTTGACTGTTTTCTTTAATAACTACATTACACAATACTTGTACTTTTACTTTCAGTACTTGAGTAGTATATTTTTAAATAAACTACTTGCAATACTTAAGTACAAAACATGTTTAATACTTTAGTACTTCCACTTAAGTGCAGTGCTTGATAGAGCACTTGTACTTTTACTCAAGTCTGGGTCCCTAGTACTTTATACATCTCTGGTCCTGACCTATAGTCCTAACTCATACTCCTAATCAGTAGGTGGCGGTAATGCACCTAAAAGTTGTTTGCTAACCACCAGTAAAACTTGAGAAGGAGACTGATCGTTGGCATGCTCTCAACCCAGGAAAAACTTCAAGCTTTACAAGGTACATAGTTTTCAGAGGTGGTGCTTTCCAGTTTTGATTGCATCTCTTCCAGGAGAGATTTTTGTGAACCAGAGGGGAAGGAGTGAGAAGGGAGAGAGTAATCGTTGTTGTTTTGTTCCACAGATGCTGTTTTAAACCAGTTTCCACGGCCGAAGCTGATGTTAGAAAATCCATCAACAGTAGAATATGCGAGCTAAGACACCAGGTGAAGTGCAAAAGCATGGGTATATAAGTAATTTAAACCAGTGAAGAGCCAAGATGGACTCCTAGCCAGGATAAAGGCCTGTTCTTTTGGTAATTTATGTCTTTGCTTTTTCACATTGCCAAAGCTCCTTGAAAGTTTGTTTATATCTATTATTGTCTGTGCATTTTGTTTATATTGTATTTTTAACTGTATAACGGCACTGCTGAAAGTTTGAAATAAATAGACCTTTGTAATTTAAATTGCTTTCATTTATATTTTGTATATTTTCTGTTTTATGTCACTCTTTTAAAATGTAATTTATGTTAATGTAATGCAAGACATTTATGTAATGTAAAGCAAACCACATTGTCTGACCATGTGCAAAATCTCTTGTGGTTGTAATAGGTCTGTTTAGCTCTCTACCTCAAATTAGTTTTAGTATGTGTGCCTGATTAAAAGAAAATAAAGGTGGCTTTTGATAGATTATCCATTAGTCTGTGTTAATATGTGGTATAAATGTGTGTACATATTTTTATGTATATATTTCTATATAATTTTACATATTATTTAAAATATATTCTACAATATAGTAAACATACATGTGACACTATATCTGTACATATATTGTTAATACATTTTTGCATATCAATCGGAATACAATATGGTGGATATTTGTAAATATAATATTGCATATTTTGAGATATATAAACACATATATTATATTCACGTGCAATATATTAAAAGCGACAATTATTTATATTTATCAATATACTGCAATAAATTACATATATATATAGAATATATGTATCAACATATTACTCATGTATTTTACAATATACTGCAATATATTGCATACATAAAGAATATATGCATCAACATATTACTCCATATATTGCCAATATATACTGCAATATATTACATGCATTAAGAGTATATTTATCAACATATTACTCCATATATTGCCAATATATACTGCAATATATTACATACATTAAGAGTATATTTATCAACATATTACTCCATATATTGCCAATATATACTGCAATATATTACATGCATTAAGAGTATATTTATCAACATATTACTCCATATATTGCCAATATATACTGCAATATATTACATACATTAAGAGTATATTTATCAACATATTACTCCATATATTGCCAATATATACTGCAATATATTACATGCATTAAGAGTATATTTATCAACATATTACTCCATATATTGCCAATATATACTGCAATATATTACATACATTAAGAGTATATTTATCAACATATTACTCCATATATTGCCAATATATACTGCAATATATTACATGCATTAAGAGTATATTTATCAACATATTACTCCATATATAGCCAATATATACACTCTAAAAAACAAACGGTGCTATATAGCACCAAAACAGTTGCTTTGGATCGTAACGATAGAAGAACCATTTTTAGTGCCATATAGCACCGGTGAAGAACCAGTGAAGCACAAGTGAAGCACCAGTGAAGCACCTGTGTAGAACCATATAGTGCTATGTAGAACCATATGTGGTGCTATATGGCCCCTATATGGTTCTACACTGGTGCTTCACTGGTTCTTCACCGGTGCTATATGGCACTAAAATGGTTCTTCTATCGTTACGATCCAAAGCAATTGTTTTGGTGCTATATAGCACCGTTTGTTTTTTTAGAGTGTACTGCAATATATTACATGCATTAAGAGTATATTTATCAACATATTACTCCATATATTGCCAATATATACTGCAATATATTACATGCATTAAGAGTATATTTATCAACATATTACTCCATATATTGCCAATATATACTGCAATATATTACATGCATTAAGAGTATATTTATCAACATATTACTCCATATATTGCCAATATATACTGCAATATATTACATGCATTAAGAGTATATTTATCAACATATTACTCCATATATTGCCAATATATACTGCCAGGCCAGCTGACAGTCTTGCCTGGGCCCGGGACAAGATAATCTTAGAGGGCCCCCCACCCCTTACTTTTTACTGGTAACAAGACATTTGGCATTATCAGATTCAGGACCCACGAATATTGCATATTATACATTATATAAAACATTTAGTTAAAGGTGCTTTTCGTAATTTTTAGAAGGATCTCTTGACAGAAATGCAAAATAATATACTAAACTATATTATCAGGGGTGTATAAAGACCTTTTTATAATGAACCGTTATGTTTTTATTACATTAGAATGAGACGTTTTTATCTACATACACAGAGGGTCCCCTTACGTGGAGGTCGCCATTTTGTGCTGCCATGTTTCTACAGAAACGTTTAACGGACAAACTTTTTTTACTAAGTTGTCTCTGACGATGAAATTTTTTACTGTAGCTTATCTATGCGTTTCAAAAGCGAGGGGTGAGCAGTGGATTGAGCCGTTGGTTGCAATTTGCAACCTCACCACTAGATGCTTCTAAAATGTACACACTGCACCTTTAAATGTAGTCACTGAAAAAAATTATTCATTGAATTTAATACATTTTTTAAGGTAAGTGGTTGCAATCAATTTATTTAAGCTACATTTAAACAAAAAGATTAGTAAAGTAAAATAAAATATAAAACTTTTGTTTAAATGTAGCTTAAATGAATTGATTGCAACCACTTACCTTAAAAAAAACGAATTAAATTCAATGAATCATTTTTTTCAGTGTACTGACGCTGTATACTGAAACAAAATATCATAATCACGTATGAATTATGAACAGACTATTGGAAATATCAGTAAAACAACTTCAGCTAATATTATGCTGTGTTTGGACTAAAAATTGAATAAATATTACTCCTCTCTTTAGAAATTTGAAGTAAACATATAAACTCAATCAATATTTCTCCAAACATGCACGCCTTTGAACCAAAAGCCCAGAGGGATATTATTTTGTAAAGAGCTTTCATGATGAGCATGCATTAGATTTTTCTCAATGAATGCGACTGAGGGTAGAGCCCTGCATTTCAGCCCAAGCCCGACCCGACCTTTTTACACCCCTCAGGTCGGGTTTCGGCCAATTTTAACGTCACAGCTGATACGCGGGCGGACCTCGGGCTTATTTAGGCTTCTCCATCTTTTTATATTTTTCAATTTAATTAAAATAACATTTTGACAGACGATGATTGCAAAACAAACGTAGTAATACTTTTAACTATAGCACGAGTCCGCTATAAGCACAGCCAGCCACACATTTACAATGCAGCTGTTGCTTATTTAACAGCAGGACCTTCAGCTCACCGGGAAAAAATATTAATAGAGGACTAGATTAAAACCTTGTATACTGCGCATAATCTATGCAAACAGCATCCAAGACATAATCTATAATACATATATATATGCATAGCGAAGTTGTAAGATAAGGCAGGTTGCATGTTTATTCGTTTCATGTTTATTTCGTTTCGTTTTGTAGCTATAGCCCTTTTCATTTTTTTATTTCTCAGCAGCAGCAGAGCAACCTGCCTCCGCTTTTTAAAAATAGTGTGTGTTGATAATAAACGTTTAAACTAACACTGTGATATGCTGAAAATATATATTTTATATAGTTGTTATTATAGGCAAGTGAAGTGTTGATTTGAGAGTTCAATTCATCAAACATGTCGTCAACTTGCTGTCGGCTGCGAACCGCTTGTTGGAACAAACAAAAATACTCTAAAATGTAAATAAAAAAGAAATATAACTATTTTGCCATTTAAAACAAATCTGAACTGCTTTAATTGCTGCAAGAGTAGTACAGCTGTGTAAGGAATCTGTGTAAGGAGTTATTTTTTCTATTTCTGCGGATTTCTTTTGCAAAATCTATGCGGAATTTTGCAGAATAATTAAAAATGTTTTAAAACGATCTGAGAGAATGTGCGCTGTGAATATTACAAAACAATAAAATATTTTATAATTACATTTTATTAAAGGATTACCCTGAATTAAACTGGACCAACATGAACCAACAGATAATGGACAATGTGCTGTCACAACCATAGAGTTTAATATAAATTACATATATTACTGTCTACAGTGTAACATTAAAAAGAAAAGGCTTCTCATAATTAATGTAGCCTATATCAAGATAATTTCATCTGTTTAACAACACAATGTATATTTATCTTGTAAACGGATTTGAAATAATAAATAATTTTCGCATCACATATCACTATAGACGATAGCGAATTCATTATCTTCTCCGCGGTAAGTTTTATTTCAAATTCAAGTTTTACATATTAAATATTAAATAGTTTGTGCTTTCTCTCATAAAAACCTCACAGCAAACAGCACAGACTTCTAAACACACGCGATGCAGTGACTATATCTGCGGTCACAGATTCCTAACGGGGATAATTAGGAATTCTATTTTCCTCTATAAGGTCTATATTTTCTTCTTTTCTTTTCTTTTCTTTTCTTTTCTTTTCTTTTCTTTTCTTTTCTTTTCTTTTCTGAGCACCGGACTTGTGCTGAGTCTGACCGGACATTTTGAGCGTACTGAACCTCAAATCAAATGAATCAAATATTTTCTTTATTTTTTATCAATTATTCCATAGGTTCCAGTAATGGGCCCCCCTCTGGGCCCCTCCCCACCCTGGGCCCGGGACAACAGACCCGTTTGTCCCCCCCTGTCGGCGGGCGTGTATACTGCAATATATTACATGCATTAAGAGTATATTTATCAACATATTACTAAATATATTGCCAATATATACTTCAATATATTACATGCATTTAGAATATATGCATCAATATATTACTTCATATATTTCCAATATATTATGGGATATATTAAATAGTATAATGAGATGTATTTAATCAATATATGAAAACGGCAATAATTGCAGTATTGTATAATATATTGCAATATATCACTTACATATATATAATATATTTTTATATAATATATCATGATATATATTACTTTGTAAATTTCACAATATATGGAGACACATTAAATATATTGTCATGTAATATATTGAGAAATATATGTTTGTTGCATAAGGGTTGTTATGTTAAAAACCTCATTCTAAAAGGTTGCAGCCTAGCGACTGCCATGAAACAGGCAGCTGGCTCAGATCAGATTATTATGACAGTTCTTATGCTCCGTCCGGCCCAAAAGCGATCAGACAGCGCAGATAAGAATGTCTGTTGTGAAAGCCCAGAGTGCTTCTGTTCGCTTTACCGTCCCAGATATAGCTTGTTTGCTCTGGCAAAGCTGCTGTCCCATACAAGCTGCCAGAATGCAAAGCCTGATGTGAACAGAGGGGATTGTGGGATTGAGAGCTGCAGTAAGATAGGGTTTGGATAGAGCTGGTGAGAAAATGCTGACAATTGTAGATTTGGGCTTTAGGAAACACCCTGTAATGTCATTACCTCATTCTGTCTCAGGTGCTATAAAGAGTTCTTCACAGTGATAACAAAGCTAAATACAGTTCCCTAAAGAACCTTTTATATTCTGTAAAACAGCAGACCCAGAACCATACAGGATGACAAATAAACTTTAAAGTCTCCCTGTAGTCGATCATTTTATCACTTTAAACTCACCTTTGAGCATTATAATAGGACATGTAAAAGATTTTTCCTGTGACAGTAATTTCTAAATGCTTTAAAACAGCTTGAATGTAATTCCCTTAATTAGTATAGAAATCTGATTATGCAAATTAGTCCCTGCCTCTACTTAATCGCATAGCGATTAAGCTCTACTTTAATCTGCACACGGGTAGTTTTAAAAACACCACATAGACATTTAAACAACAATAAAAACTAGATTTACCACAGTGGGACTTTAATGAACTTTTATTTTTTTAAGAATATGTACCGTAGCTTACATTCTTACAAAAATAGGTGTGACAAAGGTTAAGCGATGACACAGAAGAACCATTTTTAGTTCTCCAAAGAACTATATTAAGTTTCTTAAAAGATCCTTTCTTTCTTACCTTTTAATTACCTAAACAACCTTCTTCCATACAACTTTTGTGCAACTGAAAGGTTATTTGGATGTTAAAGGTCCTTCAAGGACCATATAGCCAAAAAGGTTCTTCTTTGGCATTGTGTAAAACCTTTATTTTTAGGAGTGTACAGTAGGCCTACTGTAGCCTTTTCATGCAAATACAGTTTTGCTGATAAAATCAGCCAACGCAAGATCAAAGAATGTTTAATAGAAATTGTGAGTAGTACAGTACTTGCTTGTCACTATTGTATAAGCGATGTTGTAAATTCCGGTATGCAGTAAACCCAGAAAAATCGACTCATTTAGTGTTGCAAACAAAAAAATTCAAAGAAAAACTGCACGCATCTTATTTACTGTATTACATCTTTAATCATGCTGGGCCACAGGCCAACCAGCTGTGTGGTGGCGAATGACACAAACTTTAGATGAAGCCAATGGCTCCATGTGACTTTTGGCTCGGTCTCAGAATGTGAATATTTAGAGGAGTAATGTTACAAATGCTGTAACTTGACGTCATGAACTATAAGGTAAGAAAGAACAACTATAAAGATTCAAAGAGACAGTGAGAGAGAGAGAACAGAAGATCACATCACCTTGATCACAGTTTGACACTTACTGTACCTACTGTACTTTGACATTTCCTGACCAAACCCTTGTCCTGCTACAGGACATGAAGTAGATTTGATAGATGGATAAATAGATCTAGAGGGTGTTTCATCACTACGTTGTCTGAGAAAATTATGTTTGTCCTGTGGCAGCTGCTGTAGCTTCTCTATGCGTTTCGAAAGGTAGGGGTGAGCTGTGGACTGAGCCATTGGTTGCAATTTACAATCTCACACTAGATGACACTAAAAATTTACACCGTGGACCTTTACAGGTGCCGTAGAATGTAAGACCGTATTTACCTATAGGCATAGATGAATAATAAGAGTTTTGTACATGGTAATGACATATTGTCAGCCTCAAACACGATTGTTTCCTCCCTCTTTTGTAAACCTTATACATACAGACTACGACGTTAAAGTCGATATGTAAGCCCCCAAAATTAAATTACACATTCAATTAATTACAATGTTGTTACGATTCTAAAAACAAAGTTGTGACTGCTGAGTTAGCGCTATATGCTAGTTAATGCTATATGCTAGCGTTTAGGCTGAAAGTCTACTATTGACATTACAGTTATGTTTTGCAGTTCAATGCTGAAAAAAACCCACAAACTTACCACTCAGAAACATCTATTAACAATCTCCAAACAATTAATTATTCCTCAAATTCCCTATTTCGTCTGATACAGGCTCAAACAAAAGGTCTAATTTACACGCACGCACGCACGCACACACACACACACACACACACACACACACAAGAGCAACTAAAGGAGCTGCTCTGAGAAACAGCCAATCAGAGCAGAGCTTAATATTATTATTATTGGAGGTTGTAGGGGGAGTACCTCAAGGATCTGTGTTAGGACCGTTATTTTTCAGTATACATATAAAAACTGCTTAGATTTTTATATTGAAAATACAAAAGTTTCATTTTTATGCTGATGACACTATTATATATTGCCCAGCTTCCTCTAAGCAACAGTCTGTAGTTTATTTAAAATCTGCTTTTGATATAATCCAAAATCAGTTTTGTGCCTTAAAATTAGTTTTAAATGAGAAAGCATGTTGTTCTAAAATCTCTTCTTAAAAATACAATTTCTCTTCACACTTTTCAATGTAGTCTGATTACATCAGTATCAAAGTGCAAATATCTTGTTGTTATTGTTGATAACACATTTTGTTTTGGTTCACATATCAATTATCTGAGGCAAAAACTTAAGGAAAGATTAGGATTTTATTTTACAAACAAAATCATGTTTTTCATTTAATGCGAGGAAAGAACTAGTGTCGGCTACTTTTTTGCCAGTTCTTGACTTTGGGGACGTAGTGTACCAACACGCACCCTCTTATCTTCTTGTCTCTCTAGATGCTTTGTATCAAGGTGCTAGCTATAGATTTTCAACACACCATTTCAAGTTATACAGAATGGTCGGATGGTCATCGTTGAATGTTAGAAGAAAAAAGCACTGGTATCTTCTAATTTACAAAAATATATTGAATTATTTACCCCCTTATATTTGTTGTCTTATCGAACAGAAATCGACCTGTCGCTATTTATATAATCTCAGTGAGTTTTTTTTATTTTAAATAAAGGTTATTATTCATGATCCTTTCAAATACTAAGACAAATGGTTGTAAATTTGCACTTAATAAAGCCATACCTTCTATGTAGATATTAGAGAACAATTTAACATATTATTTCAAAACATTCTTTGGCACCTTTAACTTGAGCTTGAGAAAGCGAGAAAGACATGAATAACATTTTAAACGTCAGAAACATATTCATAAGAACAAAAAGTGAATTCATTAAGCTGTTCTTTCAAGTCTCACATTTTGGTTGCTTGCTGAAACCCTCATGAAGGGTCCTTGACAGGGAAAGTGCTTAAGCTTTATCTGAACCAATCACAGCCACCGATCTGACATTATGACTGTTCCCACCGAATCTCTCTCTCTCTCTGTGGATGTGTCTTGTAAGAATAGCTTTCTCTCTCTTTCCATCTATCTGACTTTGACAGTTAAAATGCAGGGTAAATCTCTGCAGGACAATGTAAGTGCCAAGTGGCGTTGACAGTTCTCATTATGAGATAAAATCTTGACATCTGCTAATCTAATAGAGACTACAGGTTCTCTGGTGAACAGGATATATAGAGTAAGACATGTCTGTATACTCTCCTGTCTAGCACATACATTAAACCCTCTGAAAGACATAACTGCATGCCTGTATGTGTTACCATTTTTTCACAATAAAAAACTATCCTTTACATTCTTGACCAGTGGACATACTGTCTGCCTATATCCTCTCAGGAGCCAGATGTTTTGGCCACGAGTTGTGAAATAAAATCTGGAAGGGCTCCATTATATGGGCTGAAATGCACCATTAACAAGATGCATGACCGGGGAAGTCATTTGTACTGAATTATATTCCTGTTATGCACAACTGATATAAAAGAAAGTGCAAAAATGCATTTATGAATGAAGTGCATGACCAGAAGTGATAGAATGATAGATTGAACATTGTTCTGCATTTTAAAGAGTCTTACACAAGAAACCATTAGAGAACATTAAAACACTGACGGCTTAAAAATGCAACGTCAGTTCTACCGATCAAACAAACTGTGCAAAAACGTCTGAACTGGCTTGAAATCGCTCCAAGAATGCAAAACGCAAGCACAGAGCCAGCAGCAGACAGAAGACATCTCACTAAAGCTTGGACTGATTAATGCAAGCAGATAAATCCAATAAAGCAATGCAATAAAAACAATAAACTTTTAAAGGGATAGTTCGGCCAAAAATGATATTAAACCCATGATTTACTCACCCCCAAGCTGTCCGAGTTGCATATGTCCATCGTTTTTCAGACAAACACATTTTCGGATATTTTATCAAATGTTTTAGATCTTTCAGTTGATTAAATGTAATGTTACGGGGTCCACGACCTTCAAGTCCAAAAAAAGTGCGTCAATCCTTCACAAATTAAATCCAAACGGCTCCAGGATGATAAACAAAGGTCTTCTGAGGGTAATCCGCACGGTGTTGTTATAGAAATATTCATTTTCAAAACTTTATTAACAAAAATAAATACCTTCCGGTAGCGCCGCCATCTTAGTCGCGTCTGCATTCAGGATGAGAGCTTACTCAGCCTACGGAGGCTACTCTGCTGCTGCTTTGTGCCCCCGCCCTCCGAATTTGTCCTACGTCACTAAGAAAAGTGCATACACTACGCTAATACTCTCTTCTGAAAACAGAGGAGTCTAAGAAGGTGGCGCTACCGGAAGGTATTTATTTTCGTTAATAAAGTTTTAAATATGGATATTTCTACAACAACACCGCACAGATTACCCTCAGAAGACCTTTGTTTATCATCCTGGAGCCGTTTGGATTTAATTTGTGAAGGATGGACGCACTTTTTTGGACTTGAAGATCATGGACTATGGGTGGACCCCGTAACATTACGTTTAATCAACTGAAAGATCTAAAACATTTTCTAAAATATCCGAAAATGTGTTTGTCTGAAAAATGTTGGACATATGCAACTCGGACAGCTTGGGGGTGAGTAAATCATGGGTTTAATATCATTTTTGGCCGAACTATCCCTTTAAACATTTAAAGTTATCAACAATGTCCAGAGCACAAGTTATAGCCAGTACTGAAAGTTATGCGCTAATTTACCTCTTTGAACCCAAACCAAATATAAACATTAGTTATAACCGTCTGAATTACTCTCCTCCCGCTCTCTGTTTTATCCAATCAAACATTTCCCCTGAGCCTTGTGACTGACTCATTTTTATGCCACCCACCTGGGTTGTAGTTTAAGTCCATAATGGTGTTCGAGCTCTACCCAACAAGAACACAAAGACTTGATCCACTCATCTCATCTGTCCATTACAAGGGGTCTCTTATCTCTCTCCATGTTTGGTGGTCACAGAGTCAAACCATCAGGAAAGAGATGGTCCAAACCAGCAGGTTATTTCTTTATTTTGTTCCTCCCCAGGCTCACCCTGAAGAGATCCTGCTGTTCCGAATCAGAGCGGCATTCAATCGTGCAATGTGGCGATTTAGCGGAGGACAAGCGAAAGAGTGTGTCTCGTAAATCATGATCACTGAGGCTTTAAGGGGTCTTGCCCCATCCTTTAAATTTGCCGATCGAAAAGCGGGCACCCCGCCAAACAGCCTGGCTCCTTTCGGAGCTCTATAAATATACAGTAAGAGCTGCTGAGGCTGGTACGGCTGGGAAAGCCATTGCTTAGTCTTATCTCTTTGTTTAACTTCGATAAATCCATCTAGATCTTTTAAAACCTGTTCGGTTCACTTTATTCGTGGGAACAGAAATGAAGATGATAGAAGGAATATAATTATGATGTTGTTTTTGATAAAGTGAAAAGTAAATGGAAATGCTGCAGAACTTTACCATTGTCAGAAAAAGGTCAAAACACTGGGTCAAAACGATGAGCCCAGCCTGCTGGGTTGGAATTTAACCCATGTTGGTTTGTTTCAACCCAAAATGCTTGATTGTTTTAACTCAATGTTGTGTCAAATATAAAAATTTTATGGGTTCATTTCAACCCAGCATTGTTTTACTGTATGTACCTTTGAGGTACAAACTTGTGTTTTTTAGATACCAATGTGTATCTTTTAGGTAATATGCACCATTTAGTTTTTGATAGGGTGCCACCTTTCGTACCTTCTTTCTAGGAGATTATATATTTAAATTCAAATAGTCTTTGTGCAAGGACCATACTTTACTTTGTTAATGACTGAAAATCTTTATCAGCCCATAGCTCTCAAACCTTTTGTTCATACAACATGAGATTAATTGCATTATTGTTTTCCTCACTTTTGGATTAAAGAGCACCAATGGTCCGATTCATGATTTTACATTTCCTGTGGTGTGTAAGTGTGTATTAGTACATGTTCACGATATGCAAAGGTACAATCCCCAAAGTAAACAATGACGCGAGTTATTGTCTCCAACGTAAATCTTTTTTCTTGGACTACAACAAACACACAGATTATAGGCAACAGTTTACTTCCTGGGATTGGTGATGAAGAAAAGACGGACAGTATCATAATCCCTCCCGCTTCGGACTCTCAGCCTGTAAATTAAACCTCTGTTAGCAATGCACGCAAATCTTTCAAACATGGTAAGTAGCCTAAGCCAGAGGTATTCAGACCAATCACAACGTACAGATTAGCTGGCCAATCAGGGACACAGAGCTTTTAAAATTTCTTCGTTTCAGAAAGAGAGTGAAATCTGGAGCTACAAAACTGTACGATATGTAGGAAATAATGTGTTTTTTAACCATAAACCACGCAAACACAACATATTATACCAAATACACGAAACAACGTTGTTTTATAGCAATGAAATAGGTGCTCTTTAAAGCATCTGTTAAATGCAAATGTCAGAATCATTGTTGTTTATTTAAAAAGAAATGCAAATATAAAATCTAGCATTTCCAATATGTACAACTAAAGAAAGTCATATTGGTTTGAATGGCAAAACTATAATTGTTTGTTTAGTTAACCCTTTAAATGAAGGTTGCTCAACTAGTTTTATAGCACACGGTGTCTGAAGACACCTGTAACATTTGCTGACACTGTGAAAACGTGAAACTGCCATGTATTCCGGTTATATCTGCTGTATAGGATATGTCAGGGGTGTAAATGGGTCAACACAGTGTTCACTTACACAGACGTGACGTCAAAGGTTCAATGTAAATCTTAACCTGATCTGTACTGGCGGTATGTGCAAGTATTTAGGGAGACTGGAAGTTTGCTATGACAGCCAGACCACCCAACCGTTACCATGTTATGTAAGTGTCTGTATCCTGTTTTGTCTTTAGTTGTACCTCACACAGTTAGTTGGTTATCTAAATAGGTACCTAATGTCCTCTATGGAAAAAATATCATGTAGGTTATATACGGGCAGCAGAAATTAGTTTTTTTAAAGGATTGAGTAGACACGCACACACACACACTCTTCTAGACGGCTGCTTTAAATCTCTCAAATATAATCAGAGCTCAAGTGTTATGTGGTGACGCCTGACCTAAGTTTATCTCTTGACAGCAATGACAAAACTTTGTGGACAATTGCCAGACATGTGCCACATTATTCTCACTGGGAAACACAAAGATGTCATCCTGCAGAATGCATAGAGTGGAAATGTACATGCCAAGACTGCATTTATAGCCATGCAAATATTTAAATACAAATTCTGCATTGGTATTTCATAAATAAAAAAACTATAGATATTGAGACACTTGAACTTTACAAAACAGTACCACAAAATAAATTAAAGCACCTGCTAAAGGACTTAATGTATGAAGCAAAAGTATTACTGTACCATGGTAATTTGGAGTCTACTAAAGTAGCACAAAAATACTGTACCATGGCACGTTTATAACCGTGTTATTGTATTTATCACAATTTTACCATCTGATACTCACACTGCATTCCTTTTTTTTTCATGTGTGTGCGTGTATACATGTGGCAAACTCTCATATGACTTCTCTCTGTCATTTCAATCACACTGAGCACACAAGACATAACCCACACCCAAAGCATTATGGGATATCAGCTCTTCCCTTTTCAATCTCAGGTGTCATCAATTCTTTTTCTCTGCTTAGGTCAGCTCAGTATCATTAGATCACAGTCCAGGTTGAGGAAAGATATACATAAGTGTTTATATTGTAAGCAAGATTAGGATAAACTTAATTCTCATAAAACATTCTCAAATTGATGGATAAATGACTAAATGTACAATAGTAATAGTAAATAAAGTACCATTGTACTACTATGGTATTTTGGATATTGTTTCATACTGCCATGAATATCATGACACATTCATATCCGTATCGTTGTATTTCCAACACGAGATCTCATGGAAAGCCGTGTGGTAGTCACGAAAAATTTGATTAATTTATTCGTGTCCATGGCACGAAATTCACCTGGAGCACAAATGTCTGTTTCGTGTCACCGATAAATAGTTTTTCATGTCCGTGGCACGGCTTTCTTTTTTGTGTCATATTATGTATTGTTTTCTCATATCCCCCTATTTTTAAATCATTGTCGCTTGTGGTTAGATTTGGGGTTTGGGTTAGGATGTACTTTTATGTATTGTTTTCTACATGTTTTTCTTCTGCTTTTAAAACTATTCTCGCCTAGAGTTGGGGTTTGGATGTCTAAAAATGTAACAAAGTGATTCTAACCCCAACCCCAAAGGACAATGGTAAGAAAATAGAAAAAAAACTGAGAAAACAATACATAAAATGACATGAAAAAGAAAGTCGTGCCACGAACATGAAAAACTATTTATAAAAAATTGGTGCGAGTGACATGAAAAAGACATTTGTGCTCAAGACTCAAAAAGCTGAATTTCGTGCCATGGACACGAATAAAATAAATCAAATTTTGGGTCACTATAACACGACTTTCCAAGAGATCAGTCTTTGTATTTCTCACTGTTTTACTGTATCACAGTACACTGTAAAAAAACTTTGCTGCCTTAAAAAATTTTTGTCAAATCAACTCAGATTTACAAGTCATGTCAACAGAGATGAGTTGTCACAACTTACAAAATATAGTTGAGAAAAGTCAACTTATACTAACTCACCAGTAGTTATAACAACTCATCTCTAGTCAAGATAAATAATAGTAAGTTAAAATGACTTAAAAATCCGAGTTGATTCAACAAATAAAATTAAAGCAGCAAAGTGTTTTTTACAGTGTACTAAAAGATGGAACAAATACATTTTCCTGAGCTTCAATCACTTTCCTTGACCTAAACCTTACTCAGAAAATGCCTGAATGATGATAAATGATGTGCTTAAATAAATTACTTAGATGTTTAGAATAATGAACACTGATGGTTATTAGCAAACATTCAGTGTTTCTATGTGTATATCAAGTATAACAAGTAACCCAGAGGAGTGTTTTCTCATGAATATTCATCTGGCTGAAGGCAACACCTTTGTAGATAAAAAAACATTTATTATAAAACACAATCCTGTTCTCTAAAGATCGTTTGCTAAAAGTGTAAAACATTTTGATGTCCTTCAGCTTATTTGCATAAAGAATTACGAGCTGAGGCGTTAAAACAACATTGCATTTAAAATTGGATAAAACACAATATTGCACGGGCCAAGTTCAATCCATGTACGAGTGGTTGTGACATCTGGAAACCATAAAGATGGTTAACGTGCAGATGGGAAGAAAATAAAGCTTGTATCTCCACTACCTCTCCAAATAAAAGTCTGGTGAACCTAAACACCCATCGGAGGAATATTTACACCGTCAGCGCTGCTGACTGAAAGCCTTTACGTTTGAAAGAGGAGAACTTAACTCAGACCAGCTTCCTTAACCTAAATCTAACCCTGAAGGATAACAGTTCGTTAACAAGCATGCATCTAATATTTTTTATTTATTTTCTCATCTCAGAAAATTGAATTTTAAATAGTTTACCCTTAAAAAAAGGTTTCCTGACTCATATATAAGATGATATCAGTACATCCGTCTCGCTGTTGAAGTGCACCTGTTACAAAACCACATCAACACAAACTTTGTTCATTGTTTGGTCTATAAGTGGGTTCCTGCAAGGAATATTACATATACTGTAGTGTTGCTCAGCAATTTTACAAGCATTTGGTAAGTCTTATGTATGCCGTGTGTGCACGTCTATGCATACATTGATTTTCAATGCAAACCCAAGCTGTGCTCATTTTCCAAGAGATGCAGAAGCATAAAAACTTTTTGATATACATTTAATTCTTTTATAAACAGCATACATTATTTTTTTCTTTATAACATCATTTAATTTTAATACACGTCTAATATTTAGTCTAAACCTTGCAGAAGTCCTTGCTGTTCAACAGAGGCAAACTGGATGCAGACCTTTCGAGTGCATTCTTTTCAGAACCTCCTGAAAGGTCCCTCTTTTCATCCATAAACTACACTGCTCTCAATCAGGTCCAGTAGACCTGGGTTCCTCATTCTGCTATCAGCAACCTTGCAGGCACTTTCGATTTAAGAATTATAACTTCCTGGAGCCATGACCACCGCCACACGAGACCAGTGGCTTATGAGAGTCCAGTATGAGTGGAGAGAGATGGGAATTAATGGCACATAAATGAAGTGAACGATAAAAACTCTTCCCCTGCTCCATCAGGCTACAAAATATAAGAAATGAGAGGATGAGGGACACGCACTGTGTAAAAACACAATTACCAAAATACATATTTTGGTATTTTTCAACGCTACACATTTTGTAGATTTATGCGCATGACAAAAGAGACATAATGTGTGAAGAATTATGAAGTTCAATGCATAAATGTTAAAAGCACATCCTTTTATAAATCACGAGACTCAGGATACGATAATCTTCAGAAAAGACTGGCATAAAAAATGACACCTAGAGATTTCTCTCTTCTCTCTCTCTCTCTCTATGGAAAGAGATTCATACACCTAAACACATACTCTATAGCTTACAGGAGGATCTCACTATTGTTAATGAAATGCAAACATCACTCCAGCCTGCCATAAAGGTACATCCATATATTTAGGTATAATCTGCTCACTGCTTCACTTCATACTAACAGCCATAACTCACTTTGAGCAAAGCATCTGAGCTCTATTTTTATAAAACACACATTGATAAATATAAATCATGCTGACACGGAGATGAACCCATAAATAAAGGCAGCAGGACAGAGCCAAATCATCACATTACAAAACGTACAAAAACAATGTGATGCATTCTTAACCCTGATCTGAAATCAGTGTTGTTATTTCACTAATAATAGCGAAGATAAGGAAGAGCCTACAATGGCATCACATGAAAACTTCGACCAGAAGCAGTGAAGCAAAAGAAACGGATTTGTATGCTGCTCTGAAATTATTTATAACAGGCATATTGAAAGAAATGCCCGCAGCCAGCCAGGTTCAGTAACTACTCGATGAAATTGAACCACAAAGTGCAGTGTAATTCATGTTTTAAGGTGCTTGAGGTGACTTATGTGAGATTAAATAAAAGTCTTTAAACCCCATGATGAAAAACGCACACAGAAGGTCATTCAATGCATTCTGTGGAGCTCAAATAAAACATAACTGCTCAATGCATGATAACTGCATGTGCATTTTTTTTTTTGGTAGCAGGATATCATCTAAGAGATGTAAAGGTTGTAAATGCTATGATAATACAATGAAGACTGCCATTATTGTAGGGCTGGGCAAAAAAAGCGATTTTTCGATTAATCGGTTATTTTTTTAAATGTGGCCAATTCAAAATCGGTTCTCAAAGAGCAGAATTGATTTTTTTTCTTTCATATTTATTTCTGCAAACATTTAACGTAAGATTAACGTTAATCTAATTACTAGTCTTCTTCACTAGATGTCAACCTCTTTTTTGCCTTGCACGATGTTACCAAGAAGCAAGAGGCAACCTGTCATTCATTCATTCAGTGCTTAAAATGGCAGTTTCATGTGCTTCATCGACGTTGTTGCTTGAATCCAGTATAAAAACCGACTCGAGAACCGGAATCGAAAATTGAATCGAGAATCAAAATCGAATTGATCTGGAATTAATATAAACCAATATTAATTTCTCCTGCACGGTCATAGAAATAGTAAAAAATAAAAAATCTATGGGGTGGTACTCTTTCAAAAGGTACACCTTTGCACCTAAAGAGTTCATATTATTGATACCTCAGAGGTACATATTGGTACCAAATGTTCATATCTGTAGCTAAACAGTACGTATTAGGACCTTTTTAAACAAACAAATATGCTACATCTCCACCAGAACCAATAATCTTAATTCATAATTCCCTCTAGATGCTTTTTTTCTTTCTATAATGCCTACATTTCATAATAACAGGATCCACATTTTCTCCATATGGCACCCATTGCCAGTTTCATCATGATGCTCATCTTTTCCTAAAGACTTATTTAACTCACAAGACCTGTAGGGTTTACTGCCCCTTCATTATATTTCTACCCACTTTTTTTTAATAACACTGCATTTCATAATTTTGTCCTCTATATGCCACTACTCTTGCAACTTGTAGACTACACAGCAATCCTAGGATTTTATTCGTTTGCCCACGTCCATCTTTTACATCTACCTGTGTGACTTATAACACACATGCTTTATACTGCACCTGTACAGCATTACATCTGCTCACAATGATTTTTGGCTCAGTTTGATTGGTGTAGAAAGGGGGGCATGTTAAAATTTACTAGTGGTTAATCTACTGCCAGTCAAACTGATCTAGAATCAGGTGTGTAACAATCGAAAGCATGAGAGCAGTTTTTCTTTAGTATCAATATTATTATATTATTATTTAATATTTAATTAACTTTATTATTTCTACAAGAGGCAATGCATTTCTTAATTTTAGATTATTTTATGCCTCACCACAAGGTGGCAGACTTTAAAAAAAAAAAAACGATTTCTTGCTCTTGGTTTCTGTTCACGATTTTAGTTTGGGTCTTTGATTTAAAAATATTATAATGATGGATTTGTCCCATTTTCTGGAGTTTGGGATGCTGATTCTGACCTTTGGATTGAGATGATAAAAACAAGCTAGACAATGGGGTAGACGAGTCCTAGACTAAAATAAATGTAAGAGCTGTCCAAACTAAAAACAACTTAGGACATATCTTAAAACACACCAGTGCCCTTTGTTTTGCCTCAAAATGCAAAAAGTAGTGTTTTTAGTAAGGCATGTTTGTTAGAACTAGTTATATTTCCTAATTAAACTAAGGCCTTATCCTGGTTTAAGCTAATCCCTGTCCGGGAAACCATACCAATATGACACTAGTTTAAGCAATTTATAAGACTTATGACTATGAGGCAAAATGTTACTTTAATTGGTTTACACTGTTGTTTTAACATATGTTGGCTAAATAAACCTGGTTATAAATGCTAGTTATAAACAAACCTATGCTGAATTGTTGTTACCCAACCACAGGTTGAAACGACACAGCATAGTTTTATTTATAACACAACAGCTGTTTCTGTTCAATATTTACCCAACCATGGGTTAAAACAACCCAATATTATAGAGAAATATATTTTTTTGAAAATCTGCAAACTCATACAGACATGCATAATTTACCACACATAACAAAACAAATAACTACAAAAGGGTACACTAAAATATGATGGTTACCCAGTGTTTTGTCAAAAAGGGACGAGCCCAGCTCCTTGGGTTGTAATTTAACTTATGCTGGATTGTTTCACCCCAAAATGTTTGGTTGTTATAACCCATTGATGGATAAAATATAATTTTTTTCTAGGTTAATTTAACCCAACAGTTGAGCTCATCCCTTTTAGACCAAGTGGGTTGAAAATAACTTTTTTAGAGTGTTTATGAACACAAAACATTTTTATGGCAGAGGTAAAATTACATATTTAAATCAAATTACTATGCAAATGAAACGTAGTCTGAAAGACCGTTTAATGTAAATTGCATGCACACTCAGATCCACACAGCAGGAAAGCTGATTGGAAAACAATCAGGAATGTTACATGGACTCATGGAGGTACAGACTAATAAGAAATATTACCAAAATGTGTCAGAAAGAAAACAAATCTTGCAAACGTGATTGTTTTCTGATCTACTTCTTGCCAGACTGTTGGGTGTAAATTTGCTTGATTTTGAATTAACACGAGAAAAAAAAAAACATTTGCACTATATTGATCCTTAATTGAAATCTCATATTACAGTTGTGTTGGTAAAATGACCTTTTAGAAAACCCATAATTTAGGTTAAATTGTGCAAATACAACAATAATACACACATGAGTTTTTCCTAAAACAAATAATTGTTTTCAAAAATAGACTTCAAGCCAAAACTTATCACAAAATGGCCAAACTGTTTCTATTATACATTAAAGATCTCTATCTGACAGTCTGTACTAATCCTAATCCAGATAAGAGGATGCGATTGAAGTAAATATTGACATTTCTTATCTAAAGCAATCAATTCCAGCTGTCCATTTATAATTTCCTTTTAATCATATTTATGCATTTTATTTCCCCTGCCTTTACAGATAATAAACCATAGAAAGAGCCTGCGGCAATTACACTTTAATCACTTCAAGAGTCATTATGACTAAAACTTGTGTAGTTTCTTGAAGGATTACGCATGACAATATATTCCTTATAGTAGATATGAATAGTGATTTATCTGACAAAATACACTGATGGACTTGAGTGTATGACAGGCAGAATTATTGCTATGAATACCCACTAAAATGATTTATATTTCTAATAAAAATTCACAAGCGACCACTTGGGGGCACCAGAGTCATCTATTTGAGACAATATATGTGAAATCATATAAATATGCCATTAAGATTTGACACTGTCACAAAAATGACGATGTAGTTGTCAGTTTTACCTGATGTGAGACACTTTGGCAAAACTTTAAGATGGAAAGTTTCAGAATGTTATAAGAAAGCTTTTCTTGTATTGAGATATTATGACTTGTATGACCTCACTATTGTTGCTGTTCGGGGTCCAACCATTTTAACTGATTAACTAATTTGGATTAAAACAAAGAAAACAAGCCTATACGGACTACTTCCTCAACATAACTAATATATAAATAGTCCACTGTTTCAATATATAATGCACACGCTCCTGAGTCATACAATCATTTTGAAGTGAACAGCAGGCAGCAACAACTGATTAGAAAAAGCCTTCAGAATCTAATATGTCATTTCTTCACCTATTTAACAAATCAAAAGTGTTGTTTTGCTCTCTGTGGGCTCTGTGTCGGGTTCGGATTATTCACAGCTAATGAATGAGTCATGTAGTGAAATGGGTTTCAGTCAATTTATGTTCAGTTAAACAAAATCCACTTTACGAGCAAGCAAGAGAGAGAGAGAGAGAGAGAGAGAGAGAGAGAGAGAGAGAGAGAGAGAGAGAGAGAGAGAGAGAGAGAGAGAGAGAGAGAGAGAGATTCATTACACCTTGGCGTAGGTCTGCGGTTTTGAAAGAAAGGAAGAAAACGGGGTCTTGAAGCAAAAGCTAAAAACTGTTTGGGTTATAAGAGCTAATGAAATGGTCTGCTGTAATGGAAGTCTATATGGCAGTGCACTCCAGAGGGTTTCAGAACAGAAATGCTTTACACCTCTTTTCTATAAAAGTGTATGTTATGGGCTGTGATGTTGTGTAAATCATAGTTTTATTACTTATCATATCAATCTAATTCATTTTTAAGCACTTCCATTGCAAACATACAGTGTTCATGTAGCTTAGTTGGTATTACCAGCACAAAGGTGATGGGTTTCATCCCAAGGAACACCGATACTATGTGCCTGTAAGTTGTGTTGGGTAAAAGTGTAAATGAAATGCATTACAGTATGCTTCTTCCAATGAATGTACTGTTCAGTAGCACCAACCTTTAATGATAAAAGACAAACTAAATAGTTTCCTGATTTCATTCACCCTAATTATTTTAACATCCTTTCATTTGTCTATACACAATATCCAAAACACAGAAAGAATGTCGCCGAAAGGGGAACCACATACCCTCTTTTGAGGCTACATCCCCTGCACATGTTTCAGCATGAGCTGCACATGCGAACCCATCACAACAAACCAAACATTTACAGTAGGCTACGTCACGCTGCATTCGCTCCATCTGGAGAGACGGATAATAATGCCATCCTTATGAATAACAGAAGCAACTACCAACTACATCAATGACCAATTGTACTCTGCAATTTTCTTTGTAAATAAACAATACTTAAAACACACCAAAACAAAGTTGCAGAGATAAAATGATGTTTTCTGGTGAGATAGCTTTGTTGTAGGGTTTGTATTTATGAGGCTGTAAAATGTTTAATAGGGTAATATATTGTGTGGACAGTTTCATTGAACTGTTTAATTCGTTTTTAACAGTTTAAATGTTTTATCTATTGCAGCAAACAGCACACGTCTAGAGACTGTTTAACTTGGTTAAGTGGGGAGTTTATGGATCGCCCCTTGCAGGATCTAAACCTGTTATTTAACAATCACTACAATATTTAAAGTCACAATGAAATTTAAATGAAAAACATTTATATTTGGGTATTTTTTTTACAAATGACTTATACACTCATCTAAAGGATTATAGGAACACTTGTTTAATTTCTCATTAATGCAATTATCTAATCAACCAATCACGTGGCAGTTGCTTCAATGCATTTAGGGGTGTGGTCCTGGTCAAGACAATCTCCTGAACTCCAAACTGAATGTCAGAATGGGAAAGAAAGGTGATTTAAGCAATTTGAGCGTGGCATGTTTGTTGGTGCCAGACGGGCCGGTCTGAGTATTTCACAATCTGCTCAGTTACTGGGATTTTCACGCACAACCATTTCTAGAGTTTACAAAGAATGGTGTGAAAAGTGAAAAACATCCAGTATGCGGCAGTCCTGTGGGCGAAAATGCCTTGTTGATGCTAGAGGTCAGAGGAGAATGGGCCGACTGATTCAAGCTGTAGAGCAACTTTGACTGAAATAACCACTTGTTACAACCGAGGTATGCAGCAAAGCATTTGTAAAGCCAAAGCACGCACAACCTTGAGGTGAATGGGCTACAACAGCAGAAGACCCCACTGGGTACCACTCATCTCCACTACAAATCTCAACTACAAAAGAGGCTTCAATTTGCACAAGCTCAGCAATTGGACAGTTGAAGACTGGAAAAATGTTGCCTGGTCTGTTAAGTCTCGATTTCTGTTGAGACATTCAGATGGTAGAGTCAGAATTTGGCGTAAACAGAATGAGAACATGGATCCATCATGCCTTGTTACCACTTTGCAGGCTGGTGGTGGTGGTGTAATGGTGTGGGGAATGTTTTCTTGGCACACTTAAGGCCCCTTAGTGCCAATTGGGCATCATTTAAATGCCACGGCCTACCTGAGCATTGTTTCTGACCATGTCCATCCCTTTATGACCACCATGTACCCATCCTCTGATGGCTATTTCCAGCAGGATAATGTACCATGTCACAAAGTTCTAATCATTTCAAGTTGGTTTATTGAACATGAAAATGAGTTCACTGTACTAAAATGGCCCCCACAGTCACCAGATCTCAACCCAATAGAGCATCTTTGGGATGTGGTGGAACAGGAGCTTCGTGCCCTGGATGTGCATCCCACAAATCTCCATCTACTGCAAGATGCTATCCTATCCTATCTTATCCTTTAAAAGGAAAGAAAGACATTTAGAAACCAATACATAAAAAGTACATCCTAACCCAAAATAGGAAAAAAACAATACATAGAATGACACAAAAAGAAAGTCGTGCAACGTACACGAAAAACTTTTTATAGAAATTCGTGCTTAGTGACACGAAAAAGACATTCATGCTCAAGGCATGAATAAAGCTGAATTTCGTGCCATGGACACGAATAAATTAATCAAATTTTTTGTAACACGACTTGTGAAATCATGTTGTGCAGTAGTTGAAACAAAAATTGTCCAAATATCCATTAAGAGAGGAGCAGTAAGCAAGTAGCTTTATGGGACACATGTACCCAGATCAATCAATGTGAATATGCCTTGGGTTGTTTTACGCCCAGAATGAACTCCCTCACACGATCTTTGGCTGTCCGCGCACACACCTGGACACAGGCCAGTCTGCTTATTCACAACAATAGAGAGCTTTGTTCTGACTTGAGCCATATTGCAGTGTCTGCTTCATGTTGTACTGCAGGACAGATTTAGCTTTTGGGAAATTGTTTGATTTTCTTGCTGGTTCTCTTTGGGGTCTTTTATAACTTTGATTCTTATTTTGCATCAGCTTGAAAGGGACAAAATGCCATGAAAGACCATGCAATCATTTTTGACTTCAGAAATATGCCAAGACATTCTCTCTCTAACAGCCGTGAGATATCCAGATGGCCATTTTTTCATCAAACACCAAGGTCATTGAAATCTTCAGCATGTATCTCGGTTTGGCACGTAGAGGGTTTGAAACAGATATGTGTACACGTAGTTTGTCCTACATGAACATGAACTTTCCTATTAAAATGAACCCATATAAAAATATCCCAGTGTACCTTACAGCTAGATCCATGACTTATCTCTGAATATGACTACTGTGAATTTTCCAGAGTAAAGCATATCACTGATAAGATTAGGTTTTGTATAAATAATGCATATGAAAATCCTATATAGAGGTAGATTAGCATATTTCTTTATGAGTTTGCTGTGAAGCTTGAAGATGAAATTCTGTGTTTTTTAAATGCAAACATTCATTCAAATACTGTGGCACGAACTGTGGCCCACTGCTCATTTATCTGTTATTGTTTATTACAGAGTAGTTGCCTGTATTAAACTCCATTAAAAAGTTACGAAATCTTGTATTCAAACATGTACATCATTACCTTTCTGCAGACTTCATCCAGTGGAAGATCCATTGAATGAAGCCATGAAACAAAAGTATAATAAGTGGCCTTCACATTTTTGTAACAGGAATTGTTTAACAAAGCGACTGAGACGAGCTCAACACCACGAGTGACACAATGATCAGTGCTGTCTGCTGATAATATGTACACTCTAAAAATGGCTGGGTTATTTTTGACCCATAATGGGTAAATATTGGACAGAACAAAAATGACCCAATGTTGGGTTGTTGTTATGCAACCATGGATTATAATAACCCAACAGTTGCGTTAAAACAACCCAGCATTGGGTCAATTTTAAACCAGCAGTTCTGTCTAATATTTACCCATTACGGGTCAAAAATAACCCAGCCATTTTAAGAGTGCAAAACATGTAATATTCACCCATTGTACAGGGTGCATGTCAGGCTACGCAGAGGCTATGCCTAATCTACGGCATAGCTACGGCGTAGAGCTTATGCACAACTATAAATTGGGCTTCAGTCCACAGCTCACCCCTCCCTTTCGAAATGCAAAGAGAAGCTACGGTAGCCGACTGGATAAACATGTCATCATCTGAGACAACATAGTGACAAAACACACTTTGTAAAACATTTTTTCCATGAAACATAATGGCAACTTCCATGTATGGGGACCTGCGGTGTATGTAGATAAAATTGGCTTATTCAAAGTTAGTAAAAACAATATAGTTCATTTTGTATGGTCTTTACACCAGTGATTATACAGTTATGTATTTTATCCACAATGCACCTTTAAGTCCATTTTCTTAAAAAATCCAGATAATTTATTCACCACCATGTCATCCGAAATGTTTCTTTGTTCAGTCGAGAAGAAATTATGTTTTTTGAGGAAAACATTCCAGGATTTTTCTAATTTTAATGAACTTTAATGGACTTTTTTAACCAACACTTAACAGTTTTAATGCAGTTTAAAATTGCAGTTTCAAAGGACTCTAAATGATCTCAAAGCTTATCTAGTGAAACGATTGTCATTTTTGGCAAAAAAAAATATATATGCACTTTTAAACCACAACTTCTCTTCTTCCTCCGGCTGTGTGACGAGCCAGCGCGACCTCACGTAATTGTGTAATGATGTCGAAAGGTCACGTGTTACATATATGAAACACACATTTGCAGACCATTTTAAACAATAAACTGACACAAAGACAAATAATTAGTATCATTCGACATATAACAACGTCAGAGCGGTCCTCTTTCTAAACACTTGTAAACACTGTGACGTAGTTTCAATACGTCATCCATGACCTCTTGACGTGATGACGTATTGCGTGAGGTCGCTCTGGCGCATCACACGACCTGAGGAAGACGAGAAGTTGTGGTTTAAAATTTTTCTTGCCAAAAATGACAATGGTTTTGCTAGATAAGACCCTTATGCCTCGTTTGGGATCATTTAGAGTCCTTTGAAACTGCAATTTTAAACTGCATTAAAAAAAGTGTTGGGGTCCATTAACGTCCATTAAAATGAGAAAAATCCTGGAATGTTTTCCTCAAAAAACATAATTTCTTCTCAACTGAACAAAGAAAAACATCAACATTTTGGATGACATGGTGGTGAGTAAATTATCTGGATTTTTTTAAAGAAAATTTACTAACCCTTTAACAGAGGCCCCAAAAACGATTTAGCATTAGGTTACACTTTATTTTGATAGTCCACTTTAGACATTCTACTAACTATAAACAACTTTGCAACTACATGTCAACTAACTTTCAATAATTTGCAACTATACGTCAACTAACTGTCATTAGAGTATTAGTAGACTCTAATGGTTGGGGTTAGGGAAGAGGTTTGGGTTAGTGGAATAAGTTGACATGCACCTGCAAAGATACTTATAGTCAGTTGAAAGTCTGTTGAGATATCATCACAATAAAGTGTTAGTAGATATTAAGCAGACAATCTACTAATTCTCTAAAGATTGGTAGTTGATAAGTAGTTGCAAAGTTACTTATAATAAGTAAAATGTCTAAAGTGGACTATCGAAATAAAGTGTTACCCAGCATTAAACCCGACACTTTCATATGTAGAAAATGTAATTGCATTAGACAGGAAAACAATAACACATAACTCAACAAGTGCCATCTGCAAGTGAATATTTCTGAGCAATTTTTGTGAATTAACTTTTTTGGTCTCAATGTCATTTTAGGTGGACATGAAGACAAAAGTGTATTAAGCTTCATACAGGTGTAATGCATTAAATGAACTATGGATTTAATAACCTTAGATTTCAAATATATTAAATTAAACATCTTTTGATGTATATTTTTAAACTTATTTTTGTAAAACATCCCAGCAAGCAATAGCCATCATTTCACCGTCTAGACCCGATATAGCCTAGTCCATCTGTGAGTAACCTTCTTCTAGTCAAAATAAACTTGAATTTGGTTACACGCCAAAATAACTTGTGAGATGTCTGATATTCCATCATGTAAGAAAAGTCAACAGTGATGAAAAGGGGTTTGGTTTATTCATTTATTTTATTTCATTTATTATTGGGCTATGGTTAGACGGCTATACTGACAACCCAAATGTTGCCTTGTTTTAGCCTAGGTGTTTAGACGGCTATTGGATGTCTTTTAATCGCAAAATTGCTTCCTCGGATATTGCTTATAAAGTATTTTTGGCTATAATAAAACAACATTCCTTAAACTACTGTACACTTTATGAATAAACATATTTGTATCTTTCACAAACATTTTCCACATGTCAGCTATGCCGTGATCGTGCTGACTGCAGACTAACCTTTCACCTCCTCTATGATTATATATGTAAGCCTGTGGCGAGATGCCCATGTGGATCATGTTTCTTAAAGCATGCAAGACATGCGAGGAGCGGTCAGAGTGACATTGCATGATAACAGAGTAGATTTAAATCTATAGCTCTTTCTCTCCCTCACCTGCCATGGCAAAAGGGTTAGGTTACCTTTAAGAGGCATGACAGATCAAGAGGGAAAAAGTTGAGTCGAGTAAGCCCCTAGCTTTTATCGTGCGCTTTACACACCATGTCAAAAAAAACGACACTTTTAAAAATAAAGGTGCAATAGAAGAAATGTTTTTCTGCTCAAATAATCTAAGCTAGCAGTGACTCAGATCTGACGCAGAGAGCATTCATTTAATTGGGCTTGTTTGTTATTCTCTTTTCATAAGGACCTTCCTGGTGGGAAGCTGAATCTAAATGTTAAATAAATTGCAAATTGCCGGCGATCAAGCGCAAGAAAACATCTGAACAGTTGGAGGTAAATGAAAGGACAAAACATAAAGAGATTCAGACAGCAGCAACAGCGTAAATAAACATCACGAACAGAGGAGCGATGACCTTCAGACAAAAGCCCCTGGATTTCTCACTGAACCTCAGGCTTCCTGATGAGCGCCGTCCAATTAAAACCCTGATTAACTGTGCATGTAATTCTACACGAGTTCATGTCAAATGAGACCCAGAGAGAGAGAGAGGAGGACAACAAAACTCTTTTGGAAAAACTTCAAAGACCTACCAATGACATTTTGAAGAACTTTAATAAACATAATGACTTTGAATGTGAGAATATAAATGCAAGTCAAACTGATGTTTACGGTTTAATCTGCAAGAAATTCTTTATTGCTTCCTCCAGCGTTCAACTTTGATATATTTGGTTGTTCGTTCGCCCTGGTGCTGCAGTAATGACCCGGTGTCCTGTGGTCTCAGTGGGCTGCCTGTGTGAGCCTGTGTTTGTGAACGGATATACAGCCGAGGAAAGATGAAAGAGAGGGAGTGAGAGAAGGTGAAAGAACGAAAAGAGGGAGACATGATTTGTGCTGTAATTAAGTCACAGTAAAAGTGAGAATAATGGCCTGCCGCAGGAGATTCGGCAGTTAGCTCCATTATTCACTCACTGATATCATCCAGATAAATGCAGAGAGAGAGAGAACGAGAAAAAGAAAGAATGAATTACCAAAAGAATGTCCCAATGAACAGAAGAATGAAAAATGAAAAAACAAACTAATAAACGATAGAACAAGTGGACTAATGAAATAATAAAGCAATAAAGAATGACAGGAATAAAGAAATACAGAAAGAAAGAAAGACAGAAAAAAAACGTCAGAAAGAATGACAGAAATAATATAGACAAATTACAGAAAGAATGAATGATAGAAAGATAGACAGACAGACAGAAAGAAAGAACGACCTAAATAATGACAGAAAAAACGTCAAAAAGATTGAGCAACCGAAAGAAAGACAGGAAAGAATGATGGAAAGATGACAAAGAAAGAACGACAGGAAGGAATGACAAAAAAAGAATGAAAAAACTAAGGAAAGAAAGAAACAAGAGAAAGATAGAGTGACGAAAAAATGACAGAAGGAATGACAGAAAGAAGAAATGAAAGAGAAAGAACAACATGGTAGAAAGATCAAATGAACGACAAAGAATGCACAACAATAAAAGAAAGAGGAAAAGAGAAATAAAGGAGGAGAGTGATGCTTTTTCATTATTTCATTTCATATTGTAATTCCTTCCTGTCAATCTTTCTTTGTCATTTTTTCCATTGTTCTTTCCCGTTTTTCTTTAGGAAAGAAAGAAAGAAAGAAAGAAAGAAAGAAAGAAAGAAAGAAAGAACGAAAGAAAGAAAGAAAGAAAGAAAGAACGAACAACGGCAAAAAGATGGAAGGAATGACAAAGAGCAAACAAGTAAGTAAAAATTTATAAATGATTGAAAAAATGTCAAAGAGCAAATGACAGAATGAATAAAAAACGAACGAAAGAAAGAAAGATAGAGATGTTTTTTTCCTTATTTCGATATTTCTGTCTTTCTTACTGTCATTCCTTTCTTTCAATCTGTCTTTGTCATTTTTCCCATTGTTGTTTCTCGTTTTTCTTTAGGAAAGAAAGAAAGTACAACGGTGAAGAAAAAAGTAAGGAAAGACAAAGAAAATACAACAGAAAGAAAGAAAGAATGTAAGAAATAATTCATAAATGACAGAAAGAACGACAAATAGCAAACGACAGAAAGAATAAAAACGAACGAAAGAGATGTTTTTTCATTATTTCGTTCTTTTTGCCTTTCTTACTGTCATTCCTTCCTGCAATCTTTATTGGTCATTTCCCCATTTTGCTTTCCTGTCTTTCTTTAGGAAAGAAAGAAATATTGAAAGAAAGAAAGAACAACGGCAAAGAGATGGAAGGAATGACAAAGAACAAACAACAGAAAGATAGAAAGTAAGAAAGAATTAATGAAAGACGGAAAGAACGACAAAGAGAAAATGACAGAATGAATAAAAAACAAACCAAAGAAAGAAAGAAAGAAAGAAAGAAAGAAAGAAAGAAAGAAAGAAAGAAAGAAAGAAAGAAAGTGATGTTTTTTCCCATAGTTTTTCCCGTCTTTCTTAAAAAAAGAAAGAAAGAAAAAAAGAAAGAAAGAACAATGGCAAAAAGATGGAAGGAATGACAAAGAACAAACAACAGAAAGATAGAAAGTAAGAAAGAATTAATGAATGACGGTAAGAACGACAAAGAGCAAATGACAGAATGAATAAAAAACAAACGGATGAAAGAAAGAAAGAAAGAAAGAAAGAAAGAAAGTACAATGGCAAAAAGATGGAAGGAATGACAAAGAACAAACAACAGAAAGATAGAAAGTAAGAAAGAATTAATGAATGACGGTAAGAACGACAAAGAGCAAATGACAGAATGAATAAAAAACAAAGGAATGAAAGAAAGAAAGAAAGAAAGAAAGAAAGAAAGAAAGAAGGAAAGAAAGAAAGAAAGAAAGAAAGAACAATGGCAAAAAGATGGAAGGAATGACAAAGAACAAACAACAGAAAGATAGAAAGTAAGATAGAATTAATGAATGACGGTAAGAACGACAAAGAGCAAATGACAGAATGAATAAAAAACAAACGAACAAAAGAAAGAAAGAAAGAAAGAAAGAAATGAAGAAAGAAAGAAAGAAAGAAGGAAAGAAAGAAAGAAAGAAAGAAAGAAAGAAAGAAAGAAAGAAAAAAAGAAAGGAAGAAAGAAAGTGATGTTTTTTCCCATTGTTTTTTCCCGTCTTTCTTAAAAAAAGAAAGAAAGAAAGAAAGAACAATGGCAAAAAGATGGAAGGAATGACAAAGAACAAACAACAGAAAGATAGAAAGTAAGATAGAATTAATGAATGACGGTAAGAACGACAAAGAGCAAATGACAGAATGAATAAAAAACAAACGAACGAAAGAAAGAAAGAAAGAAAGAAAGAAAGAAATGAAGAAATGAAGAAAGAAAGAAAGAAAGAAAGAAAGAAAGAAAGAAAGAAAGAAAGTGATGTTTTTCCCATTGTTTTTCCCGTCTTTCTTAAAGAAAGAAAGAAAGAAAGAAAGAACAATGGCAAAAAGATGGAAGGAATGACAAAGAACAAACAACAGAAAGATAGAAAGTAAGAAAGAATTAATGAAAGACGGAAAGAACGACAAAGAGCAAATGACAGAATGAATAAAAAACAAACGAACGAACGAAAGAGAAGTTTTTTTATTATTTCGTTCTTTCTTTCTGTCATTCATTCCTGTCATAATTTCTTTGTCATTTTTCCCATTGTTCTTTCCCGTCTGAAGAATGACAAAAAAGCAATGGACAGAAAGAATGAAAACCAAAACGAACGAAAGAAAGTGTACTCTTAGGGGTTTTTAGTGAGTGTTTTATGTTTTTTATTCTGCAGGTGTTCTCTGCACATTAAATCACACACACAGTAGATTCAGTTCCTTAAATCTGCAAGTTTTTAAGACTGCAGACTCCCACTCATGTCAATAAAACAAAAGCATCTTTCTTTCATGGCCTCAAAATATTCACAGATACAAACTAAACCCCAACAATTCCAAAGTTAACAACCCACAAACTTTTAAAGCATGAACTGTAGCATCTACAGTATAACACAACCTCTCAGGCCTCTCCTCATTTTCATTAAAACCATCCTTATTATTGTGATGCCATGAAAAAATAAACATTAATAAACAAATGAAAAGTGAATAAAACGTGGTCCAGGTAGTTCAGTTCATGTCAGCCTTGAGTCTGTTTTAACTTGCTTAAGATTCTGTTCATAATGCTGGTACCATCACACCCCCTGAAACCAGAACTGATGTTTAATTCTGCTGTTCAGGGGCCACCAAAGTCATTTTTCACTTTATTATGACATAAGGTTTATCTGCACGATACAGACATATTATGAACAGTTGGTTCACAGCGACAGATGGAGAGAATAAAAAATAACACTGCTATTGAAAGTTACCAAGGGGACTATTTTCGGGCAGTGCGTAATATCAATACTCCACCTGCAGCCATGTTACAGCAGCAAAGTCCTTGATTATTACGCCAGAATAAGACTTTAGTTCCTAGCCATATCGGCCTAGAGAATCGCAACTTTTACTTTTCTATCGGTCTTAGTACACAATGTAACTACAGAAGAGTCAAGTTCTATATAGGAAACATTGAAACTCTTTGGTTATTTTTTAACGTGATGCTAATGGTCTAATCAGTTTCAATAGATTTTGCTAAGCTATGCTAAAATTGGTACCGCCAGACCCGGAGATCAGCTGAATGGTTTCCAAAACGGTAAAAATCAAATGTTTAACTCTAGGGGAGCTGGAAAATAATCACATTTTCAAAAAAAGTGGAGTGTCCCTTTAAGGATATCTATTTTGGTCTACTATAAAAATCCAAGTAAAAAAGAAGCTAAATCAATAATTACATTTATGCATTTGGCAGACGCTTTTATCCAAAGCGACTGTATACTTTTTAAAATTAGTGTGTGTCCGGGGAATCAAACTTACAACCTTTGCCCTGCTCATGCAAGGCTCTACCAACAAAGCTACAGGAACAGCTCCAAGTTAATGACAGATTTCATTTACGTTGATAAATGCTTCTGTAATGGTTAAAAATGAGGCCAAGAATGCATAATAAATCTGAAAATGAATTATTTCTCTGTCTCATATCTTCCAGAAAGAGAAGGTGTTGGACGACTTCATTTTGCTGGCTCTTCTCTCACTAAAGTACTAACAGATGGGGGGATTTAAAGGATACCTTTACTGTGGAGGAACCACATAAAAATATAAAAAAAAGTTTTTTGAGTGATGCTTGTAGTGCTTCGCCTGTTCCTATGCAGCAAAACTGCATGTTGCTATGCAGTTGCTATCAGTCCCTTGGTACAGTATGTACAATATACTACAAAGTACGTCTAAAAGGTCTGAAAGATGTTTAAAAAACACAAAAATCTCATCGATGAGACTGGGTGGAGAGTAAATGGTGATTCTCTCA
Organism: Misgurnus mizolepis; assembly: GCA_025389145.1. Taxonomy (NCBI): domain Eukaryota; kingdom Metazoa; phylum Chordata; class Actinopteri; order Cypriniformes; family Cobitidae; genus Misgurnus; species Misgurnus mizolepis. The sequence continues at coordinate 7,451,534 of JAIFKI010000024.1, forward strand.
CCTCTATCTTCTCAGAAACAGACCATAGCAATCTTATACAGTATCTGTATTTCTTTTAAAAAACAAAAGAGCGAAAACTTTTCCTCTAGTGATCACATTGAAATTCAGTGCATGTTATACCTAAACCAAACACCCCCTTTGAAATTACGAAAGACGAGATAAAATTAAATGCAATTTTATGACCCCATTTTATGAACATGAGCTTCAAGGACAAGTGACTTCATAGCTTCAGCAGCAATGTGAAAAAGCCATGATCAAAATATTGCTGAGACTCACAATGAAATAAATAGCATAAAGATGATAAAACTCTCTTGAAAAGTGCACGTAAGGACTGAATCACTCGTAAATGCCATCACGTAAGACTAATGAGGCTGATGTGTAAAACAATGGTGATGGGTTTTTCACAGTCCACTAGCAGAACACATGGAGCCGTTCTTTTTCCAAACAGCTGAAAGTTTGCAATAAATCTTTGTTTTTTTTGCATGCATGGAGATGACGCTTCTGGTGATATATGCAGGAGGAAACAGAAAAATATGTATACGCACTGCCCAGGTGCATTATGGGAACTCATTTGTGATAGTGGTGATATTGGTGACACAGCCAATGTGGCATTTACAGGCTATATTTTACCTGCGTCAGTAATAAGTAGATACAGATGACAGCGTCAACAGCAAATCATGTGTGTTATATTAATCTACTCTGTGAAAAGCCCCTATTCATGTCAATGCCAAATACCTCACAACATTTTTAGGACCTTATACAAAGTCACAAAATCTGTGAGACAAAGATGCTCTGTGCTCGCTTGCCTTCTCCAGGAACTGCTGACATCAGACTGAATATATTCAAGTGAAGATAACATGAATGTCAAGGTTGACATCATAGGTACTCACTGTGCCCACTACTGCGAACAACCACAAATGAGACATTTGAAGAGCTCAGATGCAAAACTTTCGAGTCTGACATGTTTTCTTGTAAATGAGCAATTTTTATTAGACCCTTTTCTGCCAACAAATCGGTATTTTTGAATGGAATGGGATTAAGCGCGTTTGAAGCAGAAGTATTTGATGAACATTTAATACGTGTCGAGAGCATTTGGTAAATATCATTGACAGGGGTGGCATTTAGAGGCTTTTGCATATAAACTCCATAATTGTTGATATATATTAAGGGTCCGTTTACACATCATCATTTTTAACTAACCATTTTGGCTATTTTATTTACATGACAACGGCGTTTTGGGGCATGAAAATGCAAACTTGAAAATTGTTTGCACGTTTTTGAAATCAAGACTATTGACCTTTTGTAAATAACAAAAAAAGCTAATTCGTGAAAAGTATGACATTGTGCGCATGCGTACAATGTTACAAATTACAGTATTACTGGCAGCAGTTTGCGAGTAACTTATTTAGATTTACATTTATGTTATTAACCAAAATAACAAAAACAACTTAAAAAGCTTGATTAGAATTTCTCGTTTCAGAACTTCAGACTGATCTTAATTTGGATGCTATATCTTTTCTAAGGGATCGGACTTACGGAAATTGTAAAACGGATGATCAAATTGGCAACTTTTTTTTTTTAAACGCGGGTGGGGATTGAGTTATGCAAAGCCTCTGCTAAACATGAGCCATTTGCAACCAAACACCACAAAAAAAAGATCGCTTTAGATGTCAACATTAGCTACTTTTTTAACTGTAAAAAATATTTCGTAGAAATTGCAACTGGGTTGCTGGTAACTTACCGTAGATTTAAATTTATGTTATTTACTGGCAAGAGTTTGTTCAAAGTTAAATAAATTGTAAATATTAACAAGTCTTTATCTCTACAGAATAAAACTATACAATAACAGCCTCATGCAAAGCATTCTGGGAACCAGAAATCATCATCAACTTTTTCTGTTTTTTGCTTCAGATTTTGTTTCCCAGAATGTTTTGCTTGATGCTGTCTTTTTAGTTTTACTCTGTAAAGACAAAGACTTGTAAATGTTTAATGTTCATTTAACTTTGAACAAAATGTTGCCTAACATAAATTTAAATCTACAGTAAGTTACCGGCAACCCAGCTGCAATAACACTGTAATTTATACGGAATTTTTTACAGTGTATATCTGCAAGTCCTTTTCACACAGATTAAAATGAAAAAAATGGAAAATGTGTCCAGGATTTGATTTTAGTTCATTCACACAGATTTTCTGGAATATTTAGATAAATAGCTAATTTTAATTTTTGGGTCAAATATGCCTTTAACTTTTCCCCGCCATTGACGAGTTATTTCGTTAATTAAAATCGTGTTCCTGATGAAGTATTTTGTTAATCTATAATACCGTGATTATCCACTAGATGGCGAACTTAATTTATAAAAAACTGAAACAAAAATGATTTACAAATTTTAAACTCTGTGTATGTTTTGATAATCGTTCTGAATCTGATCTCTAACAAAATTCCTTCAGAAAAATGCAATTATTTCAGCTTTTTGCTAAAAAAATATGTTTTAAGAAAAATACCCATATTTAAGAGTTTATAAGCAGATAAAAAAATTATAGATAGGATGAAACTTTTTACCGTTTTGTTTGTTTATTATTTGTTTGAAAGCAGAGGGTCTGTTCTTTCATTTGATATATTTGTATGTTTGTATATTTTTAGAAGAAATTTTTCCTGGAAGGCATTTTGTGAAACTTTTGTGAAAATCACAAAAAATGCTGGCGGGCAACTTTTCAAAAAATGTCTGGCAGGGAATGAGTTAAGAACCTTTGACTGAAATGTTTTTGAGGGAAAAAAACTGATCATTTTATGTCATCACTGTAAAGAAACTTTTTAGCACTTTTATTTTTAGGAGTGCCAATATGCAAGTGCAAAACTGTTAACTTCAACAGACATTGAAAAGAATGTAGGATAGAGAGCTGAGAGAGATGGATAGAGAACAAAGTCACAAACAATGTTGTCTAGATAATTGTTATCATCCTGTCTGCTGTCATGCTAGAACAAGCAGATCAGACCGGAGTCGTGTACTCTTGTAGGCCCAAACCTGAGAGTCTCTGTGCCTCTGATAAGATGTTCTCTTCTGCTCTTTGTTTTCTCAGCAACAGTCTGGGAAAATGACCCTAAACTACACCTACTTAGGATCTAAAGCTCGTCTCAGTAATTCAAACGCTATGCTGCAATGAAAAAGAAAATTAAATCGATATTTCAGACAACTATGCCCCGAGTCATGATGTGTTTATGGCCACTGGAATAAAACTATGAAATGCTGGCAGCGGTAAGGACAATCCAGTTTCAAAGCACATTAAGAAGGAAAAAACACCTTATTTTGACCATTATAGACATTTTATTAACTACTGTATAGGTAACTTTGCACCTTTTTGTTAACTACCAGTCATTACAGTGTTAGTGGAATGTCTGCTTATATCTGCTAACATTTTATTTTGATGATCCATCAACAGACAACTTTATCCCAGACGTTACGTTTTTAAGTATACCTGTGCCAGAGCCAGTCTGTGAAGGCCTTCATTCCCCTAACCCTACCCTTGACTATCTACTAGGGGCTGTTTACACGACGATTTCAATTGTGAACAGCAAAGTTTTTATTTGGTTTGGCTGTTTGTTTTGGGTTCATTAAAATGCCAACTTTTTGAAAACGAAGACTATGTAAATGTGATAATATTGACAATAGTGCCAGCCTACAGGGGTTCATTAATGCCTCTCGAAATAAAGTTTTCAAAATTGTGTCACTTTATAGTCCAGGGTCACATGTAATAATTCACCTACCTCATTGTCTGTCTAAATAAAACTGCTCAATGCTTTTACCATCTTAATTGCTCGTATTTATGTCTCTTAAAGTGCAATTTATACTTTTGTGTAACATGGCCTGTACATCAGGGCTAGTCAACTGGCGCCCTGCGGGCCAAATGTGGCCTTCCAATCATCTTTGTCTCATTTAAAATTAGTGTGGTTACTTTTACCTTTTCACCGTAAGTGACAAATGACGGCCAAAAAACGGAAAGAGAGTCGGAAAATGGCTGCGTGGAGTGCCAACCATCTGCGGGTGCGTAATTATTGGATCCAATTTGAGCTTTGGATGCATAAAAAAAATAACTTGTGCAACTACACTGCATGTGACACGTTGACCGGAAGTGATGTATTTATGTGTGCAAGGTAAAATTATTAATAATTTTTTGTTTAACTTTATCAGTAGCACTTGAATCCTTTAAAAACTATTGATTATTGGTATAAAAAATATTAACTATAAATAAATATATTTGTAGATTAAAGGCTCTTGCGCTGAAATGAGCATCTCTCCCATGTTTACAAGGATTTTACGATTAAACTGAAATTTCATTGTGACTGCCACTAAGGGGCGAACTCTGATCGTTCTGTCCAGATGTAGTGCATAATCAGAAGGCAGTTATATAAAGTTATAATATATATAATAGGAAAAAGTAAAAAAATATCTAAAAGGTACAAATAGGGGTAAAAGTTTGGCCTGTATCATATTTGCAATTTTAAAATCTGGCCCTCGAAGAAGAGTAGTTGAACACCCCGCGGCAGTTTTAATTAATATTTCCGCGTCATTGTTTACCGTGATGTGCATTACACATGCAGGTCACTAGTAGGCAGAATCCCTCTGACCGTACAATCGACAAAAAAGTATAAAGCCAACTTTATACGAATGTGTCAGTATACAGGCTTGCAGTGTATCTTTACAAGGTAACATCGCCATCTACTGACCTGGCATACTTAATACACCGAATTTAGACATATGTGTGTATCCATCTAAACGTAGATCTCTTTGACAGCATTGTCACATGTAAGTGAATTTTTTCATAAACGCGCAATCGAAAAAAGTTTCGCTTTTTATTACACTGTTGTTGTGCAAGCTAATACTCTAATGAGTGTTAGAGAGTTGCAAAGTTACTTATAGTTAGTAGAAAGTCTAAAGTGGTTTAGCGAAATAAAGTGTAACCAAACAGTTCAACCAAAAATTTGGACGACATGTGACAAAATTTACATTTCTGAATAAACAGTTCTTTCATGGTGACATTTGCAAATACTGTTCTTTCCTTCTGTGGTTTATTTAATTTGTATATACTGTAGTGTCAGAGTCGTGCCCAGAGCTAAACAGGAAGCAGCAATCCAGTTTTGTTGCACCTCTTAAACACCCACATGTCCTTAGTGAATCATAGAGAGAGAGAGAGAGACATCTGTGTTTATCTCAACCATATCTTAACACACCCTGAACCTAAAAAAGAGGCAAGATGCAAATGTGCGATTTGGGCGGGTTTCTCCTATCCCCATACAAAACAACTGCTCTGTCTTTGACTGCTCTTACAAGAACGTCGGTCTCCTCGGCTGTGAACCGCTCCTGGCGTGCGCCTGGTAAATCCGTCATAATAATAGCAACCCGCCATGGAACTTGCGCCCTTGCGTTTAAAGGGAATGTTGGATAGCGTTCTGATTGGTTTATTTGAAGTTACGTCCAAAGCACACCTATGAATAATGAACCTACTTCAGACCAACCCCTTATTGATTTGCGCCTGGCGCCAGAGTTATTTCTCCTGCCGGGAAAACAGCAACAGCGCCCAAGATCCGCCCACAAACTCACTTGCGCTTCGCACATGCGTTTCAGATCGTTAAAATAGGGCCCATTATCTCTCGATGCGAAAAACACATATTTTGAAATTACAAACCACACACATGATGGGCTACATACATTTTATGACGAACTTCGCATCGGTCGCCCTCGAAAAAAGAAGTTAACGGCCGCCACTGCTGTAAAGATCGGTAAAGGTTGAAAACCCCAGATCCTCTATGTACAAAACGCTGATGTTTTCAAGTTTCTAAATTTAAAAAATTACATAAAAGAGAACTTTCTACAAATACTTATATAAATTCACTTTGTCCACCTTTGTTCTGTGACATTGTCAATCCAAATTGATCTGCATTCCAGAAAAGGCTAAATTTAGCTGCATTTGTCAGTGAGATGCCTACAGATCTTCTCATTATCTTTGATGGATGTCTTTGAAGACCTCTCCTCCATGAATGAATTCACCACGGTCCCCTCATGAACGCTAAGGGATGGGGTTTATTGTAAAAACAGACATTTTCTCTTACCTGGGATGACTTCAAACAGGAACTTTCCACCTTCATCTCCACTGCTGGGATGTTCGGCGACTCTGTTGCCAGGTAGAAAAATGGCTCCCTGGAGCAGGCAAAAAATAAGACAGAAACAAAATGCTAAGACACAAACCGCTGAGGAATGCAAGAATAAATCACAATAAGAAAGGAGCCCAGGTGCATTAAAGTGCAAAACAGATTTTGGGACCAAAGGAAAATATATTTCCTTATACATAAAACAAATATATTTGGCGACTTAAGATATACTTCGGAAAGTTGTACTTCGGAAATAAAATGCAAAACTATTCATATTCACACAATGTGTAATCTATACGCAAATGATGTTTTGAGTTTTATAACCAAAATCACAAGGGTACGAAAAGGGTTCAGGGGATTTCCCACCGTATAAACCAGGTGTACATCCTGGTATTTATATTTTAAAACCTGCATAACTGACAGTCACACATGGTCTGTGGCTAGCATAACACATTGAATGCCTTTAATATGGCTTAGCAATGTTTGCACAGGTCTTTACAGTAGCAGTACTGTACTGTATTCACCAGCAGACTCATTTACGGTATGCAAAGGAACAACTGCTGAGGTCTAAACTAGTCACCTTAGCGGTGGAGTGTCTCATATCTGAGAGCCTAAAATGGCACGTTTTCATTGGGGGTGTGGAGAAGAGAAAGCTCAGTTACGTCCTTATCAAATATCTGCGCATGTGCTCGGTATCTGGTGTCTGGCACATGACGTCCCTTGATACAGTGAGAACTTTCATGAGATGATGATACTTAACAAAGTAGCTGGTATAATAAAATCATTACACTAGAGATTTGGTTACATGGCAATATTAGAAGATGAAGCCTGGATGAGGCCTTATGCTGCAATGTAGATCTATGAGATTTTTCATCATGCATTCACATGCATTTGGCAGGCAATAGATACTTGCATACGCATTTTTATCAGTATGTGTGATCACTGGGATCGAACGCACAACCTTTGTGCTGCTGATGCAATTTTGCACCAACTGAGCTACTGAAACCAGGTCGAGTTTATTCCAATCCCTTAGTATACAACCTAAGAAAGCACACTAATAACTAGGCAGCAAGTCTGAAGTTAATCTACTTTGGGTTATTTGGAGAAGTCATAAACATGCAGCATCCATAAATGCCACAAACAAATTGTTTTTTCTAGACTTCACGGAGTCTTTAAACCATTAGAGTACGATATGGGCTAAACAAGACCTTATAAAAATACTTGGTCTGGATTGTAGGGTTCATGCACATAAGTGGTGCCTGTCTTGGTAATATAATCATTGTGAAAGTAAGTATAAAGCAGCTACACATGATGATCATTACACAATGACCTCTGTCTCCTCAAGGTTTTAAAATCACTGCATGTGGTGCAATGACTTGCACATAATAAACCTTTACAAGAGCTTACTGCTGACAGCAAATTTCTGATGAAGTTAAATTCAAGCTTCTTAAAAAGCGAGGCTTCACCTGCCTCCAGTGCTCACAAAAATAGCAACAACTTTAACCCACAATGAGGCAGGTCACCGGTTTGATGTAGGCTGAAGTTTGGGACTGCTTTTAGAAATGGTGTTGTTTGAGATGTAAAGCTTTCATTTAAAGACCCCAGAGGCGTTCCATGAGGAAAACATAGAAAGACACGGCATCGAAAGACAAGAAACTAAAATTAATTTTGGAAATTTGTGTTGAACGATGCGCCGGTTGGTTGTTGTGATATTTGTCCCACCCCTCCTCTGCTTTGATTGGAGAGTCAAGTGAAAAGTGACATTGACGAGCTGAGCGTTCAACCAGATCTCACGAATTTCCGTGGCATAGTCCCAGAATTTTTTGCTCGTTTTTCCATGGCATTCTCACAGATCTACGCATTTTTCCGTGGCCCTGTTACAGACTTTTTTTCCGTGGCATTCTCACGGATTAGTTAATCAACTTATAAAACCAGCCCAGTCTCACAAAAATTTGTTATATAGTCACATATTTTTTTATTCTTTTTTTTTGTGATATTATCACGAATTTCCGTGTTTTTTGTGATCGTATAACGAATTCCTGTTTTCGTGTGATTATCAAGTATTGGTTACTCAACTGTTTTGTCCAATTTTCTTACAATTGTCGCTTCAGATTAGGGTAAGATTTACATAAAATGACATCCCAACCCAAACCAAACTCTAACCCCACCGCCAGGCGTCAATTAAAGTTAAAGTTTAGAAAATATAAAAGAATACACCAAAAAAAAAAAAAAAAAATTGTTTAAACCAATACTTAAAGTGACATACTGACGCAAACACCAAATCTAACCCTAAACCGAAGCGACAATGGTTTGAAAATAGGAAAAAGCAGTTCAGTAACCAATCCGTGAGAATGCCACGGAAAAGAAAGTCTGTGGCAGGGCCACGGAAAAAATGCGGAGATCCGTGAGAATGCCACGGAAAAATGAGCAACGGAATCTCACGGACTTTGTGAGATCATGTTGGAGCGTTTTACCCAAAGTACATTTTTTTTTACTCTCTGCGCTGTGTGCAAAAAAATCCCAGAGTGCCGGGGACAAACCCACAAGCTTTGCCGTTTTTTGAAAAGCAGGTGCTTCCATTTGAAACAATTAATTCCTGCCAGCCTTTTTTGAAAAGTTGCCCGCCAGGATTTGTTGTGATTTTCACAAAAAAAATAATTTTAAAAATATATACAACAAACAAAAAATATATAAACATACAAATATATCAAATAAAAGAACAGACCATCTGCTTTCAAACAAACAATAAACAATAAAAAAAAAATGGAAATAAAAATGTATCCTATCTTTATTTTTTTCTCTGCTTATAAACTCTTAAAAAATTTTATTTTTATTTTAAAAATATTTTTTAGCAAAAAGCCGAAATAATTGGATTTTTGTGAAGGAATTTTGTTAGTCATCAGATTCAGAATGATTATCAAAACATACACATAGTTTAAAATTAGTGAATAATGTTTTGGCTTCAGTTTTATTCATAAATTGGGTAAGTGCCGAATTGTGGTATTGCAGATTAACATAAAAAATCAACAGGAACAAGTTTTTAGTGCAAATGTTTTCTCTTAATTGAGATAACTCGTCAATGGCAGGGAAAGAGTTAAAAACATATGCAAGCTGCTTGGTGTGTACGTTTCTAAGTAAAAAAATTTACTTAAAAATTACTAAAATTGGTAACACCTAAAATATTAGAACATTTTCAACTTGGATTTTTCACTTTAGGCGTTACTAACTGAAGTTATATTTTTTAGTTGATTCAACTTTTACTTTTTGCAGTGTACATACACTCTAAAAATGCTTGGCATTTTTCAACCCAGCATTGGGTCAAAAAGGGACAAACCCAACCCGGTGGGTTGCAATTTAACACATGGGTTGTTTCAACCAAAAATGGTCTTCTTTGGCATCGCTGTGAAGAACCTTTAAAGCACTTTCAAGGGTGTAGGATTGGAAATGACATTCTGCCTTAATATGGCATATGAGAAGACCACAACATTTTCGACACAACATGGGAAAACACAAGATGCATTAAGACATGACCCAAGTTCTTGTGGGTGATCTGGACAGCATAGAAATAGAAACTGTGGAGGAGGAAATATATCAAATCCATCACCCAAGTCTGCCGCAGTACATTCAGCTAAAGCACAGGTTAACTTAATATAACATCATCTCAGGAATTTCCCTCCCTGCATGAAGGAAAAATGCAGAGGCAGAACAAAGGTAAAAAATGATTTGTTATGTCACTGGTATTTATCTTTAATTAGATTTCAGTCCCCACAGTGCCAAAATGAAGTTAGCTTTTCAGGACCTTGCATAGACAGAGCTGGCGGGTATGTGGAAATCCCCCATAGAGAAGCAAAATCTGGTTCAAGATGGGATCAAAGAGGCTCTCTGCTTCTGTTTATCAACCTCAGGAGATTGATAGTGGACGACTTAAGCGAACAGGAGGAGTAAAACAACCAGTACTTGGGTTTTTAAGTCTTTACTGCTCCCATGGTATTAATTAGGAAAGCCATTCACTGTGTAATGGACACATTAGGTGAATGTTTGAACATTTAACCTTGACGTCCCTCAGGGGCCTGTGGTTTTTGGTCTATAGTGGCTCCTGTCTGTCCTGTTTGCATCACTTTTCACACTTGGAGGCCCTTCAATATGCAGTATTTGTTTGCAGTGACTGTGGGTACAGTGAGTGCGCTCATATTCAGGTGAAATATGCTATTTTTAATCATCAGCAGATCTGAGAAAAAGGTCAAAAGAGCTTTAGAAATGAACAGGTTTTTTCATTTTAATGATATTAAAGAAAAACATAAATAATGTAAAAAATTATTGTAATAAGTCATATCGACACATTTATTACATTAACTTTTCAAATCAAGTTAAGCAATTTTAAATTATTTTTGTAAGTTATAGCAATTCATCACTAGTCTTAATGTATACTTCAAAAAACTTTCCCTGACATTTTATTAAACCTAAAAATTTAAGGCAGATTTTTTTTTACAGTGTAAACAAGTATGTAGGATATTTGCTAATCCATTGAATTGTTCTGGCATTTTCATGTTTTTGAAAAAATATGCATCATAAATCCTGCACATGAAGACTTGCAAAGTTTATTAAAAATAAACAAGTTTAGTTTTGATTGTGTGTTGACTTTTAATGATTAATAAATGCAAACAACAAGTACACTTTAAAAAGAAAAGGTCCCTAGCTGTCACTGGGGCAGCAGTACCCTTTAAAAAGGTCCTAATACTGTGTGTATCATTTAGCAGAGGTGGGACCAAGTCATTGTTTTGCAAGTCACAAATAAGTCTCGAGTCTTTGTATTCAAGTCTCGAGTCAAGTCTCGAGTCAAAACGGACAAGTCCCAAGTCAAGACAGACAATTCCAAGTCGAGTTGCAATTCATCAACTTTAAGCTTTAACAAATCATTGGTGCTCTTTGCCCAAATTAGTGTATTAGTGCCCAGATTTACAATTTAGTATTTTTTTCAATAAACTTTTCATGAGGTATTTAATGTGATAAGTTAAAAATGTTGAGCCCCCAGTTAAATAATTTTTTTTAAAATGATTTTCATTCCTATGTCCATGAAGACAAATCAAATGACTATGCGCTGCAGACAGGATTTACAAGACTTGAATTCATTCGTTTATCCCTAAAAAAATTAAAGTGACATTAAAAAGTGAAAAAGTGAGAAAAATGTATTATACTTAATATAGTCCCTCCAGAAAAAACAAGATTATACGCCGCAACTTTCGAAGCATAAATTGCAGATTTCCGTGCACAAAATATGCGGGGCTTGCATGATTTCATAGTCCCCACATTTTTGTATCAAAAATCACATATATCTAAGAAGAAAGTTGAAAAATTTTGCATTTACTTCACACGAGCGCAGCCATGGTTGACATGGGAACGTTATCAAGTGACGTGATTATGTGACGTGAACATCATTGAAAAGCTGCAAAAGCTGCAAACAGTTTTTGCAAGTTCCCGCAATTTTTGCAAGTTCCCGTGATTTCATTGCATAAAATTGCATAAATATCCTGCATATTCCATTGCATTTAAAGAAAACGTGCTGCAAGATCAAGGATTTTTGCCCGCAACAATCACAAAAAATTCAGTTTTTCTCGAAGGACTGTATAGTTACATAATGTTAGTTACATAAACACAATGCTCAATGCTTTCTTTGGTGAAAGAAATAATTAAATTCAAATTATTTTAAAGGATCATATTTCAGCTTGCCTAATGTGCAATTTTTAGCTGCCTAGTTTGTAAGGATTATTCTAATACTACTGTTGCACCAAAAAAAAGATTTACATTTAACCCATCATTTTCAGAATTAAATGAAATTCACATGAAATTAAAATATGTGACCGACTGCACAAAACAGTAGAGGTCTGAAAAGAACAGGCATCAGCAGGTGTTTAAAAATTAAAATGAAAGTACATTGCACTGTCAAGGTGCGATGGTTGCGTTGGGAATCTCGGGATGTGAATGTCGGACAAACAAAAGAAGTGAGGAATATGTCTAATATTTAACAACAGCGTCCTGTGCCTGTGTGTCTGCTGGGCGGCGATCAAATGGACAGAGGAGCGCTGTCAGGAGTAGAGATGTCAAGCACAACAGTTCAAGTGCACGCTGCAGGGACCCGTCTGATTATAAAGTCTTTTTTGATTCAGAGCTCAAGTCCAAGTCAAGTCCGAAATCATTTCTGTCAAAGTCTAAGTCGAGTCTCAAGTCTTCTTTAATTATGTTAAGTCGAGTCGCAAGTCATCAAATCAGATATGTATAAATTTGGTACTAATATAAACCTCTGAGGTACTAAAAATGAACTCTTTAGGTGCACAAGTGTACTTAAAATAAAGATCCCCCCAGTGACAGCTACTGTAGGGACCATTTTGACTTTTTTTCTGTCAGTGTATCTGTTAAAATGAAATCTGCTTATTTAACAGGTAACTTGTATCCCCAACACCTGGGCTAGTAACCATGCTGTTTTAGGTCCAAACTCAATAAACTAAATCTGTGAACCGTCACCGCTGTGGCTTTTTTCAAGGCATTTAAAACACAGTTTGCTTCTGGGAGTTTCTCTGCTGTCTGTTGCATGAACAATTCATTACCGTTAAAACTAGATGTGTAGAAGTCAATAAAAAACTTCTTCAAAATGCAGATACCTTTTTTTGCAGGGTCTCTACAAAAAATTATTACATTCACTGCATTTCATTAAGCATAACACAGGTGGGAAATGAGCTAGACTGCCAAGAGTTTAAATCAAAATCTAATTCTAAAATTGACAACATCCCTCCACCCGTTCTGAAAGATCACGATTTACTTCCATGCCAAACGTGTTTCTCTGTTTGCTGAAATGCGTTCTGTGCCACTCAAACGAGACGACTAAACCTACTGTAATTACTGGCAGTAATATTATAAATGCTGCTATAGCAGACATTTGGGAAATGGATTCGGGTTTGGCGTCTGGCATACAATACCTGGAGAGACTCGCAGCCAGACTGCAGCAGGTCAACAATGTGATTAACTTCAACTTTCCATTACTTACATTCGGAGCAATGTATTATTTTCCAAAAAGAGATGCCCTGGAATATCTGGGAACAGAGATATTGACTGCATACTCTTGTGTGTGTTCTCTATGTGTGCATCCTTACAGTGTGAAGAATGTGCATCTTGTCATATTGTTTCTCAAATCAAACAGAATATTATTGTTTTAGTTTTGAGATGAAAAGACAAAAACATTGTATTGACTAAAAATTAAAGACACTTAGGGGCGGGTTAGGCTAGTCCTGGACTAAAATAAATGTAAGAGGTGTCCAAACTGAAAACAACTTGCACTGACATATCTTAAAATACATCTGTGTTGTTTGCTTCAAAATGCACACAAATAATGTTTTGTTTATTAAAACTAATTATATTTCCTAATTAAACTAAGGCCTAGTCCTGGCTTAAGCTAAACCACCCCATAAGGTTTTAATAACAAGGCCAAGGTTTATGTATTGTCTTCCAGCAGAGAGTTAATAGAGAGTCATTAAATCTACTACATTACAACCTTCGGACTATTTACTTAAAGCTTTCACTGGCAGACAATTTATGTTTTGCAATATTTCGAATAAACAGGCCAGCATAAAAACGTCTATTGTCAGGCACTGATTGCAGTCTGTTATGGTAATAAAACCAAATCCAGAATAAACTAGAAGCTTTCAAGCTATAATTTTAGGCCTAACTCTGTAAACGCTATTAACAATATAAATATAATAAGGCCTTCATGTCAATTTAAATCTGAATATATATATCAAGATATATTAATGTTTACATTTCTCTTAAAAGAGATGGTTCACCCACAAATGAAAATTCGGTCATCATTTACTCACTCTTATGCTGTTACAAACTTGTATACATTTCTTTGTTCTGTTGAACACAAAGAAAGATTTAAGAAGATTTGTAATCAAGCAAGAAAACGGAAGCACCATTGACTTCCATAGTAGGAAAACATAGTAATATGGAAGTCAATGGTGCTAAAAAACCAAACATTGGGTATCATTCACTTAGCATGCATACGCACAAATTTGTTCGTAAAATGTGCATACGGAAGTTTTAACTTACAAATCATGATTCAACAAAAACGTTCATACTAAAATTTCTATTAAATGTATGCAAAAACATAAGAACAACTCAGACAACACCTGTGCAATAATTATAAACAAAGGAAAAATAACCCTATAATATATATCTATGTTATATATTTTATTCCTTGTTCATGATTATTGCGTACATGTGGTCTAAGTTGTTCTTACGTTTTTGCATACATTTAAAATAAATGTTAGTACGAAAGTTTTTGTTGAATCATGATTTGTAAGTTAAAAAGTCTGTACGCTGCGTATGCATGCTTAGTGAATGAGACCCATTGCTCAAAATATCTTCCTTATTTTGAAAAAATAAATAAATACAGGTTTGTAACAACATGAGGGTGAGTAAATGATGACAGAATTTTTACATTTGGGTGAACTATCCATTTAAATGTACACAGGGATCCAATATACATTAAAGGAACAGTATGTAGGATTGTGGCCAAAACTGGTATTGCAATCACAAAACTTGTGGCTAAAACTGGTACTGCAATCACACAACTGGTGGCCAATACACAAAATGACAACATAAATAATCAGTTGAGGGCTGCAACTCCACTTTTTAAATGACAATATCCTAGCCAGAGCACTGTTGTCAGTGATATAAGTATTTGAAATTAAAATTATTTCTTAATGTCTAGTGATATATCAGGGCCATTTTATGATTAATTTATATAAATTTCTTACATACTGTTCCTTTAAATAATGTTTTGTGGTAATGACTCAATCTTAAGTTAGTTTTAACATGTTTATATTCTCCATAAATGGTAAATAAAATGGTCCCTAGCTGTCACTGGGGCGGTACCTTTTTAAAAAGTGCACCTTTAAAGTTCATATTAGTACCATTAGTACCAAAGAGAGCATATAAGTACCTGAAAAGGTACATACTGGTACCAAATCTATACCTAAATGGTACATATTATGATCTTTTTAAAGGGTACTGCCTCAGTGACAGCTACAAAGGCCATATTTTGACAATTTTTTGGTCAGTGAGAAAACCAGGGTACCAGTGGCAACTCGTGACTGCTCATCCGAGGGGCGCTAATTCAAAATAAGTGTCATGCGTGTTGCTTGAGTTTTCAAAATATGTGTTTGTTGCGTCATGTGAACCTTGTGCATCACGTGTTTTGTGAGACGCTCACGTTCACAAAATACACGCAAGACACTCCCTTAACAGTAAACTATTATTTTACTATGCGAGTATCTGGCAAATGCAAGATAAACCTTTTCGACGCATCTGCAGCAGGCACTTATTTTGACAAGACACGAGATGCACATAGGATCTCTTGATGTGCAGAACACATTTTGAAAAAAGGAACCACACACATGACAGGCTACATAAATGTTGTGACGAACTTCGCATCGAGCACCCTTGAAAAAAGAAGTCACTGGCCGCCACTGCAGGGTACAAAATTTGAACATTTAACATTGATGGTCGTTTTTAAACTAAAGATCGAAAATCACTTATCACCAGTCCCATTATTTTTCATATTTCACTTCTTTATAAGAGACGGCTCATTGTGAATTCAGTTCTCTTACAGAGATTTGAGGATGAAAACATACTGCATCTATAAACTAAACCCGTTGGAACTGTGCTACACAATATCTCTGATCTCTAGCATTGTTTTTGTTCTGTTCAGTGAGGTACAAATTCAATCTAAACATGAATTTGTTTCGGTTTAATCTGATCTTTTCAGAGCTCAGGGCCAAAAACAGCAGCGATGCCCAACAATATACAGCAACATCTCAGAGGGTTAAATGGGTTGGCTACCTTTTTCAAATATTACTTTTGCAACTTTTGGATGTTAAATAACAGTGTTTGAGAAATTCTGACAAGTGCTTGACATGTTTTGCACCTCCTGTGCTTCCTAAAGCACAGGCTATTTAAAGTCTACAGCTTTGCTCTGAAACTTGCTGTCTACTTCGTGTGAAACTGCTTCCTTGTCTATAAAAGCTTCATAGCTTCTCCAAGCTGCATCATACAGTTAGTGAACCGAAACCTCAGTTAAAAACACAAAAGAGACCAACATTAGCATTTTGCTGAAGTTATGACTAATGACTCGACAGTCGATGCTATATAATGCAAAGGGCACAATGCAAAAATGCATGAGATGAAATCTTTAGACCCAGACTCAGAACCAAGAACTCAAACAGAAAAATATCTTACAAACTTGGGATTTCATTTGGACTCGTGACCAAAATACACTAGGACTACACCTCAGTAAAAATATTATGTACTGTATATTTCCTGGAAATTAAACCCATGACATTTGCATTGCTAATTCAAGATTACAGTAGCACATTGTTCCACACCAATTCCGCATGACCTTATCGCGTTGCATGTGAGAGATGTACCATATACAAAATATTGTAGACAGTGTAATAAACATTTACATAATAGGTAACTTAATACATCCAAGAAGGAATGTTACCAAACATTGTAGATTGCTTTTGCTGCACAAAGATGATTTTGACACATTTGCCCTTACATGCTACTGGGTGTATTTTTTAAAAATTTGAGTTTAAACTCTTGACTGTGCCACAAACAAGACTGCTATTCATGCAATAAGAGTATTGCAACATGCATTGTTACCTAAATTAATATCATCATCCACAGTAGAACGATGAAGACAACGACACAACAAACGTTATGGACAACGGATGTTTGTCTGTGCAACCTATGCTTATAAAAGTAATAGTGCCACACATTGGAGGATGGATGAAGAACAAAAGATTTAAGGGGATGTGGAGATTACAGACATAAGGCATAAAAGTTATAGCCGTGGCAAAATGACACAACCTGCTTGCTGCTTGGAATACTAAATATCTTCTAGTCACGTACCAGACCTGAGAGAGAGAGAGAGAGAGTAAAAGGGAGAGATGGGGATATTCAGATGTTCATTATACATCTGTTTCAAATCTGTGGACTGATGAACCACATAACAGGAGAGAACTATGATGAAAGAGAGATCAAGAAAGAGGTTACTTTTTTTGCATCTGGATGTTTCTTAGTTTTGGTCTTGATCCATCTGTATTCAAGGACAACCACATGATTAAAGAGTAAACCTGTCAGACTACAAGTGCAGATTAACTTCGTTCTTACAAATACAGGTTCTTAAAGGAAAACACCACCGTTTTTCAATATTTTACTATGTTCTTACCTCAACTTGATTAATTAAAACATACCTATCTTTTTTTAATGCGTCCACTTAATCTTTGTACAGCGCCTTGTGAATGTGTTAGCATTTAGCCTAGCCCCATTCATTCCTATGGCTCCAAACAGGGATGAATTTACAAGCCACCAAACACTTCCATGTTTTCCATATTTAAAGACTGTTACATGAGTAGTTACACTAGGAAGTATGGTGGCACAAAATAAAACTTTTGTTTGGAGCCATAGGAATGAATGGGGCTAGGCTTAATGCTAACACATTTAAGAAGCGCTGTACAAAGATAGGTATGTATTAATTAATCTAAGTTGAGGTAAGAACATAGTAAAATACTGAAAAACAGTGATGTTTTCCTTTAAAAAGACCTTTAACTCTTTCGCCGCCATTGACGAGATATCTCGTCAATCAAGAGAAAACGCTTCCCTGCCAATGACGAGATTTTCCGTCTTTCGGCAATACCGCTATTATTTCTGCAACTTTTTAAACCCGGAAGTATTGCCCTATGGCAAGCGGCTGCATGTCCGTGTCTGTTTTTAAAGATCGCTCTGAATGGGATCTCTATGAAAAGTCCGTCACAAAAATGGAATTATCTCAGCTTTTTGCTCAAAATGTGGTGTTTTTGCAGAAACCTACCCATATTCAAAAGCTGATAACAAAAGAACCACTGAAGGTAGGATGAAACGTTTTTTTTTTTTTTTTTTTTTGAAAGCAGAGGGTCTGTTCTTTCATTTGGTATATTGTATGTTTATATATTTAAAGAAGAACATTTTCTGGAAGGCATTAAACTTTGGTGAAAAACATGAAAAACGCTGGCGCTGGCTGGCAACTTTTTTTTAAAAACGCTGGCGGTTAAAGATTTAATGGGCTGAATGACTTGCTTATGCTGCGTTTACACCAACCGCGTTTCAGGCTTTAAAATCGCATCTCCCGCTCCTAGTTTGCCACTTCAACAGTTTGAATGCATTCGCGCGTCAAGAGCGAAGTAGACGCGTGGAAAAGCAATCATTTGACGCACGTCAGAGGCAAAATCTGCTTCTTGTGGGAGGGGCAAGTGCTATGCGGTTGTCTGTTTGCAGGATGGCTGATGTTTATTGTGCATTTATCGAGAGGGTTACCGGTTTGTATTTCCTTACCTTACTATAGGGGGAAAATAAACAGCGCAGGTTGATAAACGTCACGTGACTCAAAAGTGAACTGTGTATTTACAACTTACCATGTTGCCCAATGTCCTCACTGACACTCTTCCAAGCGAGGTCCTTTTTATTCAAGTCTCTATAGAAATTACAATTGTGTCGTATAGCTCCGGGTGACTGCTCACAGACAATATCAAGCCTTCATGCTGAATGAGTGACTCCGGGCGGGGCTGCCGCCACAGCAGCAAGCAGGCTCCTGATTGGTTAACGCGGCGCGAAAATCCAGCAAAGTACAAATTTTGCAACTCGGGCATCAGCCGCTAATTCGTATCAAACCCAAAATGCACAAAAAGCACCATTCGTGCAAATCGCGCATACCGCTCAATTTGCGCAATTCGTGCGAACTAGACGCGCAAATGAGGCGGAAACGCGTCTTCCGCGCCACGCTAAACACCTCATCCGCGCCTTTGGGACCTCCAGACGTGCGTCAACGCTTCTTCACATTGAAATCACTCGCAATTGATGCTTCTAACGCGGTTGGTGTAAATGCAGCATCACAGTTGTCTTTGCATACTTCCTATTTGATTATGAAAAAGTATTGTTAAAAAAAAAATGACATAACCTCCTAAAAAACTTTATATGCAAATCAGCTTTATAACTTTAGAAATCTTAAACTTGTGCATTTACCTCTGGTTTTGCATATTTAATGCTGTGTATTCAGTATACTTCTTTACATTCGTCTAGTTTTGGCTGTAATATTCTCTTTAAACATCCAATGTGGGCACTTCATTCTGTTTTTGCTTGGCAACCAATAATACTTCATGTGTCAAGCTTCGACCCCCCAGACGACCTCTAATAAATGATGTTGACGCATCAAACAAAGCTACTCATTTCAAGACACTTCAGTGGGTTTTTAAAGATTTAGATTACAGTTTTTATAGTTGCATTGTGATGAAAATAAATCTCTATTTTCTGTGTGATATTATGTATCGTTTAAATAACCGTTAATGTTACGTTAACATGTACGGACACCTATTCAGCCTGCTATTCTGTGCTATTGTTTAGTTGAGTAACTTGCCCTTTCCAGATTAAATGTCTGTTCTTCGGCTTGGATTTTGTGAAATCATTTTTTAAATAAATGCGACGTATAGTCTATGACTTTTCCTCTTCAAAACACATTTTATACTGATGTGACTTATACTCCGAAGCAACTTATTGTCCGGAAAATACAGTATTAAGTTTCACGTCATATTTTTTTAACAAAACAGTGGTAATCAAACACCAGCTCTGTTTTAAATATCTCAAAAGCTATATAATAAACAAAGGGGTTCACTGTCCCCAAAACAGCATTTTGAAGTACAATTATTCTGCAAATCACAAAGCTAAACAAAATTCTTTCTTTTGCATATGAGAGCGTAAAAACTTCTGAATGTCTTACGTCTTTTCTCTGCCCACTGCAGTCCCGCAGCTGACCCCTGACCCTTCCAGCGGCCGCTCTGTGCATTCCCAACATGACAAACGCACACAACATCAAGCCCTGCACGCGTAACGTCACCCTGTTGACGCCAGCTCACAAAGAGCCTCTTTATTTCAAGTTAAATAAATTCATCTCTATGCGGCCAAAAAGTTTCATTCTCCATGAACATGACCCTGTCTGTGTCTTCCCGGGCAACATTAGGGGGCAGATGCTCATGCACCAGAATGAGACACAGCAATTAAGCTAATGAGGCAGGTAAGTAATGAAGCTATCACTTTGAATGAAGATGCTAATTAATAGCAACATTAATGATAGCGTCTCATCACCTCTCTGTGTGGGAAGTCATAATCACACTTTACTCCTCAACCTCATATTGAAGAATTTCTAGATTTATTCTGACAGCATTCTCGGCCATGCATGTGAAGTAAGATACTAACTAACATTATGATGATTTATTTTAACTAATTTTTTTCATAAGATTTTGCGAGCCATCCGTGTATGCGTTTTATTTGGTGCATGACCAAAACATTATGGGCCCCGTACAAAAATTACAAATTGAAGCCCTACGCTGATATTCTCTGGTAAATACGCATTGGCCGTTACCAGCAGCTAGTTATTATAGTTTAAAATATAGATATTTGTCTTATATTATGTTGATGTGTGATTATGAAGGAAGGATGCACTTTTGCTTGGAAGAGCCGGGACATTTTCAAATATAACTCTGATAGTGTTAATCTGAAAAAGATAATGTACATCAAACGTAAATTATTGGGTTATTTTCATTATACCACGGGCCTGCTGAATGCTTTATTATGAAATGTTCCACGGGTGTTGATTATTTTCTTGTAAAACGCACACCTAACCTGTCAAATGTCTTAAAATAACCACCAGAGCAATGTTTGTGGTAACCGTGGTATAAGAGGAATAATTGACTGTAGTCCTTTTAATTGTTGTGTAACAACATTGGGTGTGCATTATTTTCAAATAATTCAACAGCTTGTCATTAATTATTTCTTGCTTATACAGCATGCTGGAGTATCTCTTTAAGCATCTACAATATTGTGGCATCAGGTAAAGATTCATGGTTAGGATCAGTACAAGCTTATACTGTAGTCTGTGCACCTAGAGACCATTTATAAAAAAAATCCTGATTATGATTAAGCAAATCAGTCTGTTTACATTTACCACCACAACAAGTAGTTTCCAGTAACAAGCAATGTGTGTGTCCAAACCACAACTTCTGCTTATTTGATTTATAATATGCAGTAATGTGGTGACCGATGACCGTGGTATTATTTTTATATGTAGACTTACAGTAATAGTATGGAACATTAAAAAACACAAAATTCACACCATGTCTTGTTTTATTTCCTCCCCTGAATAATAAATTTCCTGGGTGCATTTAGAATATTCCATGACTTGGGAGTCTATAAGGGATCTCATTCATGAAACAGTCAAGCAGAACAACAGATGAATTGTGGGTCTTTCTTTCTTTCTACTCGTGTCCTAGCTTCCTTTTACTCGATGCCTAACCTATGGGCTGTGAGTTGGACAGATAGACAGAGACTAGAACTGAAACTACAGACACACACACACACACACAGAGATTTATTTTAGTTTATTAGTGCGGACATCTCATAGATGTCTTCACTAATGTAGATTGGTATTATATTATATTTTCAAAGCCAAAATCTAACTCTTGCGCAACCTTGGGCAGATACAACAAGATTCTGAGCAATTTTTGAGTATTTTACATTTTTATTATATTTATTTATGTAGCAAATGCTTTTATCCAAAGCGACTTGCAAATTATAGAACATGTAACAGTTTGTGATTACCTACGTTTCCATTGCGCAAATTGAAATAGCGAATTGAAAATGCGCCCAATGGAAACACATACATCAAAAACGTATTTACGTGCAGGAGGTTTTTTAGGCAATTCGAAAAAGGAATATATTGCAAAAACTGCAATGGTGTTTTTCGCATTTACATGTCACCTGACATGCGTTAAAGTCACATGATAATTTATAAAATATGGTTAGAGGACACGACAGAAGAGGCGTTCGACTTAAAGGAATATTCCATTTTCTTTAGAAAAATCCAGATAATTTACTCAAAACCATGTCATCCAAAATGTTGATGTCTTTCTTTGTTCAGTCGAGAAGAAATTATGTTTTTTGAGGAAAACATTTCAGGATTTTTCTCATTTTAATAGACTTTAATAGAGCCCAACAATTAACACTTAACTCAACACGTAACAGTTTTTTTCAACGGAGTTTCAAAGGTCTATAAACGTTCCCAAACAAGGCATAAGGGTCTTATCTAGCAAAACGATTGTCATTTTTGACAATAAAAATAACAAATATACACTTTTAAAGCACAACTTCTCGTCTAAATCCTGTCCAGCGCGACCTAACGTAAATGCGTAGTGACGTAGGGAGGTCACGTGTTACATATATAAAACGCACATTTGCGGACCATTGTAAACAATAAACTGACACACAAAGACATTAATTAGTATCAGTTGACATACAACGACGTAGGAACGGTCCTCGTTCTCAACACTTGTAAACACTGGGGCGGAGTTTCGCGTTCGTCCTCTATGACCTCTTGACGTCATGAAGTATTGCGTGGAGTCACGTTTGGTGCATCACGACCGGATTTAAACGAGAAGTTGTGCTTTAAAAGTGGATATTTGTTATTTTTATTGTCAAAAATGACAATCGTTTTGCTAGATAAGACCCTTATGCCTCGTTTGGGATCGTTTATAGTCTTTTGAAACTCAGTTGAAAAAAACTGTTACGTGTTGAGCTAAGTGTTAATTGTTGGGCTCTATTAAATTCTATTAAAATGAGAAAAATCCTGCAATGTTTTTTTCAAAAAACATAATTTCTTCTCGACTGAACAAAGAAAGACATCAACATTTTGGATGACATGGTGGTGAGTAAATTATCTGGATTTTTCTTTTAAGAAAATGGAATATTCCTTTAACGTTGCGCCACAAGAACCAACAACGCATGACAGCAAAATACCACAAAAAATTAAAGCGATTTAGGAGTTGATCCGCATGTCGGTCTGCGCCACTATTTTTTTCACTGATAAGTCAGAGTCAATAGGAGAGCCGGCACCGCAAAGTATCAAAAGTAATCCAATCATAAAATGGTAATGGACCAATGGCCATCCAAAGCGCTTTACATATTGCCTCACATTCACCCATTCATACACCGACGGCGTCAGCCATGCAAGGTGCCATCCAGCTCGTCGGGAGCAGCTGGTGTTAGCTAGGTGTCATACTCAAGGACACGTCGACACTTGGTCAGGTGGATCCGGGGATGGAACAACCAACCTTCCGATTTGAAGACAACCTACATGAACCACTGACCCACTGTCGCCTACATAAATAGCATGTCTGCTTATCAATCTGTCAATCTGTTGCAATGCAATAAATTTGAGGGCAAATCATTCTTTATCATTTGTAACTGAGACAAGATGATTTCCCTTAATGACAAAAACAGGATTTTAATGCTAAGCATTCTTATCATATGCGTACGCAGTCCCCCTCAAACCACTAGGGGGCCACCTTTCTCTTAATTTTATGCGGCGCTGAACAGAACGATTGCAAGTGGCATTACTGTGCCGCGAGAGCAATTCGAAAGCATGACAAGCAGTCTGATCTCACGGTACTTTGATATCATGTGACAATTGCTCTGTGCAAGTGCTGCATACGATTGAACACGCTTATTGACTTGCGTCTTGATATAACAGGTATGGTTTTCTAACAAAGTTATCGTCCAGAGCAGAAAAGACAGAAAAAGTGCATGCCTGCATGATCACATCATCGTATTATTTACTGACATGCGAGCCACAAATTAAAGGGACACAAGGCAGCATTTATATGTTAATAAATCATCTTCGTAAGTCGGTATATGGTTAAATGACTGATTACCGGACGAATTGAAGACTCTCTCGCCCGCCCCACCGAAGAATACCCCACTTGCAAGTTCGCTGTATCCGACCCGGTGTCCTTCAGTCTCGCAAAGTCTCAGATATCGCGAGAAGCAGGATCACTTTACGGCAAACAACACAGAGGCAGGCGAGCTAAACACGGCTAGCGATTGTTGCAAATGGCAGAGCCGGGGAAGAAGCATCGAAAATAAGCAACTTGGTTCCGAGGGGGGAGGGACAACAGTTCGTTTTTACGACAGTGTGTTTGAAAGCATTTACTTTCAGACACTAGGGGGAGCTCATAGAGAAATATTACGCAGACTTGCCTGGTTTCCCTTTAAAGCTTGCCGAGCCACATGTGGCGCGCGAGCAGTGCATTGAATAATGCGCACTGGTTTGCGCATTATTGTATGAAGTCGAATACACCCGGCACCATGGTTTTTGGAATGACTAATTGCGAGACAACCAACTTACATTTTAGTCACATGACATCGGTTAATGGAAAGGCTGTCATTTCGCAATCATTTTTTAGAAAATAATGCTTACGTTTTGCGCAAATCTATAATGGAAGCTTTTGATCCTTATGATTCTAACTCATACTGTAAGGATCATCTTAAGTGTCCCATTATTTTTAAATGTTTACTATATTAGTGGGGACATTTGCTAATACTTAGGCCTTCACACGTATAGCCAATCTTGAACACACAAACGTAGACACAGAAAACACAAAGAGCTGTATTTGGAAAAGCTGAAGGAATGACAAGGCTGAATCTTGACATGTGACATCATCTGTGATTCTCATCAATATTTCAAATGTTAAATGGTATTTCTGCAAATGCGCTGCGTAAATATATGTCGAAATTCGCCCAAAAAGCATTTTCTTTGTGTCTGCATGTCAAACAGAAATGCATCGTGGGAAGGATGATTGATCTAAGAAACTTTCAGCTCCTGTCATGTTGGTGTTATATTTTCTAGTAGAGATTTGCTCTTGGCTTGTGTGTTTGTTGAAGTAGCTGGCGGGGTGATATAAGGCAAACCTGTAGGACTTTTACAAACTTTTCTTACAGACTTTAACAAAATGACAGCATGTTCAAATGACTCAGAGGCATTGAACTTTTTCAAGAACGTTTCGCTCACAGTGTCTGGCTGTGTCAATAGGCTGCACAGAAGTGAAAATGGTTGTTGTGCAAGCTACCAGGAGACCAGATATAAAAGTTTATTAACACACTGTTGGATAAAAATGGTAAACAAAAATGGTGCCATTAAAGTACCCTTTAAAAATATGATCGCTTTAGGTGCAAAGGTGTACTTTTTGAAAGGGTACCTCAAAACATTTAGGGCTATTATGTATGTTTAACCCTTGTGGGTTGTTCGAATTCACTACCCTTCTGGGTTGCTCATGTACAAAAAAACACTAAATTAAAAAAATGCATTAATCTGTTAATCAACCTCAATACTGATCAAAACTACCAAAGTTTTTCAAAAATTCCATGATTTTAACTCTTTAATTGCCAAGTTTATAAGTGATGTAAAAATACCAAAATTATCGATTTCAATATAAAAAGTGGTTTAAAAGTACATATTTGTAATTTTGTCTTGTCAAAAATGACAATCGTTTTGCTAGATAAGACCCTTATGCCTCGTTTGGGATTGTTTAGAGTCCTTTGAAACTCCATTGAAAAAAACTGTTAAGTGTTGAGTTAAGTATTAAATGTTGGGCTCTATTAAAATGAGAAAAATCCTGCAATGTTTTCCTCAAAAAACATAATTTCTTCTGGACTGAACAAAGAAAGACATCAACATTTTGGATGACATGGTGGTGAGTAAATTATCTGGATTTTTCTTTTAAGAAATGGAATATTCCTTTAATTGTGCCACATGGTGATCAAAAGTAAAAAATAACAAATTTTACCTCTAAGCAAAAAGAAAAAACGCCAAAAATCAAGAATGCATGATAAAAAGGTGTCATGGCTTTGCAATCAAAAAATGTCTTTATAATGGAAGTCAATGGGAAAAAACAGCCACGAACAACTAATTAGGGAGGAAAAAAATTAAATTCTGTTGCTGCACAAAAACTAAAAAATGCATCAAAGCCAATGTTTTTTATAATCTTTGACAAGCCCAAGACTGTGAAAAAGGTTAAAAAAATCCAGTCCACAATCACTTTCTATATTGAAAATCTGTAATTTTGTATTTTTTCCCTAAAATCTGTGACATTGTTTATGAACTTGGCAATTAAAGAGTTAAAATCATGGACATTTTGTAAACATTTGTTAGTGTTGATCAGTACTGAGGGTACAGATTTTTGTAAAAAATTGAAAAAATAAAAACAGTGGCTTTTTTGTACACGAACAACCAGAAGGGGTAGTAAATTTGTTTTTGAAAATATTTCAAAGCATTTTCTCAAAATTTGTGTCATATAAAATTTGTCACAAAAAATCATTACATTTGCTAAAAACACAAAGAAAGTTGTGGCCAATTTAAGACAAAAAAGCCCAAAAATGGCCCTTACAACCCATAAGGGTTAAAAACATAAAATAAGGGGGGGGGGGGGTAATTTGGCCATTTCTGATTAATGGGGGGATTACATTTCCCCCTTTAATGTCTATTGTGGTTACAGCCCTTATGCAAACAGTTACAAAGTGTAACCAACAAGTCAATTCATTAGTTCAGTGAATGTTTTTTTTTTTGTATTTCCTTTAGTGCCCTGGGGTCAAGGCTTGTCTGTTTAGTTAAGACATCTCTCATGTCTCTCTGAGTATTTTAACAACCTAAAAATGTGTCTCCGTCATCTTTTGAAAAACATCAAAGTCTTTTCATTCTTTAATGGGGGTATTCAGTGTCCTTTGAAAGCTCTGTGACTCCGAACGGAGATGCTGTCTACCCTTGATATTCGATATTTCACTGCTGACAAGCTTGAGCAGTACATTAAACATGAAAATTAAAGTCGAACAGCTTCAAAGTTAAAAAGGGAGATGAACCCTAACCTGAACATAAAGATATAAATTTAATATTCCTTTAGGCTGAAATGATAACATAGCTATGATTTTAAAAAGATTGATGGAATTGGAAACGTCTCAAATTCCTGCTGGATTCCATAGTAAACACTTCTGCCCGTTCTCTTAAGACCACCTGTGCTACCCTGAGGATAAAATCTCAATAGTTGAATGGTGACAGGTCATCATTCAGTCAATATTGTGTAGAGGTGGGAAGCGGGTCATTCCCTTCTCACCTGTCTTGTTTGTGTTTTGGTGTGAGAGGTGAACTTAGAGAATGTGAATGCGTGAGTGTGTTTGTGTGGTCTCTGATGTCTTGTTGAAGGCTAAGCAGCGGCTTATGACTTATACAATGTGTAGCGTGTAAACAATGTGAACATCTGCGGGCGTGTTCGCGTGTAAAGCCGCAAAACTTCCGTTAAAGAAAAAACGTCTGTTAAAGGGACAGTACACCCAAATGAAACCTGAGTCATTTTTTGTGATTTACTGTTTTTAAAATCATCCTACATAATGTAAAGAAAAAAAGGTCATGTTAAAGATTAAAATCAATGATTGAAATGAAACATCGATGCTCCAAATCTCATCATTTGATAATTAGACTTTTCCATGGATTTCACAGATGGAATGTAAATTTTTGTCATCATTTACACACACAACAACTTGGCCAATCGTTTCATAGCTGGAATTTTTGTGTTAAATGGGATGTTTTATGCTATTTCATGCATTCTGACATATTAACACTGTTAAAGCATCATGATCTTATGGAAAGTCTTGTTATAGTCACGCAAAATTTGATTAATTTATTCATGTCAATGGCACAAAATTCAGCTTTTTTCATGCCTTGGCCACAAATGTCTTTTTCGTGACACTGGCACGAATTTCTATAAATAGTATCTCGTGTCTGTGGCACGACTTTCTTTTTCATGTCATTTTTTTTTTTTTTTCTATTTTTAAATCATTGTCGCTTGGGCTTGGGGTTAGATTTGGGGTTTGGGTTAGGATGTACTTTTATGTATTGGTTTTTACATGTTTTTCTTTCACTTTTAAAACTATTTTCGCCCGGACACAAAAGAAGCTGAATTTCGTGCCATGAACTGGAATAAATTAATCAATTTTGTGTGACTATAACACGACTTTCCGTGAGATCAGTCTGGTTAAAGAGTTGAATTCCTAACCATAGGCAAAGTGTCAAAAAATAGTCGGACGTATGATGGAGTATTTCTGTGCCGAAAGCAATTCGCCAGTGTTCATACAAGTTTCATGAAAGATTCATATGTAACAATCTAACTTTATTTATTTTATGGGCAGTTTCGGTGCAGGAAGTACAGTGGAAGTCCATATATGGGCACTTAACCTGGAATAGCCCATGCACACCAACCAAGAGCTGACACAAAATAAACATTACCAAAGGGTGTGTTTTTGTTTGTGAGGGAAATTTAAGCTTTTTCAGCTTCCCAATGAACCCAAAATTACGGAAACAATTGATGTAGTTTGTTTATCCGGGGTAGCAGCGGAATTGTGCGTGTGTTTGTTTAACGCTGGGTTTCGTTGAAATGGGGCGGTCCCAACCGGGTCATGAGTCACAGGTAAAACTGCATTAAATGTCTGTGTTTTGCTAGCGTAAGTGCATAATGTAAACGACACAAACATGTTGTGAATCAAAATGTTTCTGTTGCTTGCTCGTGACTCGCTCCTCCCGCGGTACAGTACACCTCCAGGTGCTCGTTTTTTTTCCCGGGAAAGTAGCAGTACAGCTGATCTGTCTTTTATAAATCTGATAAAACTAAAGACTCTTTAGAGAAATAAAGTATGCAATACAGGTACTCAAGATTAACATGAGATTTGCAGAAACACTGCGTGTGACCTTTATTATAACAGTGGAAGTCTCTTACCAATGAATAAATATACTTCTTTAACTCACCAGTGCCTTGGTCTCATCTTCATCCTTGTAATAGTGTAGCTGATCTCCTCGAAGGACAAACCAACGTGTGTGCCAGGTCTTCACGAAGCCTCCCTGCTTCCGGAGCCAACCGCAGCGGAGGACGTCCTGTCTGCCCGCCCCGCGACTGTGCTGCGGACTGCTGCCCGCACTTCCAGCCTGCTCTTCCATGACCAAACCAGCAGACCTTCCTGGAAAGAAGATGAATAACAAAAAAATCATTTGCATTTTACGTACTAGCAATAGAGTGAAACATAAATCTTCTTGTGTGTGGAAGGAAACAAGAAGGCGAATTGTGGAAAAATTTGAAAATGGGAGAAGTCTGTCACGTACGCTTACTTTTAGGATTGTTACACTGTGTACAAAGTTGCTGCCTTATTTATTTATTTATTTTTAAATTAATGCAATTTATCAGCACATTGTCATACTGTAAAGGTCAAGTTTCACAAAACGGTAATGCCTCTATACTGTGTATTAAACTCATTTTTAGACAATAACACCCACAATGAGCACAAGGGTGTTTTTATTGAGCTCTCTTTGGGAGTTCAGGCTGAGGTGTAAATAAACAACACGGCACATCTGTGGTCATCGAGGATGAAGAACCTGCAGTAAACATTTCCCTGAATATTAATTGACTTTCTCTCTTTCACCCCCTTTAATGAAAAACCAGATGCTGTTTGCAGTCGGAATAAAATCAGATTTAGTCTACGGGGACTTTGAAAATAACACTCTGTTAAAAAGATTTAATTCGGTGCAACACATACAGTCAGGGGACACGGTCCATGATAAACTATTTTAAAAAGTAAATACATTAAAAGTTGCTTTTTTACTACGAGGAAGTGTGGGTGTCTGTCTGCCATAAAACCCGACTTTTACGAAATCATAAAAGTGTTTTATGCGAACATCTTTTCAATCATTTTAGAGAAAGATGGGCAAAATTGCTGCCAGGCCGGATGAAGCTGGTCCAGAATGTTCGTGTTAATGCTCATGGAGATATCAATAACAGGAGATATCAATTACATGCCTGTCAGTGCACATCTGCTTCTCGCTGCTTCAGCACATCACCATTCACTGTTTGTGTGTTAGTTTTCATTTCTGTAAGTTATCTTTGTTTTTCTCATTTGTCTTTTAAATCCTGTGTACTTGGCACACCTGGGGCCTGCTGGCACACACTTCTTGCTCCTGTCACAGCAAGTAAGATTTTGTAAGTAAAATCCATCTCTCTTGTGAACAAGAGATCAGTTTTAAATGCCAGTTAGCTTCCTTCCTTAACAACATTTTGGCTTGTGTGTTCCTGCCATCAAAGACTTTGCACAAAACAGCATCTAGTTTTGGCCAAAATTTATGACAGTAGTGCTATCTTTGTCACCGCCTTTGTAGAGAGTTTATGATGATTATTTTATAAAGAAGTTTGTGATGCCTTAAACTCTCATTTATGATAAAGAGAGTATTATTGACAACCACTGTGATGAATAAATATCTTATCACTTAATCAAACACGCCCCTACCCCAATAGAATCTGGACCTTTGGTTGATAGACCCACCCCACGCAACCCAGACGGTAGGCTCGTTCGACTTCCTGCGGCGCCGCAAGAACTGACAGACGGATGACGTTAAAATGCCGCGAGAGCGAGACGAAATTACACTTCGTATGAGTTCTCGAATCGTTCTCGCGGTACTTTGACGTCATCTGGCTGTCGTTTCTTGCAGCGCCGCATGAAGTCGAACAAGCCTAACGGTGTCGGTAGACACGCCCCTTACTGCTAAAGGATTATTAGGAACACCTGTTCAATTTCTCATTAATTCAGTTATCTAATCAACCAATCACATGGCAGTTGCTTCAATGCATTTAGGGGTGACAATCGCCTGAACTCCAAACTGAATGTCAGAATGGGAAAGAAAGATCATGTCAAGCTTAGACCAAATAACCACCTTAGTTTGGTTAAAGTATTGTTACCCTTGCTAAAATTAACCATGGTTATATTGGGGTAAAAGTGTAGTATGGTGTTTGGTGTATTGATTACTATCAGCAAAACCATTGTTTTTCTGCACTAACCCATGGTTGTCATGGTTATTTTGTGGTTACAATGGTTTTACTACAGAAACCATGTTTTTTTTTAACTCTAGTAAACAGGGAGTTTTAATTGCTTTGTATTTGTGCCAGTATAAATTTCCCTTTAAAACATCACTTTGGGGATAGTATACAACAAGGCACCTCAACAGGGTTTCGAACAGAGCCGAAAAATTATTTATCTCCATTGTCATTCATGACCCTGAGTACATTGCTTGAGGATTTACAATGTGACAGTGAGCTACACGCTCGCACACAGAAGAAAAAGTTAACATGCAAATGAAAGACTTACAGCGGTAATCCTCTTGTTCCTGTTATATTTATAGGTCATATAGCTTATTTTTCTCCTCCTTTGTTTTACCACGGTCTCATTAATGATTCAGACGGGCTACAAAAATACCGCCTCTCCATTTCATTTCATCCCCAGGCTTCGGAAAAGAACACAGATGATGTTTTTTTACAATGGCTGCCAGCACCGGAGACCTGAAAACGGTTCAAACAGGGACACGCAGAAACTTTCCTCTCCTGGTTGACTTTTTTCCTTTGACTTGTGCAAAATAAACCAGTATTATGCATAATGTGAAACATTTTTGATTCATGCTTTAGACAATAACACAACACAACTTGTGCAGGTGATGTGCAGTGATTATCAGTCTTCTTTGAAGAAACCAATTTAAAAGCAGTTCTTGTTTTGTGACCAGCTGTACTTCAGTATCTTATAGTGAAAAGTAATTTCACAGCGAGAAAGCAGCACTGCCACGCTGTCATAGGCATTGAGATGACAGTATGTGTGTGCATGGGCTCCAATAAACTCCAGATGTGTTGCTTTAGCTTTCTGTCCAACAGTTGTCATCTGCTTAGCAAGTGCATGACTGCGAAGCGGAGAGACCCTGCCAATAGCTCTGATGAACTGCCATTGCACACACATCTACCAATAGTTACAGCCTTAACCAATACCAGAGCATCTGCATACTACCATATAGCACCATACTACTCAACACTTACTGTACACTGTGCACAGTATGTGAATCTTGAATGAAAACTGGATGACCTAATCCAGTTGCCAAAGTATGCAGCACACAACCTACGCATTACTGCATGGAAACTCCCACAATGCAATACACGCTCCATTTCCAGTGTGATGAATGGCCCAGAATATCAGCGATAAGTGATTTTTTTGACTCATTGTCTGATCAGATGCCAACACTTACTACATCTAACTTGACAGCATTTAGTCATTGATACATGCAATACTACTAATGTTTCTCTGGCTCAGTTGGTAGTGCATTGAATTAGAAGAGCAAACTAGGTCATGGGTTCGATCCCAAAAAACACACAGTAATGTATAAATGATAAATTGATTGTAAGCACACAGTTGACGGTACCATAGTAGGAGAAACATTAACAAATACTATGGAAGTCAGTGGGTGCAGTCAACTGTGTGCTTACCATCATTTATCAAAATATCTTCTTTTGTATTTAACAGAATAAAGGTTTAAAACAACTAAATGTCGACAGAATTTTCATTTTTGGGTAAATTACAAAGAGTTGAAAGTACAAATAAGATTAGATAATGTTTTGTGTTAGATCAAACTCAGATAGGCTACATGAGACCCTTGCGTGTGTCTTTCACCAGAAGAGTGTATTTTTGTGTCTCGTGAAAGGACCCTGTGCAAGTTTATAGCCGTGTGATATATTAATGCTGTCTGCGGGTGCCGCAATGTGAGGCGTCGCACAAGTTTCCATCTATAACCTCAAGAACAGCTGTGAAGGAGACACTGATGCCCAAAACATCAAAGACAGACCTTCACCACAACAATCTCCATCAAAGAATCACAGAAATACTGTTGCTCAAATTAGTGTTAGGGATTTATACACACCCCTATCCTATCCTCAAGTGTTAAACTTGTAACATGTGTTTGCATTTGGAATTAATGCATCTTACATGCAAATGTAAATGCTATAGACATTAAATCTTATTGGCACTTTTTTAAGCAATTAAATAAACAAAGGAAGATTGGATTCAATCTACAGTGCAAAATAGCGTAGAGTTTTGGGTGGGCGGCTCCACCCAGAGTAACACCCCTGCAACCACAAATATACACCCTGGTAACCACCCGCCACACATTGTGGTGGCGATTTATTGGAATGGAACTGTTCCAGAAACTGCTTTTTTAGTACAATCTATTTTCATCAAAAAGGGACAATCCCGACCCGTTGGGTTGTAATTTAACCTATGCTGGATTGTTTTAACCCATTGTTGGGTCAAATATAAACATTGTCCAGGTGGATTTAAAAAAATCTTTTTGATCCAACGCTGGGTTGAAAGTAACCCAGCATTTTTTTTAGAGTGTGACTGAATCAGTTTAGTTGTGTGTATAACTCCCTGTTGTTTAAATTAGATATTGCAGCCCATGGCTCCAAAAGAGATCCCCAGACAAAAAGGGTCTTTTAAGTCCTCTGATGATGAGACACATGCGTCCTCAACAGTCACTCTGTCTGGCATGAAGGAGTTTATTGATGAAGTTTATGAATTATGCACTGCAGTCAGCTGAATAGAAATGTATTATTAATTCTCTTTTTATTAATACCAGCATTTCTTGTCGCAAAAATTACACAAAAACAATAAATTCGAAATTTGTAAATAAGAAAATAATAATGCTGAATTGGGATGTGTCTGTAATATTTTACATGGTTTCTTTTTTGTAGGGTGTTTGGTCTGTTAGTACATTAATATGCTTTAAATGAATCTGTTTATTTGCTTATTTACTGAATTCCAATGCTGAATGTCTCACACTCTTTGACCTTGGGAGCATCTGTTTGTGTGTGTGTGTGTTATGGGAATATGAGAACAATGTCTGATAACAGAAACATGCATAAGATAGAGAATCTGGGGGGGATATAAAAATGTGTTTGCTGGGAGCAGAGCAGGGTTGCATGAGCTCTGACTGGAAATAATCTTTTCTCTACTCTAACATGTGAAGAAGTATCTCACAGAGCTTTATTTGTAGTAAAGACCAGATAAATACCATGAATGACTTCTTAGTCCACAATGCAACTTTGAACTTTTTAAAATAAACCTCTTTCTTTCCTTTTAATAATCTAAATAATCTTCATCGGATGCTAAAGGGGAATATCATGAAAATCTGACTTTTTCCATGTATATGCTCCATATATATACACACACACTCACCTAAAGGATTATTAGGAACACCACACTAATACTGTGTTTGATGGCATTGATTCAACAAGGTGCTGAAAGCATTCTTTAGAAATGTTGGCCCATATTGATAGGATAGCATCTTGCAGTTGATGAAGATTTGTGGGATGCACATCCAGGGCACGAAGCTCCGGTTCCACCACATCCCAAAGATGCTCTATTGGGTTGAGATCTGGTGACTGTGGGGGACATTTTAGTACAGTGAACTCATTATCATGTTCAAGAAACCAATTTGAAATGATTCGAGGTTTGTGACATGGTGCATTATCCTGCTGGAAGTAGACATCAGAGGATGGGTACATGGTGGTCATAAAGGGATGGACATGGTCAGAAACAATGCTCAGGTAGGCCGTAGCATTTAAACAATGCCAAATTGGCACTAAAGGGCCTAAAGTGTGCCAAGAAAACATCCCCCACCATTACACCTCCAGCAGCAGCCTGCACAGTGGTAACAAGGCATGAGGGATCCATGTTATCATTCTGTTCACGCCAAATTCTGACTCTACAATCTGAATGTCTCAACAGAAATCGAGACTCATCAGTTCCAGTCTTCAACTGTCCAATTTTGGTGAGCTTGTGCAAATTGTAGCCTCTTTTTCCTATTTGTAGTGTAGATGAGTGATACCCAGTGGGGTCTTCTGGTGTTGTAGCCCATCCACCTCAAGGTTGTCCGTGTTGTGGCTTCACAAATGCTTTGCTGCATACCTCGGTTGTAACGAGTGGTTATTTCAGTCAAAGTTGCTCTTCTATCAGCTTGAATCATTCGGCCCATTCTCCTCTGACCTCTAGCCTCAACAAGGCATTTCAAAATTGCTTAAATCACCTTTCTTTCCCATTCTGACATTCAGTTTAGAGTTCAGGGGATTGTCTTGATCAGGACCACACCCCTAAATACATTAAAGCAACTGCCATGTGATTGGTTGATTAGATAATTGCATTAATGAGAAATTGAACAGCTGTTCCTAATAATCCTTTAGGTGAGTGTACATTGCCTGACACATTCCTGAATGGTAATACCATGGTATTTATGGTAAATAAATAAAATTTGGGTGTTCCAAGATTACTGTGTACATTCTCCAAAACGGTAGCAAACAGTTTGAAAGCCTGCAAGTCATCCAGGACCGTGGTTCCTGTTTTTATTAGAAAAACATTAAAGTTCCTTCTTACTTTTTTAAGCAGTCAGATAAACAAGTGAAGAAATTACAGACTTACAGTTCATTTGATAGTCAAATCTAGAGATAATGTTTATTCCTTATGGGATGGTTTATACAAAACGAAAATTTGTTTATAATTTTCTTATTCACACTCTTAGAAATAAAGCTACAAAACTGTATACCTGACTGTGCAGGCCGTCCAATATATATATATATATATATATATATATATATATATATATATATATATATATATATATATATATATATATATATATATTTCATAATATTCAAGTCCAGAGGTATGAGTTCTTTGAGTCATAAAAAGCAGATACAGGCAACACAAAACTAATCCCTACGGCTCCTGACCTCCTATTTTATAAAGTAAAATGATCAGCCTGTGCAAGAAACTAAACATTATTTGCAACATTATAACCTGGAGCCACAGGGATTAATTTTGTGCTGCTTGTATTTGCATTTTTTGAGTTTTTATGAATGTTATGAATCATCGGGGATCATGGGTTTCAGCTAAAAATCATTTTTACTATATATACTAAAAAGAAAATGTCACATACAGTACATCTCGGGTAGCCTGGGGTTGAGTAAATAATTTTCATTATTTCTATGAACTATGTCCATTTTCAAGCAGAGAACCAGCATTTGATAAATCACCTATAAAATGATATTTATATTCACACATCATCTGAAATTTATGACCTGGACACCTGTGTTGTCTTTGCTGCTATATGTGTTAAGCCGTCTGTTCCTCTGCGTTCCCTACAGAAACTGCAGCAGGACTAAGAAAGCAATAAAGTTTCTCTAACTCTGACATTAAAATGCAGATCCAGTCACCACCGCAGACTTCAGCCAATGACACACACTTCATTAATCATTCTCGATCAATCTCGGAGACGAAATAAACCTTTCTAGATGAGAACAAGTAAACAATGGCATTTATTCTGTTGGTCGATGTAAAGATCGACTTGGCAGATGCTTCTAGTCACAGGCTTTCATTAAAATGGACAGAAATGTTCTTGCTTAAACATTGATGTATGCCAGTATCGATCATGCACTGAAAGGACTAACACGATTTGAACATTCTGCTCAGGTCTGCTTTCATGTCTAATTGAAATTGGGATGTTTATGACAATGTTTGGCTGGCAGTGCTTGCTGGCACTAAACTGAGGAAACTGAGGAATACATCACATGTAGTTTTCTGTAACAGGCACTTCAATCACATTTATTAAGTTTAGTTAGACAATAAAGCCATAAAAGTAGCAAAAAAAGGAGCAGTCCACCCAAAAATGAATGATTTTGCCATCATTTACTTGACTACATGACTTTTACAGTTTTCTTCCATAGGATGCAAAATAAGAAAATGCATATACTTTTATTCACTTCCACTGTTTAAATAAGAAGCCTTAACTTTCTTTAAAGTTGCATTTTGTGCTGACATGATGAGCTTTTGTTCACAAAAAGAGTCACTCGTATTTCAGGACAAGGCCAGGACAAAAATGAGGAATCACCACAAGTAAAGCCAACATGATCTCACAAAAATCCGTGAAATAGTCACGCATTATTTTGCTCAGTTTTGCGTGACATTGTCACGTATTTCCACCATATTACGTGCCCCTGACACGACTTGCTTTTCCGTGACAGTTTCACGTATTGGTTAATCAACTGTTTTTCCTATTTTTAAACAATTTTCGCTTCGGTTTGGGGTTAGATTTGCTGTTTGCGTTAGGATGTCACTTAATGTATTGGTTTATAAAAAAAAGTTGTATACTTTTTAAACCATCGTCGCCTGACGTTGGGGTTAGAGTTGGGTTTTGGTAAGGATGTCATTTTATGTAACAGAAGGTTGTTCTAACCCCAAACCGAAGCGAAAATTGTAAGAAAATAGGAAAAACAGTTGAGTAACCAATACGTGAAACTGTCACGGAAAAGAAGTCGTGTCAGGGGCACGTAATATGGTGGAAATACGTGACAATGTCACGCAAAACTGAGCAAAATAATGCGTGACTATTTCACGTATTTTGTGAGATCAGGTTGCGTAAAGCTTAACCAAAATCCACCTTAAACCCTTTGTGAGTGTTCCTTTACCTGTTAGCTTAATGTAGCATCTGGTCAGCTCCAGGTCTTTTTGCTTGCTTTGTGTGTTTACTCTCTACATGGGAATGTGATGGGGCTGTGCACACAAATCAGGCCTCCGTGTTTGACATGGCTTTGTTTGCCCCTTTTACAGCTTTAAAGGGTTTGTGTTCCCACCGCTTTCTCCAATTCGTCCATACACAAAGCAGCGAGCTGCCCACCTAAGCAATGTTTTAGGGGTTATGGGTGTGTTCCTAATACAAAGATTGTGGTGCATAATGGTAGGCCATGTTATGCCGATTTGTCGCACAATTGTTAGGTTGCTTAGCAACGGCAGACGCTACGGGAGCCCCCAAGCTTTTGGAAAGAAGGAGCAAAGCGGCGTGATTGCTTTTTAGACGTGAAATGTGAAGCACCCCTTATACTCTTTATAAAGGTCCTAATATGTGGGTCAGTGACAAAAACGTTTTGGCAAGATGAGAAAACTTGTTTTAAAAGCACACATCAGGTTTATACAATTTGCATATTGCATTTATGTTAATTTTATGCAATAAAAATTATGAAAGATACGTTTGAATGGACCTGAAAATGCTAAATGATGTAACCGCCACTTGTGCCAAAGATTGAGAAATATTAAATATTTTATACACCTTAATGGCATGTATGCATAATCATAATAAACATTTAACTTTTTTATTATATATTATTTTATTAGATATTTCTAAATGTAAATTTTAATGCGTTTTTG
This sequence comes from Misgurnus mizolepis, assembly GCA_025389145.1. NCBI lineage: Eukaryota > Metazoa > Chordata > Actinopteri > Cypriniformes > Cobitidae > Misgurnus > Misgurnus mizolepis. The sequence continues at coordinate 7,489,743 of JAIFKI010000024.1, forward strand.
TAATATTTGTCCTGACTTAAGCTGAAAACAGATCTGTTTTTTTTAAATAATCTTTGACAAATGATGTAAAAATGTAGGTAAAAAATCTTACACTAAACTAGATTATTATATTTGATTCCACATTTTTATTAATATATTTATATTTTCATTAAAAAAATACTAGTTACACAAATTAACACAGACCGCTTACACCACATTGACATTTTTGCAATTAACCCCCAAATTTTCTTTCAAAATGAACTAAAACCAGAAATTTTAGATTTGGTACTCCAAAAAGAGAATGTATGCAAGTAATTTGCACATTTATTTTGAAATTTTAATGCTTTTACATTTAATTGAACAATACGGACACAAAATAATTAACGTCACATCATAGACCCATGTGCCATTTAGGTACAGATATGCATACGGTATCAATATGCACTTTTGAAGTACTATTATGAAGCCTTTTGGTGCAAAGGTGTAGTTTTTAAAAGGGTACCGGCCCAATGACAGCTAGGAATCATTTTTCTGACTCTCATTTATTTATAAAACAAGTGTTAAGATCAGTGCATCATTAATCAGCAGTTTTCAGTAGGTTTTATGTGTGTGTGTCCATATGTGTGATCTAAAACAAGCACGTCTGAGGCATTACTCCTGCCATCTGTCTGTCTGTCTGTCTGCTGACAGCTGTTGGTCTGCGACTCCTGACTGCTATCGCCGTCTGTAATGCTGAGGGCAGCAGTCAGCCAAACTGAGTGTGAAACACACTGCAATGTCATGTGATTATGATGTCATAACAACACACACTGTCCAATCAGCTCATGATGACATGTTTCAAAACAAAACAATTCCAAAGTCTTCACATTCATTTTGTTTTACTACAGCAGCTATTTAGAGAGATGTATATTTAGATGGTGTTTCATCATGTACTACCCGCAATCTTAAAAAATAAATGCTGGGCTGTGGTTGTTTCAACCCATGGCTAGGTAAAATACAGTATGGATGAGGACAAACCCAACTGTTGGCCTATAAAATGTTTATATTTGACCCAACCATGGGTTGAACCAAACCAGCATTTTTAGAATGTGTTGTTTGCGTTTTTGTTGGGAAGATCTAAAAAAAAAAACAACAGTATTATTTTGAATGAACTATGTATAGAAATGAATGAGAGTTGTTTTCTTTGCAGACCTGTCGACAACACTTTTTTATATATATATAAAATCCCCTCATATGATCCAACATCTGTGCAAAACCACATGTGGGCATATGATTTCCTGACTCATTCAGGGAAATTTCAGCAGAAGTGCTAGGTACTGTTAATCCACAGGGGCATCTCATGGGCAGACAACAGTCGATATAAATAGTGGCAACCTGTAAATGAGTAGCACTTCTGATTGGGTTTATATTATCACTGCTGGGTTTGACCTTGACTATAAAAAGCACTTAAAAGTAAAATCAGAAAGTCTCCAATAGTTATTAGACAGTGAGATACTGTATGACACAACACAATCTCACAGCAAGTCGTGTTTTGGTCACAAAATATTTGATTCATTTATTTGTGTTCATGGACATTTTTTTCATGCCATTAAGCACAAATGTATTTTTCGTCTCAGTCAACGCAAATTTCTATAAATAGTTTTCATGTTTGTGGCACAACTTTCTTTTTATGTATTGTTTTCTCATTGTTTTTCCTTATTTTTTTTTTTAATTGTCACTTGGGGTTGGGGTTAGAATGACTTTTTGTTACATTTCAGACATCCTAACGCAAACCCAAACTCTAACCCCAACCCTAAGTGAAAATAGTGTAGAAAAACGTGTAGAAATCAATACATAAAATTACATCCTAACCCAAACCCCAAATCTAACCCCAAGCGACAATGATTTAAAAATAGGGAAAACAAAGAGGAAAACAATAGATAAAATGACACAAAAAAGAAAGTCGTGCCACGAACACAAACAACTATTCATAGAAATTCGTATCACAGCATTAACACATATATGTAAAATAAAGGTTCCCTTTCAGTCGGTCACTACGACGTCACGTCGTGACCGACGAATTGGGAACCGCTCCGCGGGTGACCTATCTACTTCGAGAAACTATAAAAACGCCAATGAACTTGGCATGCAGGTATTTGCATAATGCCGGCGCCGCCCCGCCAGGTGCGTATATAAGCCGCAGGTGCACAATACCAAATTAGCTTTTTGCTTCGAAGCCGGCAGACATCTGCTCTCGAGAAGCGTATACTGATCTTCGTAGATCCCTGTTCTTGGAGGAAAAAGATCTCAGCTTGCTGAAGTTGGTTGGGCAAAGACACCTCAGCGGAGGCTCGCAGTGTTTTCTCCACCCTTTTCTCTCTCTCTCTCTCTCTCTCTGTCTCTTTTAGGACTTGAGTTGAGTGAGTGCGTTTGCCTCTCCCTGTGTGTTTCACCAGCTCGCACAAAAAGAGTGATTTCCCTAAAAGAGCAGCACGTTTGAGCTTTGTGTCTTTTTAAAGACAGTCACTCATTCGTGTCACGGTCGGGTGCGTCTTTTTAAAGATGGCATTCCGCCCGTGTTCCGTTTCTGGATGCGGTGTGTTCATCGCTCCCCGGGATGGCCACGAGCGCTGTGTTTCGTGTCTGGGGCTCCAGCACGCAGAGGCAGCGTTGCGTGATAGTTCATGCTCCACTTGTGAGGGCATGACTATGGCGGATTTGCGGAGACGGGTGTCGTTTCTCCGGGAACGGCGCCCGCCTTCCAAGTCTGGTGCTGCTAAGGGCGCAGCTACCAAACTTGCGAAGGATGACCTCCGTATAACGGTGCTGGGTCGGTCTGCTGGTTCGTCCAGCAGCTCCCAGCGCCCTGATCCGTTGCCAGCGGAGGTCCCGATGGAGACGAGCGGCCCGTGTTCTACGGTGTCCTCGCGCTCTGTCGAGCCTCCACCGGACGCGATGTCCACCGTAACGTCGGAGGGGGGGTTGTCAGCCTCGGACGTCGATCCAGATCCGCTCCCGCCTTCGGGTCGGGTTGCGGGTCCTGCGTTCGACCCCGAGATGGCAGCCATGCTCGCTCGGGCGGCGGCGGCGGTCGGCTTGGAGTGGACTGAACCTCCCCCACCTGAACCGTCCCGCCTCGATGATTGGTACTTCGGGGGTGCCAGGGCTTCTCAGTCCTCGCCCCCGGTGCCCTTCTTCCCCGAGGTACATGAAGAGCTGACGCGGTCGTGGAAAACCCCGTTTTCCGCCCGGAACCGGCCGTTTCAGCCTTCACCCCTCACCTCTCTCGAGGGTGGAGATGCCAGGGGGTATACTGGTATCCCGTCAGTGGAGCGGCCGGTCGCGATGCAGTTGTGTCCGGCCGGTGTCGCTTCCTCCTGGCGGGACCAGCCTACTCTCCCCTCACGGGCTTGTAAGCAGTCTTCGGCGCTGACCGGTGCTGCTTACAAAGCTTGTGGGGAGGCAGCCTCTGCCCTGCATGCCATGGCATTGCTGCAGGTTCATCAGGCTAAGGCTCTGAGGGACCTGCACGCGGGAGGTCACGACTCGGCGGAGTTCTCTGAACTGCGTGCGGCCACTGATCTGGCGCTTCGTGCGACCAAGGTCACCGCACGCGCCGTCGGGCGTGCGATGTCTACCCTGGTAGTCCAGGAACGCCATCTCTGGCTGTGTCTGGCGGACATGAAGGATGCTGATAAAACCCGGCTCCTGAATGCTCCGGTTTCCCAGACCGGCCTGTTCGGCGAGACGGTCGAGGAGTTTGCGCAGCAATTCTCCGCGGCCAAGAAGCAGACTGAGGCCATAGCTCAAATCATGCCACGTCGGAAGCGTCCTGCGCCTGCCCCATCCACGTCGGCGCCTCAGCCTGCTCCTCGCCGAGGGCGTCCTGCGGCGGCCGCCTCCGTTCCTCCCCGGGGCTCTTCTAAGAAGCGAGGAACCGGTCGTCAGCAGCCCGCCCCGCCCGCTCAGCCCGCTCCGAAGGGTGGAAAGAGGAGATCGAAGCGGCCCTGAGACGGGCGACCTAGAGATGGAGGGGATCGCTCTTCGGGAGATGGTGAAGGCACCACTCCCCCCACCGGAGGAGGGCCGGTTGGGGAATCTTTTGTTTCATTTTTCTGTTCCGCCGACTTTTCAGTCGGCACCCACAAATTCACAAAAAGAGCGAATTCCACTTCCATCTCTAGGTCTTCAGATGAGCGCCGGAGATACGAGCGGGCTCATAACCCCCCCTCGTTCTCCGACTCATCAGAGGAGAACGAGAGCGGCGCTCGGGCTCATAACCCCTCCGCGCTCTCCAACTTCTCAGGCGGTAGGAGACAGCTACGGGCTCATAACCCATCGTCTCCCTCCTCCTTCGCCAGAGGGTGCATCGAGTGGCGAGAGGTGTCTTCAGCAGAGCCTCCCTTACTCAACCACCCAGCAACGGACTCAGGTGAGTGTTATCACACACAACACTGCTGTCGGTGCGGCCGTTACGCACACACCGGCGATCACCTCCGTTGCGCCCGCCGCGGGTACACCGATCGTGCCTTTAGTCCCCCTCGCACGGTGTCTGGGGGCGTGGAAACAGCTTCCCAGCCCGTCGCGTTGGCTTTTACGCACGATTCGTCTCGGCTATGCGATCCAATTTGCCCGGCGTCCCCCCAAATTTTCCGGCGTTCGTTTCACTACGGTGAGAGCTGCCGATGCGCACGTCCTCCGTGCGGAGATCGCTGTCTTATTGGCGAAAGACGCGATCCAGCCGGTCCCTCCAGCCGAGATGAGGTCGGGGTTTTACAGCCCTTACTTTATTGTACCCAAGAAAAGCGGCGGCTTGCGACCGATCCTGGACCTGCGTTCGCTGAACCGTGCACTTCACAGAATGCCGTTCAAGATGCTGACGCCCAAACGCATATTTCCATGCATTCGTCCAAACGATTGGTTCGCATCTATCGACCTGAAGGACGCGTACTTCCACGTATCGATTCTCCCCCGGCACAGGCCGTTTCTCCGCTTTGCGTTCGAGGGGCGAGCATACCAGTACAAAGTCCTCCCATTCGGGCTCTCTCTGTCGCCCCGTGTATTCACCAAAGTAGTGGAGGGGGCTTTAAAACCCCTGAGAGAGAGAGGTGTGCGCATTCTCGCGTATCTGGACGATTGGCTAATAATAGCTCAAACACGTCAGACGCTGTGCGATCACAGAGATTTAACTTTAAAACACCTCGCTCGTTTGGGTCTTCGGGTCAACTGGGAAAAGAGCAAGCTTTGCCCCGTGCAGAGAATCTCTTTTCTCGGTATGGAACTGGACTCGATCGATTTGACAGCTCGTCTAACAGAAGCGCGTGTACAGTCGATTCTGACTTGCCTGAATACATTCAAGAGCAAGAGCGCGGTCCCGCTGAAACAATTTCAGAAGCTTTTGGGGCATATGGCAGCAGCCGCAGCTGTAACTCCGCTCGGACTGCTCCATATGCGACCGCTTCAGCATTGGCTTCACGATCGAGTCCCGAGGAGAGCGTGGCTGCGCGGCACTCACCGTGTTATCATTACACCTGCGTGTCGTCGCACTTTCACTCCGTGGTCAGACCGTGCGTTTCTCCGAGCCGGTGTGCCTCTGAGACAGGTCTCCAGGCATGCAATAGTATGCACAGATGCTTCGGACACGGGGTGGGGGGCCACGTACGATGGGCTTGCGGCTTCGGGGGTCTGGACGGCACCCCAGCTGCATTGGCACATAAATTGCCGAGAAATGTGGGCTGTATATCTTGCGCTCGTCCGTTTCAGCAACGAGTTACAGGGCAAAGATGTATTAGTTCGCACAGACAACACTGCGACCGTGGCGTACATCAATCGTCAAGGCGGTTTACGCTCGCGTCACCTGTCGCATCTCGCCCGTCATCTCCTCACTTGGAGTCAGAAGAATTTGAGGTCTCTTCGTGCCATTTACATCCCGGGCACGCTCAATGTAGAGGCGGATGCGCTCTCTCGGGCTGCGCGTCCCGGCGAATGGCGACTCCACCCCATTGCGGTTCAGCAGATTTGGAGACGTTTCGGCAAAGCGCAGATAGATCTGTTTGCTTCCCCAGAGACGACCCATTGTCGCCTGTTCTATTCACTAGCCGACGACTCGCTCGGCGTGGATGCATTGGCACACAGCTGGCCGCGAAACATGCGCAAATACGCGTTCCCTCCGGTGAGCCTCATTGCGCAAACCCTATGCAAAATCCGGGAGGACGAGGAGAGCGTGCTGTTGGTGGCACCGTATTGGACAACCAGGAGTTGGTTTCCAGAACTCTCTCTCCTCGCGACAGCCCCTCCGTGGAAGATTCCCCTGAGGAAGGACCTTCTTTCTCAACAAGAGGGCACATTATGGCACCCGCGCCCCGACCTGTGGAACCTCCATGTGTGGTCTCTGGTCGGGGCACGGAGGATTTGAGTGATTTACCGCAAGAGGTATCTAACACTATTGCTGCAGCGCGAGCGCCGTCTACGAGACAGGCTTACGCGCTTAAATGGAACCTGTTTGTCGACTGGTGTTCTTCCCAAAGTGAAAACCCCCGAGAATGCCCGATTAGTGTTGTGCTTTTATATCTCCAGCGCCGTTTGGAGAATAGGCTGTCACCATCCACTATTAAAGTCGATATCGCTGCGATATCAGCTCACCATTCACCCGTAAACGGTAGAACAGTGGGTCAGCACGACCTGGTCATTAGATTTCTCAGAGGCGCTCGAAGACTGAATCCTTCGCGTCCTCCCTCTATTCCTCCTTGGGACCTGTCCTTGGTGCTGAAATCACTCCAGGAAGCCCCATTTGAGCCTCTGCATAGTGTGAGTGTTAAATTTCTTACTATGAAAACATTAACTCTCCTTGCTTTGGCTTCTGTTAAGAGGATAGGGGATATTCATGCATTTTCGGTCGACGAATCGTGCCTTCAGTTCGGGCCGGCTGCATCCAGCGTAACACTGAGACCCCGGCCCGGCTTTGTGCCCAAAGTTCCCACCACTCCTTTCAGAGATCAAGTGGTGAACCTCCAAGCGCTGCCTTTGGAGGAGGCAGACCCAGCCACGGCTTTGTTATGCCCTGTTCGTGCACTACGTGTGTATATAGACAGGACGCAAAGTTTTAGGACCTCAGATCAGCTCTTTGTTTGTTACGGTGGTCAGCAGAAAGGAAAAGCTGTCACCAAGCAGAGGATGTCCCATTGGATTGTGGATACTATAGCCCTTGCATATCAAAAGCAGAATGTGCCTTGTCCGTTTAATTTACGTGCCCACTCTACACGCAGTGTGGCATCATCTTGGGCACTGGCTCGCGGTTCCTCGCTAACAGATATTTGTAGAGCTGCAGGCTGGGCGACACCTAATACGTTCACAAGATTCTATAGTGTTCGTGTCGAACCGGTTTCCACTCGGGTTCTTTCTACTAACTAGTTAAGAATGCCGAGGGTCGGCTCGTGTGTCGGCTTGGAGCCTCTATTTTGGTGCTGCACATCTGCACCAATATGGAAGGCCATCGGGGCAAAAACGTCTAAAAAACTGTTTTTGCCTCTCCTCCACCGCCCTGATAGCTGGTGTTGCGGAGCATCCGCTGTCAACCTATCACTGCTGTATTTTCTGTAAACCTGTGTAGGCTAGGCGTCCACATTTGTCCCCTACGTGGGGTTCATTTGTGTGTATACTCCGTGGGGTACTAATCCTCCACGTTTTCCTTAGCAGAGCCTGCTTTGCATCTCTCTGCATACTATGTTTTGTTCAGAGACTTTTATGAGCAACCTATCGGTTGTTTCATATTTTTATGTCATCCATTCAACCTTCTTAGGGGATGGCTTCCGCAGTGTTCTAGCTCCGCTCAGTTTAGACGCTTCCCCAGTTCGCTGCTTCACTATCGTGGGTTAAGGAACAGGTAGTGACCGGCCTTCTGCATTTCGCCTTAGGTTCCGCCCCCTATGTGGAGGGCGGAGGGCTTTTACAGACACTGGAAGGGTTCAGCTGCAGTGGCGTTTTGGTAGGGATTCCCAATTCGTCGGTCACGACGTGACGTCGTAGTGACCGACTGAAAGGGAACGTCTCGGTTACGTATGTAACCCTCGTTCCCTGAAGGAAGGGAACGGAGACGTCACGTCCCGTCGCCACAGTTTGCTGTTCCATTGCTGTTTTCAGGCCGGGCACTGCTGCTCGGCTTCTCAGCAATAATATAGCTAATTTGGTATTGTGCACCTGCGGCTTATATACGCACCTGGCGGGGCGGCGCCGGCATTATGCAAATACCTGCATGCCAAGTTCATTGGCGTTTTTATAGTTTCTCGAAGTAGATAGGTCACCCGCGGAGCGGTTCCCAATTCGTCGGTCACGACGTGACGTCTCCGTTCCCTTCCTTCAGGGAACGAGGGTTACATACGTAACCGAGACGTTCTTCATGCCAAATAAGAACAATTTGTGGCTGCATAGTTCCTTAAAGAACATTTTAAGAACATCTGAAAAACCTTTCTGTTTCAAAAAAGTTCCTCAAATTATTCAAAGGTAAGAAAGAAATGGCTCTTCGATAACCTTTGACTGAATGGTTTTTGAGGAACAAAAAAATCGGTTCTTCTATGAAATCGCTGTGAAAACCTTTTAAGCACCTTTATTTTTAAGAGTGTATGCAAATTGAAACCCAACTTAGTACCCATATAAATTGGAAATTTATTACAAAACTTTACCTTTAATATATTATAGGAGAAACATCTGGGGTTAATTCTAAGTTTGACAGCATTATTAAAAGGGGGTCTATAATAAAGTCCCCAGAACTAAAACAGATACACAGTCACAGGCATACAGAACTTAGGATACATCATCATCCAATGGCTTTCTGAACTGTGTGGTCCTGACCTCAATCCTATTGAGATGCTGTGGCATGACCTTAAAACGGTGGTTTATGCTCGAAAACCCTCCAATGTGGCTCAATTACAACAATGACACAGACTCATTGCAAGTTATCGCAAATGTTTGATTGCAGTTGTTGCTGCTAAGGGTGACCCAACCAGTTACTAGGTTTAGGGGGCAAACACTTTTTCACACAGGGCCATGTGGGTTTGGATTTTGTTTTACCTTCATTATAAAAACCTTGATTTAAAAACTGCATTTATTTTATTTATTTATTTTATTTATCCTTTATTTTTCCAGGAAAAATCCCATTGAGATAAAAAATCTCTTCTGCCAGGGAGTCCTGGCCAAAATGGCAGCACACAAAGATTTACATAAAAGTATTTCAGACAGACAATACAAACAAAAAAAGAAAGAAAAGTCCAGCGCTCAGAGCTTCAATTCTTAAAAATAAAATATATAAAAGTTAAGTAAAACACGAACATGATTCTTTCAGGTAAGAGTTCAAAAGGTTTTTAAAAATATTTAAAGATGGGAGCACATCCAGCATCAAAATACTCTGCATTTCATTCCATAATCTAGGTGCATAAGAAGAAAAGGCAGTTTTGCCGAACTCTGAGTAAGATCTAGGTACAGTTAAGAGTAATTTAAAAGATGATCTAGTGTTATAATTACCAGAACAATAAGATAAGAGACTACAGATATAAAAAGGCAAATGACCTTTTAAAGCTTTTACAATAAACTGCAACATATGCATTTTTCTCCTCTGATACAAGGAGAACCAACCAACCAAGTCAAACAAAGTACAATGATGGGTACGTGTAGGAGCATTTGTCACAAATCGTATTGCAGCATGGTATATACTATCTAATTTTTTTAGTGAAGATAAATTAGCATGCATATAAATCACATCACCATAGTCCAACACAGAAAGAAAACAACTTTGAATAATTCTCTTTTTTGCCTCAAATGGAAGACATTTCTTTAAACGAAAGAAATGTTCTGTTTATTTGTGTTATCTTTGATTAATATTTTAATTTGTTTGATGATCTGAAACTTTAAAATGTGACAAACATGCAAAAAATAACTAAATGAAATAAGGAAGGGGGCCAACACTTTTTCACACCCCTGTACTGTATGCATCTCTTCTTGAGTCGATCATCTCATCATCTCTCTCTCTCTTTCTTTCTTTCTCTCTCTCTCTCTCTCTCTCTCTCTCTCTCTCTCTCTCTCTCTCTCTCTTTCTCTCTCTCATAACACATTAGATTCAAAAGCAATGAGCTGAATCAGTATAAGAAGGATATATTTATACACAGACAAGAACTTTCACGAATAAACTTTATTTAAAGGTATAGTTCACTGAAATATTAAAACTCACTCTCATGTAGTTTGAACCCCCAATGCATTTCTTTGTTCTTCATAACCCAAATGCACATTTTCAGTGTTGGGGTTTTCTGGTTATTATGGGAGTGGTGACCCATAATGGTGAGTAAATAGTGTGATGACAATGCAGAAACTAAATATACTTAAAAAAGTTCCTTAAATTATTCAAAGGTAAGAAAAAACTGTTCTTCTATGACCTTTGACTGAATGGTTCTTTGAGGAACCAAAAAAAGTTTTTTCTATGACAGTGAAGAACCTTTTCTTGAAGTTAAATGAACTGCCAATGCATTTCTATGTTCTTCAAAACCCAAAGTGCTAATTTTTAGCGTTGGGAGTTTCTGGTGACCTATAATGGTGACCCAAGCTTTAAAATGACCCAAATGTATTAAATAAATAACTCCACTCGACTTGTGTCATATATTTTGATTGTCGTGAGGAAATTTACTCTTCTGCTTTCTTGTTGTGAAAAAAGAGACTTTTTAAAAATACTGCATTTGGTTTCTGAGAAAAAGAAAGAGGTTTCAAACGACATAATGGTGAGTAAATAGTGTGATGACTATGCAGAAACTAAATATACTTGTAATCTCATGTGCCTTTTTGAAAATTGTTAAAGGGAGCGCAAGAAATTAACTTGTGCTCAGATTTGCCAAGACACCCAATTCAATGTTTGCCTTGGTGCCTTTTTATTTCTCCTGAAGAGGAACTACAGACAAATTTGGCACTGAAAACATAACTGAGAACTCCATTAAATCACCTAAGATGCAAGCAAGTAACATCTGATAAACATTTTCCTCCGGATGCCCACAAGTGTTTTACCAAACAGACGCTCTGCGCATGAATGCAAAAGAGGAACATCTGTGCTATTTTAACAGTTCTGCGAGAAACCAGCAACACTTCTGCAAATTTCTTCATTCTATTAAGAACAGCTGTAGAAATTTGACACTTGTTTTGTTGGGCAGTGAAGTCTATGGCACTTGGGAAAGCGTTTGGAGGTACACAAATACAGTAGCTGACGAATAACATTACCTAATTTATAAGTAAAATAAATAAGGGAATAATAAATAAGTAGTAAAGAAAATGTTCCTTATTTTTCCTTGCTTTGTAATCACATAAGATCATACTGTAAAAGCCACATTTACAATATACAAGATGATATGCAAGAATGTTGCATATTGTCAAATTGATTGATATTTTCTGTATATAAATGATAATTCATGGTTTATATTGGGTGTCTAAAATGGCAACCACCGTGTTTACAACAGAAATAGAAAAATTACGGAGTGACTGATAAAACAAAATAAGACTTAACCACACCACACACACACAATGATTATAGTTAATTATGTGTTTAGTGGCTATGGCAGACATGAACACATACATACGCAAGATCTCTGGATCCACATCAGTTACAAATGATGAGAAACATGTTCTTTAAAGCAACCTAATCTTTACATGATGACAGCCTTACAAAGCACACACACAGAGAGACAGACGCACTCATTATGGCAAACACTTGCATACAAACAGCCAACTTCATATAAACATAAACATGACCTTAGTCTTACCCTTAAAAATGAGATCCAAGACAAATCCGGCAAAAGGAAGAAAATCCAAGATTCACACTACGACTCCAAGATTCAATCCAGAACGTGACTCTGTCCAACATCAGTGCATTACTGAGGCAAAGAGAAACAGCCCGGTAAAAAGTCTGCTGCTGTATCCATAAAATCACTGAGATCCATGGGGCAGTCGTGAACAGAATACAGAACTGTCATAAACTTTTCCCCTGACTGTTCACACCATCTGCATGCAGGGGTCTCTGGGGAAACCACAGCCTCCCTTCGTTCTCAGGACATCCACGGGGGCTCTGAGCTCAACCCCTAAACATACACAAAAAACACACACGACTGGTAAATGCTAACAGACGCTCAACAGAGTCTTTACATACACATACTACATGAGCCCTGCCGATAATGCTGTCTCTCTCTCTCTCTCACACCGCAGAGTAGCGACCTCTGAGAGAGAGAGAAAGAGAGAGAGGTTGGGTGAGAGAGAGAGATTGGTTCAAGAAGTGTGAGAGGAGCTTAGTTTCAGATTCCACACGCATACACATGCATGCTCTCTCTCTCTGTCTATATACAGTACACACATGCTCTATCTACAAACCACAAAAACACAGTGTGCTTCATGCAGATATAGATAAACACTCACATGCAAAATAAAGTATCACAACTTATATGACGCAAAAACCACACATAACATGTTCGATACTATCATATCCAAACTCTTAGAACTGTCCAATGTTGATTCTACACAACAATGTTAAGTAAGTGGTGACCAGGGGCTGTCAATGTCTATAAGGCACAATAGATGTTGTATATAAATAATTCACAATAATATTAAATAGTTTTAAACACAGACAAATGTCAATGTGTGATGTGATAACACTCGTCGCAACAAACATCAACAAACACCTAACACAATTGTGCAAACCTATGCTGTTAGTCGGGCACTGAAAAACAGATGAAGAAATAGTCAAGCAGTGTGATAAAACGCAAGCATGCTTCGTAGATTTCATCAAAATGGGACAAATATTATCACAAACAGCAAGAAGAGCAAATTCTAACCGCCAGCAACATACTTATCTATCAATATCAGCAGAGAACATGACGAAAACAACACGACGAAAGCCAAAGACATCCTTACCGATCAGATAAAACTGACACATACAGAAGGATGAAAAGTAAAACGGGCACATTTTAAAATCTTTATGATTCATGTCAACAGTTTGATTCCATTAGATTACCAAGTGGGACATATCATAAACGAGTGGACATGTCATAAAAATCTGACTTTTTCCATGTTTAAGTGCTGTAATTGGGTCCGCCATCAACCTAAAAAATTTGAAAAAGTTAAATCCAGTAACTTAGTTTTGGTAAACCATTCTCTGCAAGCATAGGTAATTGAAATTTGGCTTTCCTTGTGATGTCAGAAGGGGATTATACAACCTCTTAATCTGTACTATGCAACCAGGGAACTGCCAGTACAGAGCTTATTTGCATTTTAACACACCCAAAAACAGCACATTTTGCTCACACCTACGATGTGGCAAGTGTAATGTGCTATTATAAATTATCTATATGATATTTTGAGCTAGAACTTCACATGCGTACTGTGGGGACACCAAAGATTTATTTGACATCTTGTGTCCCCTTTAAAACGTTTACAGGTTGCCAAATCATGTATTTGAATAAATCTCTATTTTGGCTGAATCAGTTAAATGTATTTTATCATATTTTAGAAACTATTTTATATGTCAATAAACTCTGTAATGAACGAAAACTCTCTACAGTATTTTGACTAAATGAGACTCTTTAGTATTCTGTCTGAATTGGGGATTGATTTTGAAATCTATAGGAAAATAGGATACAAACATTGGAAAAAACAACAACAATGGTTTACCACCTAATGTACAAATTTCTGGTTGCATTAAGCATAAAAATCTTCAAACAGAGGCCTAACATCAGACACCTTACTGGATTCTCTGAAATCCTTCAAAACAATATTCCTGGAATAAGAACATTTATGGAAAAGGCACTATAATCCAAGGTCGCCAAGTAAGATGTGATCCTGGATCAACGTTTTAATCAAGGATACCCCAATTTACCTGTAACTCAAACCCTAACCATTTTTAAACCCTCAAATTAGTGTGAAATAATAGTTTGAGGGGTATTTTTTAAAAGCCCCTAACCCAATCCTAAACCTAAATCTGACATACACCCTAATCCTGCAATATTATTGGTTAATAAAAAAATTTTGATCCAGGACCAGCAATGGTGTTGATCCAGGATCACATCCTACTTGGTGAAATCATGTTCACCATAATCCAAGGTGTCCAAAGTTGGAAAATTCAAGGGTTAAAGGATTACTCCTCATCTTTTCATTAAAAAATCCGGATAATTAACTCGCCCCCATGTCATCAAAAAAAAATATTTTTTTATTTTTAATCTGGACCAAAAGAACAAAAACAACCGAACGAAACACGCCCTTAATGCAAATCTGACTAAAACATGGGATATAAATTTATATAAATATTTACCCAGACTGCACTTTATGGAGACGTCTGCTAAAACATTGATAAATAAGACATCTACCCTGTCTCTACAAGGCGTCGACTTGCACATTTCCCACTCTTTAATGGTCATGCTTAAACATAACGGTATAAGACTATATACAAAATATATACAAAATGTAAGGTTTCTGTGTCTAGCATGTTTTATTTACAGCATGCAAATATGTTTGATATATATTCAGCGTTTGTAATTAACAGGCAAAGCAGTCTACTCTATCCAACCAAACGTCTGGTTACAATTATCAACTGTTTTTATGGCCCATTGGTTATAGCCCTAAATGTTATCAACATGAGCATTAAACACCGACACCCCAGAATTAAAATTTATTTTACAGCTCTCGGGACAGAGGATTCCAATTCGTTTCAATTAAGCTTTATTGACTTTAACTGTGTGTGTAATAAAAAGAATAAACAATCTTATCATGATGGTTGCTGTTAGGAATAGAAACGTTTCTCTCTGTACCGAAATGGAAATATACTCCATTATCCGAAAGGATCCAGAACCCTGTGTCATAATGAATCACTATGGTTACGTCGGCCAGTCATGCTGGATGTGGTGCACGGGTCACACACTGTGCAACAGCTGCCGATACTTTATTTCCCACAATGCACAAGGAGAGACAGAGGTCACAAAACATACCGGGAACATCAAACTGTTGCCGTGGTGACCCTCCCTTTTAATCCGGCAACTGGAAAGTTTGACTTGTGATGGAGGTTTAAGATTTTTGCGCTACAAAGATTCATTGTATATTCAACCCAATTTGTGTGCATCTATAAATACGCTCATCCACTATGCAATGGGGTAAAATTGAGTTTCTATGGTGCCATCTAGTGTTGGGAAGAAAATGCATCATGTGTAAACAACAATTCTTGACTATTTGAGACTTTGGCAATATTTTAAGATTCTGGATATTGTAAACATCACTTTTAACCCTTAAATGCATGAATGTTTCATCAATCATTACATATTTGGGTGTTTATCATCCCGGAAACTATAATGCCATTTTCTACAATGCAAATAATGACTTTCTTACTGAGTATTTTTGTCTTGTTTTCAGTAGAAATATTAAAAAAGTTTTTTTCTAGATGAGCAAAATGACCTAAGAAAATAAGTCTTGTTTTTAGACAAAAATATACAATTTAAGTGAAAATATTGTGCTTAAAACAAGCTAAAATATCTGCCAATAGGGAGAGGAAAAAAATCGTGAAATAAGATTTCTTTAAAAAAAAAATACTAAGTAAGAAAGTCATTTTTAAGAAAACATTTTCTTAGTATTTTTGTCTTGTTTTCAGTAAAAATATCTAAAAATTCTTAAATTAAGATGCTTTTCCTTGATGAGCGAAATGACCTAAGAGAAAAGTCTAGTTATTAGAGCAAAATATCAAATTTAAGTGATATTGTGCATAAAACAAGCAAAAAAAATCTGCCAATGGGGTAAGCAAATTTTTCTTGAATTTTTCTTGATTTTAGTGTTTAAGAAAAATTTTCAACATTTTTTGTCTAAAAACTAGACTTATTTTCTTGTGTCATTTTGCTCATCAAGAAAAAGTGTCTTAATTTAAGAATTTTTTGATATTTTTACTGAAAACAAGACAAAAAACTAAGATTTTTTTTCTTAAAAATCTTTTTTTGTAGTGTATTAGTTTAAAATGTAGTCCATTTACAATTACAGAATGAAAAAATAAATCATACGTCAATACATTTTTACATTTTATTTGTCATCAAATAGATTCCAAAAATATACAATGTTAAAATTATACACTACTGACATCCTGGGTCTCTAAAGACCTGAGGTACTGTACTGTATATGCATTAAAGGGTTAAAATATAATTTCCACCTGCTGGAAAATGTTTTGATGTATTGCTCACTTGCAGAGAAAGTCACTTTAAACAAAAAAAAAAAAAAAACCCAGAAATTGCATATTTATAGACTAGAATATCCTCTTTTAACCAATCCCAGGTAACATTCACCCTGGCAACACCCTAGCAACCACCAAAGACAATCTAGAACATTAACAAAATGTATGCATGTGGCACATTGATGAAGAGTAAGTGGACCAATAAGCTTAGATGTTCTTTAAACTCATCTATCAAGCTTAACAAGTTTGTTCTCCCTTCAAGCTCATAATGATGCCCCAAAGGCCTCTTCTGTTCACTACAGTAAGAGAGCAGTAAATTTATACAGCACACCAGCCATATAAACTAAAGTGCATGTACAGCCGAGAGAGAGACTGATTTAATCGAGGAGGATGAGGTGTCCAGAACAGTTGGTCAGGTTTAATAACCTCCCTGTGTTTGTGACAGGATGGCGGGTGGGCAGGCAAACCCATGGCATGTTTATTCAGGGCATGTCTCTTTGTAATTGAATGCTGAAATAATATGCATCCGTGCAACCCGATCAGTCAAGCACGGCAGCTGGACTAGTGTCTCTAGCAGGGTTGTGCACATTCAAAATTAAACTTTCGTGTTTTGGCTACTAAATACAATTTAATATCCTGTGGGCCAATCCTATTCGAAATACAATCCAATGATTGCATTATGATTTTTGTCCAGCCCTGGTGTTAATAAAGAGATTTTTTCTGGAAAAACATGTCACATGATGTCCATCAAACCAGTAAGAGTGTGATTTTTGGACGACAGTCTTTCCATATACTGACAAACCCGAGGCTTTGACGTAAAACCATAAACATCTGTTCCATCTGTAAACATTACTAATACTGTCACTATTCCCATGTGCAAATGTTTTCCTGTATGTACACCACGTCTGCATGTAGATGTTTCTCACAAGTTTTAGAGCAGTAACCTCGTGGGTGGGTCACAGAGATGGGGTCAGGTCAGGTTAGGGGTCACTAGCCCATATAAATTGTTTAAGAGAACAGTATAGGAGGAAAGACGGTTGAGATTCAAGTCCCTAAGAGGTGTTTGTCCCTACAAGATGAACTTCCAAGACTCCATGTTTACCCAAGCTGGGAGTAAAGAGGAATCTGCTTGTTTGGTGATAGTTTCTCTGTTGACACATTCCAATGTTCCTGAGACCGATTTTGCCTTGACAGGCAAATTAGATGACAGACTGTGTTGTGTGGAAAATCAACACTGACATTATACTGATATTATATATTAATAATATGTCCTTGTAGCTCAGTTGGTAGAGGATGCAAAATGTTAGGTCATGGGTTTGGGCCGAAGGCAATAAACAATAACTGCTGATACTATGCGTGCATCAAGCCTGGTCAAGTTAAAAAAAAGATTGAAAATTTTTCAACTTTAAATTGCATTTTTAGCGAGAAATTATTATTGTAGTTCTTAAGTATGGGATTGGTTATCATAAAAGGTACTCTGTTTATAATTCAAACAGAATTCCATTATGCTGCCTAAAATGGAAAGAACCTATATGAGGATATATGTATATATGAAACCTGTATGCAGCTTATATGTATATATGCTGAAGTATATATGCCCATATATGCTGCATATATGCCACATATAGGAAAAATTGAGGTGCATATAAGTGCATATACAGGCAGTTCTCCTGTATTGCTTCTTTATATCCACATATAAGCCCTATATACAAGATATGTCTCCTATATAGCTCATGTCAGGATCTGGTCATTTTGTAGCTCATACTGTATCTCACTTTGGCAACTGTCATACAAGATGCCTAACTCATATTTTTTATTAAGGCAATAACTAAGAACTAACAAAAAATATGCAAGAACTTATGTGCGAACACGTAAAATTGGTATTACATGTAATTGACATGTTATGGAATTTAACTATGGCCATTAGAGGAGATGAAAAGCTATGATGTTTACACGTCTTCCTGAAACATTTACAAGGTTAATTATTTCTTGTATAAAGATAGTTATATAGGTTCTTTCCACCTGAAGCTGCCTTCATGTCTCCGAAGTCATTGCCTCATGAGGCAGTGTGGCAGCCCTCAGATTTAAGCCTTAACAGTGGCGGTTCTAGGGGGGGGGGGGAGCAGCGGGGGCCAGTGCCCCTGTGACAACAAGCTTGGACCCCCTTGTGGCCCCCCTAAATGTGGGGTGTGAAATTATATTTAAAAAAAAAATTGCGATCGTTGTTGTTTACATCTGTAATTAGACAGTAGCATAAACGTGGTATTTGGCCTGTTAATGTCTTTAGTGCACACTGCAAAAAAATTATTTTCAAGAAAAAAAATCTTAGTATTTTTGTCTTGTTTTCAGTAAAAATATCTAAAAATTCTTAAATTAAATAGCTTTTTCTTGATGAGCAAAACGACCCAAGAAAATAAGTCTAGTTTTAGACCAAAAATATAAAATTTAAGTGATTTTATGCATAAAACATGTTTTTTTTTTTCAATGCGTGCACTTAATCTTTGTACAGCGAATCGGGAATGTGTTAGCATTTAGCCTAGCCCTCATTCCTTAGGATCCAAACAGGGATGAATTTAGAAGCAAAGAAATGAGAAAACAATACATAAAATGACATGGAAAAGAAGGTTGTGCCATAGCCACAAAACACTATTTATAGAAATTTGTGCGAGTGACATGAAAAATACATATGTGCTGAATTTCATGCCCTGGACACAAATAAATTAATCAAATTTTTCGTGACTATAACACAACTTTTTGTGAGATCATGTTGGTGCTGTCACAGGTCAAAAAACATGATATGTATTATAAAACTCACAGTGATCACACCAGGCTAAAACTAAGAAATCAGTTTGTATGTATTAAGCTATAGAGTGAGGTGCACTCATAAAAAGTAGACCCTAAGACAAAATAATATCAAGTTATTTTTTATGAATATGAAAAGGAACACGCACATTTTTATATAAATAAGTAAACTTTATGTTACAGGCCATTGAGGCCTATAAGTCCGACCCACAAATTTAAAATGAAGGAATAGTAATTTTTTAGACATTAGTGCCCCCTAGAGGTCAGAACAGGAAACGTAGATAAAATAATTTGACTTTTACAGCCTGTTTAGATTTGCACAGCAACAACATGTGTGTCGACTTCTCTTTATGAATTCTAACCTTCTGCTGTAAAAGCACCCAGTATTTGAGACAGTGTTCCCTATAAGGTTCCTATAAGATCTAAGGGATCCCATTTAAGGTACTTGAAGTTCATCTGGTATTTTTTCATGGAGCATAAAAGTGTTATTTTCCTGTTTTTTCTATGTTTTACTGTATCATTCAGCATGCTACAGGCAAATGCACAAAATCTTTAAATGGCATAAATTGATACATGCAAGTACATTTATTTTATGTAGTTGGGTATGCAGAATGCATTGTGTGCAGTGGTTGGCACAGGGTATATCTTAGGTCCTTTAACTTGTCCCCAGTTTTTTTTCACACTTTAATTTACATTTTTCCATTCTTTTGTTCATTTAACAGAGTGCAGTGTTAAATTAATTTTTGTTTTAGATTGCAGGTCACACGGCAGGGCATGTCAACTATAATTGTATCTAATCCTGTTTTGCTCAGATTTGTTTCAACGTTTTTTTCCCCTCACACATGAGTTATTTGTGTGAGATGATTCTGTTTTCTTTCCTGAGATAACAGCCGCTGATGTGAACAACAACAGGTACCTTCATTGTCTCTCACTCAAAAAAGATCAACACTGAAATATAATGAGCAATTTTAATGTGGCGATGATGACGCACACGCAACAATATATCAATCTGACCAAGCAGTGATAAGAAATATTTCTATAATATAAACAAAAACATGAACAAGCCTAATAGAGAGCTGCTTTTATTCACAGTGAACCTGTACCACACAGTTTTCAATTGCTGTATGCTACCAAAGTGTTAATATTAGCTGAGTTCTGTGTGAAATATGGTGTTGGGTTTAAATAACCCAGTAACATAATGTTATGAACGAACAAAATGGAAAAACAAAATTGTAATACCACAACATAAAAGGTATTGTTTAAAAAAAAAGCTAAATAACTAACTTAACAAAACAAAAAAAGTATTTATATTGTGATAAAATTGTCCATCATGATCTCACAGGAATTCGTGCTTACAATATTTTACGAGTTGACTAATTTGTATGAATTTGTACAAAGTTGTTTTTACAAAATTATTACAATTATTAGAAAAAAAAACAATAATGGTACCCCATCTCTAAACCCACCCATAAACCCAATGTCAAAGCAGCAAAAGGAAATAGTACCATGTAAAAAATGCTGCATTTTTCTCAAATCAACATTTTTATGTTCATGGGCGTCGGAACCATTATACGTGGGTGGGACAGGACCCACCCACTTTTTAAGACCAATGATAATGGACCCACCCACTTTTTCTCTAATTTAGCGCATTTGTCTGTTCACTTATCAAAGCGCTGTTAGTCCAAATCCATTCCACTAGAGCAGGGATCCCTAACCTTTGCTTTTTTTACACCGCGGACCCGTTTCAGCTTTTAAACATAATTCGCGGGGGTGAGTGGACGCTGAGTTGCTGTTCGAATATAGTGCTGAAAAACCTCATTTGCCAAATGTCTAGGCCTAACGTTTTAAACAGAAGTCAATGTCAAACAACAATGCATTAGGAAAATTAATAACTGCTTTATTTATAGTATATATTCTATAGACGTATAAAACCATATTATAGCGGATTATTTTATTTTCATTGTTTCACGAGTTTGCCTGCCCATTTAGTCTTAATAATTAACGGTAAACGAACTTAGCTTAAGGCAGCTCGAACCTAGGTCGGACTCGAGCCCCAAGTTCAAGACACAGAAGAAAAAAAGGAGGAGATGATGAGGAGAGATGCCAGAAGAATTGCGTCTGTCGCGGAGGCACAGAGACTCCCGTTTTGCTTTTAATGATAATTAACACAGCACTAAATGTGGTTCCTTTCAAACGTTAAAAGTATAGTCTAGCTACTTGTTAAAATATTATTACTGCTGTAAAATAGTTTATTTTGATTATGGCACGATCGCTGGATAATTTTCAAAATTTTTTACGGAAGCCAATTACTTTTTATTTGCGATATCACAGCGTTGAACGTCTTCACGTGTTGTTATTATTTGCGAGGTACATTTGCAGATAATTCATAAAGTCATACCTCTGTTTAATCGATTGTGTTTAAGAAGTACACATGCTCAAACTCTTATGACAGCATTGTTTCCCGACTGATACCATAAAATAAAGTGATCTCTTTTCCAGAATCTCACATTTATATTTCTCTAAGAGAGAGAAAGAGAGATTTGGTATAACAAATAAAAAAGGTATACAAAAGTTGTATCAGTTTACCTTCATTCGTTTTTCTTACCTTTTATTTCCTCAAAATAAAAAATAAACATTGTAGCCTACTGTCAGCAGAGTAGAGAAAAAAATGACACAGAGAAAGATAAATGAAACATGACATCTGTCATTATTTGCAAAATATTTAAAGGGCTATTACCAGAATTTCGACCGTAATAGGCTACTGTCTTTAATTTAATAAACGCAAATGTTCAGGCTAATTAAAAGGAAACATGAAAATGTCATCTACTGCAGTAAATGTATTTTTTTTTTGGGGGGGGGGGGTTATGTGGGGACCCACCCACTTTTCATTTGCTTCCGACGCC
This sequence comes from Misgurnus mizolepis, assembly GCA_025389145.1. Lineage (NCBI taxonomy): Eukaryota > Metazoa > Chordata > Actinopteri > Cypriniformes > Cobitidae > Misgurnus > Misgurnus mizolepis. The sequence continues at coordinate 7,511,622 of JAIFKI010000024.1, forward strand.
CATGTTTATGTTACTTTAACTTAAACAATTTCAATTTGTTTTATGTTATGTCAACTTATAACAGGTCAAATAGTAAAAATAGTAGGTTGAATTGACTTGCAGAACCAAGTTATTTTTACTTACTTAACATGCTGCATTTTACAGTGTACAGTAACTTACAAATTTGGTCATGCGATTTTCTACAAAAATACATATAAATTGCAATGTGATAGTGTTAGAGCTGTCAGGCGATTACTTGCGATCTATCGCATACAAAGTAAAAGTTTGTGTATGCATAATATATTTGTGTTTGTACTGTGTAATTATTATGTATATAAATTCGTGTATGTATTTATATTTGTATATATTTTATATAATGTATAAATAAAACAAATTTATATATATACTGTATATATATATATATATATATATATATATATATATATATATATATATATATATATTTTTTTTTTTTTTTTTTTTTTTTTTAATCAAATTTTTACATGTATGTGTATATACATGTATGTACATATAGTGCTGTGCAAAAGTCTTAGGCCGCCATGCCACAAGATTTGTTGTTTTGCAATGTTATAGTGATCATATATAATTGTTTCTCAGTCTCTTTAAGAGAATACATCCAGGAAATGTGTATACTGTAGTATTAAAAACTGTATAAAAATGTAAACTGATATGTCAAGTTTTTAGGATAAACTCCCCTTCCACTTGAGCAATAGCAGGAAACTGCAGGATATCTTTAACCTAAATAAAATTAAATCCTAATTTTAAAGAAATTTGTCTTTTTATTTCATTCTGCTCAAAAACGCTCAAAATGTGTTTATTGCCATGAGAGGTAACACTAAACACTGACGATGCCTAAAGAAGACATTTAGTCCTGATTTTTTTTTTTTTTTTACATATTTCCTGTGTTTTCTGTTTGTACATTAATAAAATAGATAGAAAAATAAATATGGATGGACATTAAAACTTCTAAAACAACAAGTCTGGTGGTGGTGGCCTAAGACTTTTGTAATGTATATGCATATATGTCCATATAAATTTAAGAAAACTAATTATAATATATATATATATATATATATATATATATATATATATATATATATATATATATATATATATATATATATATATAACGCTATACTCAGTACACACACATAAATTATGCAAACAAAAACTTTTACCATATATGCGATTAATCATTTGACTTCCTTAACAATGTCTAAAACCAAAGGGTAAGGAAAGACCATCAGAGGATATCTATTGCATCAACCTTATTTATGCTAGATAAAGCTTTGTATTCTTTTAATGTATGCTGAACAGTGTTGGGAAGGTCACATTTGTTACGTCAGATATAGTTTTATTAAAAATACCGAGAGCCACCAGAGGAACATTTTGTGTGAACTGAGTATAATTCAAAACACCTGAACTCACTTCACATACACCTTAACACCTTTTTAATTCTTTATAAAGGAGAGCAATCACATGCACCAGACGTACAAAGTGCTCAGCTGGGACTGAATCAACCTGTAAAGTGTGTGCGCATATGTCAGCTTCAAAGCAATGTCAAGATATTATTGGAGGGCGTTTTAGGACTCTGTAGGCCTTTGGAATTCCAAACATCTAATCAATTTGTCGCCTGCGTGTTTATTCCTAAATTTAGACATCCGATTCATTGTTGTCGAAGCGCAGGACCCAGACGTCGCTTAATTTCCCTGAAGGTCTTGACCTGACACTTGTTCAGGTTGGCGTTATGCACTCCGTTCAACAACCTGTAGTAAACAACCTGTTGCAGTAATATCAACACGATCAGTTGTCGTAAATCAGGCCTATTTACAAGGTGCTTTAAGCACCTTTGTTTCTGAAGAGCGTTGTTGACGTGTTCAGGGAGTCAGATTCTCACCAGCTCCTTCCTGTTTTTCCAAACGAGGTCTTTGTTTGGTCGCAGGACTCCCAGCTCCACGGTTCTCAAGGGAGTGATGAGGATTCGTGCCTGAGAGAAGCACGGAGCAGATCCGTGTTATCAGAAACCTCTCTCTCTTTCACTTATTCTAGGTCTCTCTCTCCCTCTATCTCGCCATGCTTTGTGTACTGCTCAGGTCATGGTCACCCATGTGAAGAAGAGAACAATAGCAAAAATGTATCGTATTATAGAAGTGTGAGAAATTTTCAACTTTAGTTCCAAAAATAACTAATTGCAATGAAAATAGTTCCTAGTGTTCCCGTAGCTCAATTGGTAGAACATTGCATTAGCATTGTAGAAGGGTGTGAGATTAAATCCTAAAAATGGTGCACTAAAAGTTCACTCATTCATAATCATAGGGAAACCATTTTTAGACATTTTAAACATCACTTATGTAGTTTATCTAGTACCACTTATGGTTCTACAGAGGTGCTATGTAGCGCTTAAAATGGTTCCACTATGATTACAAGCTTTTAGTTCTTTTAGCACCATTTTTTTATATTATAGGGAACACACATAGTGATAATATCTATAGATTAATTGCATTGTAAGTCACTTTGGCATCTGTCAAATGCATAAATGTGACCCTGAACCACAAAACCAGTCATAAGCAGTGGCGGCCGGTGACTTCTTATTTCGAAGGCGGACGATGCGAAGTTTGTCACAACATGTATGTAGCCTGTCATATGTGTGGTTCGTAATTTCAAAATATGTGTTCTGCGCGTCGAGGGATCTTATGTGCATCACGTGTCTTGTCAAAATAAGTGCCTGCTGCAGACGCGTCTAAAGGGTTTATGATAAAAGAGACACTCGCGTTTGCCAGATACGCATAATCTCATGCATAATAAGAGTTTGCTGTTAAGGGAGTGTCTTGCATGTATTTTGTGAACTTGAGCGTCTCTTTTATCATAAACGGTTTTGACGCGTGTTCAGCAGGCACTTATTTTGACAAAACACATGATGCACATGGTTCACATGATGCAACAAACACATATTTTGAAAACGCAAGCAACACACATGACACTCCGAACACTTATTTTGAATTAGCGCCCCTCGGATAAGCAGTCACGAGCCGCCACTGGTCATAAGGGTCAATTTTTAAAATTAAGATTTATATGTCATCTGAATAAATAAGCTTTATGTAAGGTTTGTTAGGATAGGACAATATTTGGCAAAAATCTGAGGATGCAAAAAAAATGCCTTTAAAGTTGTTCAAATGAAGTCCTTAGCAACGCATATTACTAATGTTAAATACATTTTGACATATTTACAGTAGGAAATTTACAAAATATCTTCATTGAACATGACCTTTACTTAATATATCAATGTGTGTGTGTGTGTGTGTGTGTGTGTGTGTGTGTGTGTATATATATATATATATATATATATATATATATATATATATATATTATTTTAATAATTATTATTTTGATGTTTTATAAACTGTATTGTGTACAATTCTTACCAGATTTTGAGAGCTGTAAAACCAAGCTAAAATCATTTTTTTGTAGAGAACATTATGTGAAAACATAACACTAATGTCTTTAATATTACTAATGTTAAATACATTTTTGACATATTTACAGTAGGAAATTTACAAAATATCTTCATTGAACATGATCTTTACTTAATATATCAATGTGTGTGTGTGTGTGTGTGTGTGTGTGTGTGTGTGTGTGTGTGTGTGTGTGTGTGTGTGTGTGTATATATATATATATATATATATATATATATATATATATATATATATATTATTTTAATAATTATTATTTTGATGTTTTATAAACTGTATTGTGTACATATATACATATATATATATATATTATTTTAATAATTATTATTTTGATGTTTTATAAACTGTATTGTGTACAATTCTTACCAGATTTTGAGAGCTGTAAAACCAAGCTAAAATCATTTTTTGTAGAGAACATTATGTGAAAACATAACACTAATGTCTTTAATATTGACTAAGTAAGGTCAAAGATGGAATCAAGGAGTGAAATGTATTCATTATTTATTATTAAATTATTCAAAATAATAAATCATAAAACGCTTATTGAGTTTTTAATGAGAGTCAAAGGCCAAGCCATGAAGTCAAAGGTGTCTCATACAAGAGCTCATTCTGGCCTACGGAGGAAAGAATCTCTTTGCCTGTTGAGGAAACAATGCATAAAAAAAAGAAGGAAAATCCTTAAGAAAAACATGAATGGGTCTCCAAAAATAAGCACACTGACAGGAAGACTTCTGTCCATACAAATACTAGGTGGAAATGACTACATTTATGCTGTTTTATTTTCTTTAATGACCCACATGAAAGTCAGATTTCAAGCATCAACTTTAATTATTTCATATAGCACTTTACATTTTGTAATAATCTATTAGAGAAAGAAACTTCAATTTTATATACCATCAAGTAAGTTGATTCAGAAAATGTTAACATAAAAAAAACATATTGGCATAAATGTCATGTTTTATCTTTTATTTATATTTTTGCACCAGGGCAGAAGTTTAGTGAACCATGCTATGGTGGTGACGGAGGCGAGTAGTTTTCCTAAAGCCTGTGACGTGTATCAGTTGACAAATTCCAGCCGTTTTTGAATCCTGTCCCAGGGGCAGACACAACAACAACAGGAAGAAAGGCAATTTTCACAGGTGTCAGGAAACACAGGAAATAAACACATGGGATGCTGGGAAACAGCCTCATATGAGAACTCTGAGGTGAGGATCTGATGGTTATTAATAGTATGCTATGGATATTTTCAGAGCGCTTGTGTTGAAGGGCATTTGCTCAGGATGAAGATGAGATGTTTAGATACAGATTTAACTGAAGCAACTTTGAACATAAAATATGTTTTCACATGATGTTAAAAAATGTGCTTAAATTAGGTGTTTAATATAAGTAATTTGCTAATATACTTGTGGATTGTTGTCACAAGCTCTATATTTCAGCAATGCTTTTCATGTCATTGAATAAAGGCTTGTTTTCCCCTCACTATATAGTTGTTGTAACATTTTTTATACTAGAATATTTTCCTTAGTAGAGTCATTTTGTAATAGCCGTAAAAAAGGACAGCATAAACATACATTCAGGCAATGGGCGACAACATAAATAAAGCAGATTTGACTGAAACATTCAACTGTGTACCTATAGGACAGATATTTCTCATAAATAAAAAGGTCTTGGCAGTTTTGTCACATTTTGTAGTGTACTGTTATACTGTTTAGTCATTTCAATTTAGACATTTCGCAGACACTTTTATCCAAAATTATAATTTATTATTATTGAATGTATAATTATTTTTTATCAGTATACTGTATGTGTATTCCCTGGGTTCAAACCGATGACCTTTTGCATTTCTTTTGCAATTGCCTTTTTTTCACTTTATATTGTAATAAACTTCCCAAATCAGCAGCCGTTTGGACAGCTACACACCCGAATGTGGCAAAAAAATGAAGGCTTGCTTTTTTAACCTGTTAACCTGAGTCCCGTTTCTGAACCCCCCACAAACAATATCATAACCAAACTAAAATAGATATAGTTTATGAAGTCTTTGCACTAAAAACATAAGTTTGGTCTCATTTGAAAGCAGACACTTGGAAGTTTATTAAGGGGTTAAAATGAGTTACTGTCATAATGAAAAACGTTGTTATAGAGAGCTTAAATTATACTTTTGTAAAACTTTTCTTTACAAAAAGAGTCATCCATCCATTACAACTGTGCAAGAAAGAAACCAATAGATTGTGTGTTTTTCATAGAATGATATCTCTTTAATTTAAATATCATATAAACAGAAATAAGAATTAATATTATGTCCATCAAAACATCACCTCATAATACAACACAGATTAAAATATACAGTACATAACTTAAAATCATCTCCTCTGCCTTAATACAAACAATACAGAGCCATGTGGTCAAATGTGTGATGTCATATCAGTGCTTTGAGCCTCATACATAAATGTTTTTGTCATTATATAAATACTGCTACATACTGTAATATAGTCATGATGTAATGTGTATAAACTGTGATATTCATATGATCATTGACTGGTTGCATAAAAATATCTGTGTCCTATAGTGTCCTATAACTATAATCTGTTATTTTTCAGATTCAAATTAGACCAATTTACCTTATGACTTTGAAGAAAAGTATTAGATGACTATCCTGTAAGACTTATGCAGTGTGTGTAATTCATGTAGGCATATGACAGTGGCAGATATGCATGCAGTTGGAAACGCTTTGGATTGAAGACATAACATGTCTGTAAAATATATCTGTAAGATATACCACATAAAACAATATAATCATCATCATCTTCAAAACATATTAAAATATATCAGTTTGGTCCTTTAATTTATTTTGCTACATGTACACTGTTTAAATGAAGATTAGTCAATTGCTGTCAGCGAGGGGTGAGGAAATTACGAGCGGATGATCTGTCGCTGTTGGTATCTGATCTGGAGTCACCTGAGCCCAGCTCATTACCTGTCATATAAAACAAAATCAACAACTTATTGAAATTGTTTATGGGTGTCAAAAAAATTAATCACGATTAATCGCATACAAAATAAAAGTTTGTTTTTAATATATGTTTTAATACATAATATATGTGCACTGTGTGTAATTATTTTGCATATATAAATGCAAACACATTCATGTATGTACTTAAGAAACATTTACATGTATATACATTTGATATTTTATATTAAATAAACACTTTAAAAATTATTAAAAAAAATTCTTACATTTATACATGTATGTGTGTATTTTAATTACACACAATAAATACAACAAATATTATGCAAACACAAACATTTATTTTGTATGCAATTAATCGTGATTAATCTTTTGACAGCCCTAATTTTTACACTTGTTTATACACAAAAACTTGTATAATAAAAAGCTTACCTTCGCTTTCCTGGGATTTAACTTTGGCCATTTTAGCCAAAAATTTAAAAGACAAACAAGCTCCAGTTTCTCTGTCACAGAGTCCACCTGCTTTACAGTTGCATGTTTTCCTGCATTCGATACCGTACGTTCCATACATGCAGTCTGTTGAGAGAAACCCAAACACATCAACCAGGATTTCATGGTTCATTTAACAACTTAGTTACAGGATTTGGCTAATTTGTTGCAGATAATCACTGTGACTTGCATTCAGGTTTAAAGTTGAACCCTTTAACGTCATTAGGCTACTTTACCACTCGTCCTACTTAAAAATATCCTTCATTCCTTATCCTGTGTTTTTAAATGTGCATCCCATTAAAGTAACCGTATCTGAAAAGTATTAAATGCACTTAGATCTTGCCGTAAACTCACAACTAAATGCTAGACTGTGTATAATTGGTGTGTAAACAGAGTGTTTCCCTAATACAAAGCAATGACTGTTCATTTACCATCTCACGTTGATCTTACATAATACATTAGGCAATAATTTAAGGGGCCCTGCAGAAAAGGCACTCAGGGGTTGCGTCTTCATTAGTCAATATTGTGCCAAAACCAAAGCTTTTTTAACCTTTAAAAGAAAGGTTCTTAAAAGGGTTTTTATTGGTCTCTATGATTCCATAAAGAACTTTCCATATAACTTTTCATTTCTTTCAGCACCAAATGCTCTTTGTATTGAACGTAAGAAATGGTTGTTTTGGTTTCTTGAAGATCCCCCCAAAAATATTTATATATAATTACATTTAATTATTTAAATTTTTTCCATTGTTAAAAAACCCTCTTTTACAAATATATGAATTTATATTATTGCTATCATTCAGTTAATTTTAACTTATATGTAATCAAATCATCTAATCTTTCTTGCTCTCACTACCAAATGTTTTGTTATACCACGACAAAATCGTAAATGTGTTGCATGTATAATTTTTTATATAATATGTGTGAAAGGTTTAGCTGAATATAATATGATTTAAATGTTATTTATTAAATACAATAGGTCAAAATCTATTCTAACAGCAGGTGCATTAGATTTTCCCACGCTACCTTTACAGATGCCATATTCATCTCCATAATCATCCTCATCTTTGTAGAAGTCACAGAAGAGCCCCGGTCCGCACTTGACTCCGTGCATCCCGGACACGGTTCGGTAACAGTGTTCTCCCCGTCCCGCGGCGCAGACCTGGCAGCATCCGCAGTCATCCAACACCGTGCGCCTGCAGCGCTGCGTCGAGCCGCACATTGCCGCGTTACATTTCTCCGGACAGTTCACTGCGTATTTACCAGCCAGACCCCAAGCGTCAGCATCTCTGAGCATCAAGAAGATAAACACTGTAATTGCGTATAGATGCATGACTTAATTCGATACTCAACACACTGTGTGCGATCCTGAGCTGTTGCGCACCGGGGAGGAGCTGCGCTCTTCTTAGATGTGATTGGGAATTAGGCAGGCCGGGCTGCATTGCTGTCAGCTTTAAACAAGTTTGTTTTGCACATTGAATGCCATCGTCAATTTCCTCAATCCGGTGTTGTTGTCTATTTGCCAGTCTCCCCCTCTTTCTTGTTTTAGAGATCCGGCGTGGAAGTGGAATTAGAGCTTTGCTGCCATCCAGGAATTGAAATTCGTGCATAATGATGTCATTTCAATCCTGGAGTTGTTTGTTTGAAGATGCCCTCCGTGACCCCGGCGGTTCCTGGCTCCTGTTCTGACCCGTGTATAACACGATTTCACAAATGAAGGAATTAACTCTTATTTATATATCCAATTTTTTCCCCAAATTTCTCGCCTCCCCTAAAGTCCTATAAGTGATGCTTGATTGTATCATACAATGTTGCTACAATAACACGACCTGTCAAAATTCACGACAATCCTCTTGATCTTAAAGCATATAAATGTTTAACATTTATGTTGGGTGCTACTTTGAAGAATGCATGACATCACAATGGCACCATGCCACAAAACGTGTTACTTAATGAAAAAATGCAAAGGGTTTATTCACCACTAGGTGGGGTTGACGCTTAGAAAACAGCACAAAAGTCCTCTCGTTGCAATAAAGATTAGTTTTCGATTAAATTGCTAACCTGGACAACCAGGTATACAGTCTGACCAGAATTGAAAATACGCAAATATTTATGCAAAAATCTTCACCTATATTTTTAACACAAAGAAGCATAAAAACAAATAAAACGATGAAATATCTATTATACATACAAATATGTTTATTTTGTTCTTATTTTATTTATTGTTAATTTTACAATTTAATTTTAAATTATAAAAACAATACAATTATATAGATAAATTTAAAATAAACACTAATTGTACAACTAATTTGCAGTACTTTTTATTATTATTCAGTGACACAAGAGACCTACTGCATAGTCACATTAGGTCCAACATTTTGTGCCAAAAAATGAAATAAAAATAAATAAAAAATCAGTTTTGCATAAATGTTTGTGTTTTTCAAACATTACGGTTTTTTTGTGTTTTGTTATCCGAATAAAAAGTTAAACAAAATGTTTTCCATAGAGACCACATTCTTTTTATGTACTACTAAATAAAAATACATAAACTGTACTTTACCTGACAATTTTTCATTTTGAAAATAAAAAGTACATCAAACACAACAATTTCTATCATACACCCCAGTTGTCTAATAATAAAAACTTTCAAAAATACTTGTTAACTTGCACTTAGTGCTTGCAACATTTTTTATTTTATTTGCCATAATACAACAGTACAATAAAAAACATTACAATTAAACAAAAGTATACAATTATTACACAACCAACAAGCCAGAGTAAATATTAAATACATTTTAAAACTAAAAGGAAAAAAGGTTCTTATTTAATTAGCAATATCATATTTGCTTGTTTACTTATCTGTTTTTTTTACTGTTACAGTTCTTTTTCAAAGTACAGAAATTCTTATAAATTTTTTTTTTTAATTAGAGAAATATGGTTTGTAGTCAGACCATTTTACTTCATGAATATTAAATTTCCCCAGTAAAATCAACATTTGAAAAAGATATTCCTTTTCTTTATCAAGTGTTTGATCATCCAAGTATATTAATATGTATTAGCTGTTAAATAATGTTCAGTTTCTCCAAAATAAATCGTTTCAATTCAACCGAAAACATCTGTGTATGTATGCAATAGAAAAATAAATGTTGTTTTCAACTTGACAAAAACAACATGAGTAATCATTTCAGCGCTTGCAACATACAACGGTCCCTTTAAAACGTAGTGACGTCACGATATTACGCTGAATGCGTAGATTCCTCCGCTGGACGTCTATTCACGAATCCCTACGCTTGTGTTTTTCATGGCAACAACAGCACACAGCTTGCGGAGCGGTAACCTACTATAAACAGCCTCCAGCTCGAGATTAACCGGCGTTTCGTTCTCGCATTGCGCAACTTCTTTACTCCTGGTGCTGTTTAGTTATCGACAATAGTTTATGGTTTCATTTTAGTGTATATTTTTAGATGTAGATAAGGGATATGTTTTATAATAAAGCAGAGGATTTTCGTCCATACCGGTAGGTTTGAAGCGCCTCGCGGGGGGCAGTTGACACTGGGCGTGAATGACATAAGGAAGAGAGAGAGAGAGAGAGCGGATCATTTGGTAAGCTTACATACACTGAATCCTTGTATTTATTTGAACATTATCCAATTCTGGATCATTAAACAGTTGTCCTCATATAGATGTCAGCTATTTTTGTATCTTCACGAGTATCAGCTGATGCAACAATGTAACTCTTGCCCAAGTAACACTACAGTACATGTATGTTGCTGTGGTAACAGATCTGACAGTGGTTAACGCGGTGTTGCGGATTGTTACAACGTGTCTGAACGCATGCTTGTGCAGGGTGAGGTGAGATCAGATGCATTTGTTGTCTGTAGGATCAGATCTGATACATTCTGGTCTCCTCGGTCCACCATGCTTACAGTAGAAAGATGGCAGTTTGGGTAAGCTAGTGGTTAAGGTGGGCTGGTAAACCAATTGGTTATGGTATCGAATTCATGAATTATCACCACTGGGTGTTTGAGAGCGACATTTAAAGGGCTAGTTTGTTATTTTTCCTCACCCTTATGTCGTTTTATGAAATATTTTGTTTATGCAACACAAACATCATTTTTTAAGCAGAATTTTGTTTATGATACTTTATGTGGCAGTTTAGCTAAAAATAGGTTATAGAAATGATGACTTTCATGTGTCACATTTGCATGCATTCAAATATTGTGCTTCAACACTTGCCCTGCTTTTGTAATGGCAATGTTTAGACTGTATACAACTCATTGCTAACAACAAGCATGTACAGTATTGCAAGGTTAAGGATAAGAAAACATTTGGCTCTCTGATATGTTCCTCACAAACCCACATAAGATGAGCTCCATAGACAAGCACATTGGTTTCACATATATTGCCTTTCCTTGGCACAGAAACCACTGACATGTGTTTGATATTTTAAAGTCTGGTGTCTGAAACGCGAGCAGCTCACGCTGTCCGAAAGCTTTAGTTGTCACAGTTGCTTCAGATTAGTCAGCCGCTCGGGCTATTCTGACTGGTTGGTTTGTATTAAAGTCTCTTGTCTTTTTGGGGTGAACTTCAACACAAGGTCAACAGTGATAGGCAGCTGGCGATGGAAAAAATTTAGCTGTCTGGCTGTACGCGTGTCTGACTTGATTCAAGCGTCATTCTTCATTGGGAATGACCCTGCGATTCCATGTTTGTTCCCTGCTGAAGTTTTTTTTTTTCGGTTTAACAATTTTTTTAGTAAATCATTTTAAATTCCTTTGTTTACTTGCTTAATTGTGTTAATTAACTAGTTATTAACTAGTTATTAATATATTACTAAATTCAGAAAGATCCTATATGATGGGACATGAAAATGTACCATTTTGTAAGAATTACCCTTCTTTTGTTTTGTCCTCAACATATTCGTTTTTGCCATTTTGCAAGGCAGTGTATCTGATTTTGAAAAATGCTAACGGTAGCCTACTAGCACTAAAATCATGATCCCACCCTCCATTCAAATCGTCATCCAAAGCCCTGCCTCCTCCAAAACACATAAACACGCACAGACCAGACGTCCACATCTCATGTCTCATTTTCCAATGAGTAAACATAACCAAAATAAAGAACATAAACAACGGCATTAGCTAAAACACATTTTCGGTATTGTAGATGTAACTGTTAGTAGTATATTGTTACGCTAATTCATAAAGAAAACCCAAACTTCACAAGCAACACATTGTTTCATCAAATTAGAATATCTAAATCATTTAAATACTATCATATCGCTTATACCTACCTTACCAAAAGAAACAGGACCCTTTCAGCCCCTTTGCCTCCAGCAGCTGTTTGCATCTCGTGGTAAAGCAGTAAAGGTAACCTGCTTTTAAACCTAGGGGCAACCTTCCGTTCTCTCAGATGAAGCCAATACAAAAGTGACTTAAACTGCACTTCATCAACGGGCCGCTAGAAGGGGATTGACTCCAAAGGGAGTCAATTCCCATAGATCCCCATGTTAAAATGCCCAACTTAATCTGTAAAAAATATGTTTACACTTTACAGCCTGGGACAAAAAGTGATTTTGGTCTGTATTTTTCCCTTCATGACAACTGTGGGGTGGGGGGTTTGTAAGTAACATATAAATTTAAATTATATTAAGCCTTAAAGTTCTGCATAATTAAGGGTGTGGTCACTTGAGTGACAGGTGAACTGCCACTGCTGTCACTAACGCCGAGCTAGGGGTGTGCCTGTGGCTGTGACTTTATTCCTTGTGTCACTGGCAACAAAGACCTTGTTCACACTGTCAGTCCAATTCCGATTTTGGTGCACATCCGATTGGAATCCAATCACATTAGAACGTGTGAACGGCCAATGAGATTCGATTTTTCCGAATCCGTTTTAGACTACATCCGGAGGTGGTTTGGAATCCGAAAATCCATTTTAGTCTGACCGTTCTGATCGCATTTGTGTAGCTTTTTGGTTACGTTATGCTGTCACGTTACGTAAACGCAATCCTAGCGCGGACTTTGGAATATTCCATTTCTGACTAACTGATAGGGGTGTTTGGGAAAGTCCATGTATTGGGGAATATAGTTTCTACAACGTCAGACGTCGAGGCAGATTGTTGTGCCATTGTATGGATCGGCGATAATTTGCATGCGATATCATCCGCATCTCATCAGTAAAGCTAGTTCCTTGATTAGAAGTAAATCGCCATCACCTGCTATTCAGATGGAGCAGCATTTACTACACAAAGCCGTAGTTTACTGACAAGCTGGGCCATATCGCATACATATCACAGGCAATATGTCCGTGATAATTCATGCAGAATTGCCCCAATTGTCAGTGAACTACAGCTTTGTGTAGTAAATGCCGCTCCATCTGAAAGCAGGTGATGGCGATTCACTTCTAATCAAGGAACCGGCTTTACTGATGAGCTGCGCAATGACAATCACATGCAAATTATCGCCCATCCCAAGCGCAACGTCATTGCCATGGAAAGTGCAGATAATCCGGAACAAGGCAGAACGCTACAGGACGCACAGATCTGATCTGAACAGTTGTGATACAAAATATGGACAGTGAGTCTGTCAAATCGGATATGCATCAAAATCGGATTTGGACTGACAGTGTGAACAAGGTAAAAATTACTGGCTCGGAATTGAAATGTTGTGAGACTGACCACGCAGTACAGGTCATTAAGGGCAGTCTCTGGCTGGTCGATCGTTGCATCTCTAATAGGGGTGGGCGATATGACCAAAATCTTCTATCACGATAGGATTAATTTTATATCATGATAACGATATGTATCACGGTAGAGTTTTTTATGTTTTAATAAGGTTTAAATCTTTAATACCATAGAAATGTTCATAATTCTCACAAAAACATATACAAGCATAGAAAGAAGATAAAAACAAACAAAACTCAAGCTCTCTGAAGATACACAGTCAATAAGAATGATAATAAATAATTTTGCATGTATGTATAGGCCTATATATATTTTTATTTAAGGTAGAAAAGTGATTTAATCAGGAGCAGTGAGAGATTTTTTTCTCAATGCTGTTTGATTAACACGAGTGACAGACAGGAGCAAAATTAGGTAACTTCCCCTTTAAGACCAAAGTCCGGATCCAATACACTGTTACACATGCGCTTTCTCTTTTAGCTGTTTACTTTCTCTTAAGACCTTACTGGTCGTGTTTATGATGATGCTTGCAAAGACGGGAATTTTGACGCATATGTGTATTTAAGGCCAATAAAGCGGGAAAAATGCTCACGAGCTTAATAAGCAGAGGTCGCGCGACTTGCGCGCTCCTCACAGATAGAAAGAGCAGCGGTTGCGCGACTTGTCCGCTCCTGACACACAGAAAGAACGCACGCATACAGATCTGTTGTCTGTGTTTCAATGGCTTAAAATAACTTGTTTTAAAACTGCAGTGCTTAAATACGTGTACAAACGTTACGTTTTCGCGACCACACGCACAGGAGCGTGACGTGGGCACGTAACCTCGATAGAAACGATAGTCCAAAATCTCTACCGGTTGACAAATTTCTACCGGTTAATTTTGTCTACCGGTTTATCGCCCACCCCTAATCTCTAATAATAATCGTATATTCTGTTGCGCTATTTAAAAAAAATGTAATGACTATTTGGATGTATTTACCTCTTTCTTATTATTAATTGCAACATGCAACCTTAAGTTGTCTGGATTTACACCCTACACAATATAATGAAGACAAAATGTTGTAAACACTTCAGCATGTAAACTCTCTCTTCACAGGCCATGGTCATCATTTTATGAAGTCCTTGTTGTGGTTTTGAAGAATTAGTTAGGGTCTTCTTGGGAAATTTGACACTTGGTCCCACATTGCCTGTCACATAACTGTGATAGCCTTTAGATGCATCGTTTTTATTTTTATACACCATGAAACCGTATAGGTAGCTGGGCCTGGGCGTAATAAATTCTGGGGTGTATGTCTAATCTTTGGCCAGCCAAAGAAGTGCTGGGTCATTTTGCATGTGGATGTTGACCAGTTGGGGGGGGGGGGTGGTAGCTTAAAGGTTCGAAGGCCACTGGGTTTAACTGACTCAAGACTTTTCAAGCCAAGACCAGGCATGGGTCCAGGTTGCTCAATTCCCAGGCTGCTCATGTCTGGTTTGTGGTCTGAAGTTTTTAGCCTTGAAATGTCATTTTACATTGACCCAATGTACATCTAATTAACTAGATGTGTTATAGTACATTATAAAATTAAAGCTACATTCTGTTTTTTATTTTTTGTTTAATTTAGTTTAGTTTAAGTGCATAACACATCTGTGTTCAAATCTGTCTCCTTACCTTAACCTAATTCAAATGGTAAGCTTCTAATAATGATTTATAAAAGCTGATGGGTATGATAGGTCAGTTTCACATCAATCCATGAAAAGTAAATAACTGCAGGTAAATTCCAATTTTTTAATTTCAAATAGAGATGCCAAGGCTTTAAGATTGTTATGGATTATGAAGGATTATAAAACTGAATGTGTTTTTCCATGCACAGAACATTCAGCACAACAAGACCTGCATAAGTAAACAGCATCATTTCTAATTTAGGAAAGTAAGCCATTTGTAGGATAAATCCCCAACTAAGTGCAAAACAGATTTTTGTGAATAGTTTTGTTATTCTATTTGGTGACGCCTGTGGTACAGATTATGTTTTTTCTAATTTTTTACTTTATCTCTTCTGCAGCGTTGCTGTTTCAACATAAAAAAGGTACAAAGCTCAAAATGCACTCCAAACAATATTTTCTGTAAACAAAAAACACCCCAAAAACAACTGGCTTGATGGGAAAACAACCCATAATTTTCCCTAAAATCAAACATCACAATTTCACTCATTTAAACAGGCCACGCATCCTTGAAAGTTTGTGAATCTGGGGAAACAATTCAAGGCCCTGAAAAGTTTAAAAAAATAAACATAACATAAAAACAGGAGCTACATCACAACATTTGAGAGTGAGACAGACTGGCAAGAGAGGTGCTGCAATAACGCAAAATGTGTACAAATAATGTGAACATTCAAGCATAAAAATGGCGCTTTTCCATTGCATAGTACCCCGTGGGTTGGGTCAGCTTACTTTTGGGGGCTTTCCACTGGGTACAGGACATAGTGGGTACTATGTCCTGTACCCAGTGGAAAGCCCCCAAAAGTATGCTGATTTTAGTACCACCTCGGTTTAGGTTCCAAGCGAGCTGAGCTAATACTAAAATGTAAGGTGAAAACACTGAAGATCACTGATTGGTCTGAGAAAATCGTCACTACCAGGGTCATTGCTAATGCTAGATTAGCTTTACCTTCGTGCTTGCGATGTCTCGAGCAAACCTGTTGTCATCTGTGCTTTGCTGTACGTTCCCAAACTCCCTTTTAGCGGTGAAAAACATACATAGGCTGAGAATCAGGAAAATCATACCAGTGTTTATCTTGCAGTTTGTGGCGGCACATCTTAGACGCGCACGTCTTCATGGCATTTTTGCAACTTAGCGGAGCGCATCGACTGACGCCACGGGTGTTTCTACAGAAACTGTCATGTGGGACCGAGGTATAATGACAAACGCTATGTGCAAATATGTATTTGTGGTGGTAAATTTTAATTTTGTGGCAGACAAATAAATGAATGTATGGGAAACACTGCATCCCAACGATACTTGTTCCTACTTTTTGTATGATGTCACAGCAGTAGGCAGCGCAAATATAACGACATGCCTATAATCCATCCCACTCTGAAGTGCTACTAAACTCAATGGAAAAGCTAACCAAGCCAAAATAAGGTGAGCTGACACGACCTGACCCGTGGGGTACTATGCAATGGAAAGCGGCATAAGTCAAGATATTGTCGAAGGACATAATAGGACCCCTTTTTAACCCAATGGCATTATACTGTGCTTGGCTTTTCATTGTTTCATAAGTCAAGCTTCCCTGTGTGAGTGTGAAGGTCTGCAATCACTGTCAAATTTGGACACAGGAGTAAAAACTGAGGTCTCATGAGTCATCCTGCTGTACAACTTTTAGCTCAAGAGTGTTGAGGCTCATGGTAGACTGCAGAGAACAATTAAAGGTTAAGCCAGGCATAACTAATGACATCTGTTTGTAAGGTCTCCATTACCAAAAGTAATCAATTGAGAATTCACATTTATACCCTAGTCATTCATACTGTATGATAGGTTTTCATGTCACATTATTCTGTCTGCCTCATTAATCGTTTTAGTTTATTTAAAAACAACTGAATGTAACCCCGTTTATGAAATTAAAGCAGACATTTCACAAGTTTTTTTAAGATGTCAAATAAATCTTTGGTGTCCCCGCCCAGAGTACGTATGTGAAGTTCTAGCTCAAAATACCATATAGATCATTTATCATAGCATGTTAAAATTGCCACTTTGTAGGTTTGAGCAAAAATGGCACCTTTAAAATGTATATGAGCTGATCTCTTTAATAAATAGCAGTGCAGTGGTTGGATAGTGCAGATTAAGGGGCGGTATTATCCCTTTTTGACATCATAAGGGGAGCCAAATTTCAATTACCTATTTTTTCACATGCTTGTTTGGTTTACCAAAATTAAGGCAATTTTTCAATTTTTGACACTTACTAAGTCAATATTATAGATATTAAGGTTATATCCGAATGTTCTTTACATTATGTAGGATGATTTTATGTTGAAAACAGTAGATCACCAAAATTAGTTTTCACAGGCAGGGTCACAATTTTTTTTTACATACAAGATTGACACATGAATATTTGTTTTATAAACATGCACTGTTTATAATACAAATATTCAATGTTTTTATTCAGACATGTTTAGCAGATATTTTTCTCCTTCAGCATCTGTTTGTATCAAGTGTATTAAAAATGTCTTCATTTATTTAAATGCACTTGGCAAACAATTGAATCCAAAGCCACTTACAGTGCATTCAAGGTATACATTTTTTATGAGTATTGTTAACTCTATTATTTTCTGTTTACCATTAAAAATAGCCCTGTTGATTACATGGCACTGAATTAATTTATAATGATAATAAAATGTCTTTTTTGTTTATGCTACATGTCAGTGTACTTGAAGCTTATTTCATAAAGACTTAATTCTGAATAAAATTCTTGCTTTCTCTTTCTCTCTCTCTCCAGCTTTCGGCCTCATGTGTGTGTGAATGATGTTCAGTAATGGTGCCTTCTCAGACACACGTGATGCTCAAGTGGCAAGAGCACCTGAACGGTTCATGGGCCACCGAGGACAGCGTTCAGACGGCCACGCGTCATGGAGCTGCCGCTCTCTATGCAAAACTTCTATACAACAAGGAGGTTGTAGGCTTGGCCCAGCCCGTGCAAGACCTGATGGGTCCGCGTCTGCCCGACTTCCAGTATGAATCCAGCGCTGAGGAGGAGAAAGAGGAATACCTTTCTGCCCTGCTTCATAGCCAGCGCTGCCTGGCCCACCGCATGCTGGCGCGGACCCCCTTTGCCCTATCTGTTCACCACAGGCTGATAGTTCTCCAGAGGGTCTTCTACGCCCTCCACAGCAAGTATCACGACCGTTTCCGTGCTCCTCTGCCTCCCCAACCTTCATCCTCCAGCGCAGAAGGAGGCGCTTCTGAGTCCATCTCAGAACCTTGGTCAACAGGTAGCTCCCGTACCAAATCGGGCACGGATGTTCTCATAGAGATGGGTGTCCGGACTGGGTTGAGTCTGCTTTTTGCCCTGTTAAGGCAGAGTTGGCAACGTGGGAGTCTTGAGAACCCTCCAGACGTTGCTCTGTGCAATGAAGTACTGGCCACCGCTTCCTCGGTCCTGGCCGCGCTGCCTCCTCTCTCATTGGCCAACGAGAACAAAATCCCGACAGTAGGACTTGACTGCCTCGCCCAGGTCGGAGACTTCTTGAAGAAGACCGCGGTTAGCGGGTCCGGGGCAGATAGGGCGGGTCGGAGGCTGGCTCTGGAGCTCCTGCTCTCTCTCGCACTGCAAAGAGGATCCCTGCGCTTCCTTCTGGAGTGGGTGGAGGTGGCGTTGGCCGCCTCTGCTTCCTCTGCATCCCCATTATGCTCTGAGACCATTGGGGTGGGCTACGAGCTGATCCATCAGACGTTGCAACAGATGCGCCAGCACACGGTGTGTTCCTACACTATGCGGTTGACCCAGCAGTCATGTTAATAGCATGAGTGAAGTAATATACAGTAATGGTATTGGGTAATGGGCACTAATATAGAAAGCTGTGCCTCTTTCACACTGAGGATTGAGTTACAGCACAAGCTGTCTTCTCTATTTGTTCATCTTACATCAGTGTTTCAAGCACTTAAAGGAAAGTGCTATTGCTAATTGTTACTGATAATACAGTACTACTGTCGCCAGGATGGTAGTTTAACAGAATCTTGTGATATTCTGTAGGGCTGGGTGATGTATATCTCTGGATGTTTTTTTCTAATGAAATGACTTGAAAGTGTTTTTGCTTTCAGTCAGAGAAACCATTAGTTTAACCATACAGTTGTTTGATGCATGATGCACAGTCAACGTGATTCATTAAACTGATAGAAAGTGACTCTCTAAATATACATTTTTAAAACTGCCAGATGCACGAAATGAGAAAATATCGCAAAATTATTCTTGATGGCCAAATAATTGCAATATTCATGACATTGCTATTTATATTGTTAGCAAAATCACTGTCAGTATTTGAATTTGGCCAGGTTTGAATCTGTATTCCTCACATGAAGAGCAGGAACATCATATATATTTCATCCAGTCCTAAATCAGGCTGTGCTTTCATTTGACCGCAAGCTTTAGGCTGTTTTCCAGACAGGACAGACCCGCCATGTGCCGCACTCTCATTTATTCATGTCTCATGATTGCCAAATGTGTCTCTGCTTCAAGGTGTTTGTGCTTGAAGTTCAGCAACACACTAAATCCACTATTAATGTGTTCATTCCTCTACATCGATAATTTGTCCTCTAAGTTTTTAAAATCAATTCAAAATTGACTGTTTCTTTATTAATACATGTTCAAGATCTGATTGATCGTGCATTATTTATTTATCAGTTCATTCATTCAGCTGATCTTTGGGTCTGGCGCTAGCACTTTTAGCATAGCTTAGCACAATCCATTGAATCTGATTAGACCATTAGCATCACGCTAAAAAATAAACAAAGAGTTTTAATATTTTTCCTATTTAAAACTTGACTCTTCTGTAGTTACATCGTATACTTAGACCGGCTAAAAATGAAAAGTTTCTAGGCAGATATGGCTAGGAACTATACTCTCATTCTGGCGTAATAATCAAGGACTTTGCTGCTGTAACATGGCGGCAGCAGGCGTACTGATATTACGCACTGCCTGAAAATAGTCCCCTTGGTTACTTTCAATAGCAGAGGACTATTTTCGGGCAATGCGTAATATCAGTACGCCTGCTGCCGCCATGTTACATCAGCAAAGACCTTGATTATTACGCCAAAATGAGAGTATAGTTCCTAGCCATATCTGCTTAGGAAATCGCAACTTTTAATTTTCTGTCGGTCTTAGTACACGATTGTAACTACAGAAGAGTCAAGTTTTAAATTGGAAAAATATGGAAACTCTCTGGTTATTTTTTTACGTGATGCTAATGGTCTAATCAGATTCAATGGATTATGCTAAGCTATGCTAAAAGTGCTAGCGCCAGACCCGTAGATCAGCTGAATGGATTCCAAAACGGTAAGAATCAAATGTTTAACTGTAGGGGAGCTGGAAAATTACGATATTTTCAAAAAAAGTGAAATGTCCCTTTAAGAGGTCAGGTTGAAATAATTTTGACATGGTTTCAGTCTAAAGTGAGTGACATAGAGAGCGACAAGACGCTGATCCTGATTGGTCTCTTTTTTTATAACTAGACCAATCAATTTATGATAGTGGTGGGCTTTCAATCGACATCTTACTTTCTTTTTTCAGTTCAATGTAGTGTAACATTTTAAATACATTAACATGTACCCCAGCTTAAAAGAACGCGCAAACGTTTTGCCATTTTAGCTTTATTCACCCGTATCCCTCAGAGTTCAAAATCCATACATACCTTTTTCATCAATGTGCGTACTGTAACGCGCATTCACCTTTAGCCTAGCTTAGCACAAAGACTGGAAGTGAATAGCTCCAGCTAGCATACTGCTCCCAATAAGTGACAAAATAAAGCCAACATTGGACTGAGTGAATAGCAGTGCTTTGCCGCCTTAGAATATACTTCTGAGTATGTATACGGTTAAAAGATGGCTGTGTCTCATATGACCTTGTTATTTGTACACACTGAGACTATACAAATCACAATATATAAATAGAAAAATGTTGGCGCTATTTTGTCAGTTATTGGGAGCAGTATGCTAGCTGGAACCATTTACTTCAAGTATTTGTGCTAAGCTAGGCTAGCGGTGGGTGTGTCAGACAGAGTTACGGGATGCACTGAGATGAAACGGGTATGTATGCACTTATCTAACTCTGGGGGATACAGTGAAGAAGCTAAAATCCCAAAAAGTTGGTGTGTTCCTTTAACAAGAGGTAAAAAGGAGTTTTTATGTGTCATGTATAAATTATATTGATATGTAATTTATGATAAGTCTTGGGGGGGTCAGTGAGCTACCTCCTTAAAATAAATTTTTACAGGGAGGGATGTCTGGTAAGGGGCGATTCACATTTCGCGTCTTCGTTATTCGTTCGTTATTTCAAATGTAGGCGCGCGGTATGCACGCTCATAATGGAAGCGAGGCGGCCGTTTTTTCCAGGCGCGTCCGCTCCACATCGAGTTTAAATATCCCAACTTTTCAGAATGCCGCAAGTGCACCGCAGGTCATATGACAAGAACCAACCAACGGTTGCATTTTCTGCGCGGTTTTAGACGAGAAATGTGAACTGCCCCTAACACAGTCTACAACTTTCCTGTTGTAAATGCTGTAATTTATTTCTGGATAATGAAAGGAGGTTACTACAATAGAACATCTAATTTGATGTCAAATAACACAAGCTATTGTACTGAGTGGTGTATTTTATCTGGTTTATTAATTGTTTGCTGTTACAGGCTGTCCGGGGTGAATCGGCCAATACTCAGGTGTTGAAGAAAGATGCAGATGGACTTTGTAGCCTCTCACATGCTGCTCTCTGCCTTTTTGAAGAGGTGCGTGTATTCCTTGCCCACAAATTGTCATGACGTTTTTTTTTTTATTCTCAGCCTGTTTTAAACTTGTAGTCCAACCAGACTTTGGTGGGCGGGGTTAGTGCAAATTGTGTTTTCCAATTTTTGGCTATATTTAGCTGTCTGTTTTCACAGGTAAATCTTTCATCTGTGTGTGTTTGTAGATCTGTACCCTGGCCTCAAACTGCCTGTGCTCATGTAGCGCGGGTTCATCTCCATCCACCGGCTCAGAGAGTGACGTTGTTATGGTGTACGTGTGGGGCAGCAACAGCAGCCATCAGCTTGCCGAAGGAACACTGGAGAAGATCTTACAGCCCAAACTAGCTCAGGGCTTCAGCGATGCACAGATGGTATGTGTTTTTGTGTGGTGTGTGAGTTCGTTGAAAAATTAGTGAAATGACACAGTAGGGTTATTATGTAGCTTACTGTATAAGGTTATAGTATAGTCAGCTTTTACTTGTCTTTATCCTGTAGATTGAGGCAGGACAGTACTGCACCTTCTCTGTATCTGCTGATGGAGCTGTAAAGGCTTGTGGGAAGGGAAGTTATGGGCGTCTGGGTCTTGGGGACTCGAATAATCAGTCCATGCCCAAGAAGCTGGTGCTTGAACCGCCTCGCACCATGAGGAAAGTGTCGTCTTCCAAGGGCTCTGACGGACACACGCTAGCCGTCACCGCTGAGGGTGAGGTGTTCAGCTGGGGAGATGGAGACTATGGCAAACTGGGCCACGGGAACAGCGCAACTCAAAAATATCCCAAGATTATACAGGGCCCTTTGTTGGGGAAGGTGAGAGAAAAACATTTTCATATGCGTTTGGTGTGCGTTTATCTAAAGTGACTTACAGTGCATTCACTGTATACATTTATATGCGTTCCCTGGGAGTTAAAGGGATAGTTCACCCATGATATTTGTGCTGCTAATGCTAACCTCTACCAAGTGAGCTACAGGAATGCTTTGTATTGTTGTGTGTTTTGTACTGGTACAGTGATAATATCAGATAAGTAAAAGTAATATTGTCGTTCGTTGATAAATATGTTACTGAACAATTACCATATTCATTTTCCACTGTGTGTACATGGCAGTGATGCGCGGGTCAATGAATAAACAACCCGCACTAAACCAACGTTTATAACTAACCCGCCCGCAACTCAGATCGCAAAAAAAAAATGTACCCAACCCGCTTCCTGGCCCGCATTTTTTAAAAGTAGTAAATGCGCCAGTCAATGTATAAACAACCCGCACCATACCAACATTTTATAAATAACCAGCCAGCCACTCGGATCGCAAAAAAAATTATATTGTACCCGACCCGCTTCCTGGCCTGCATTTTTTTAAAGTAGTAAATGCCAGTGATACGCATGTTAATGTATAAACAACCCGAACGACATTTTCAACTAACCCGCCCGCAACTCGGGCCGCAAAAATTTTCTTTTACCTGTCCCGCTTCCTGGCCCTCATTTTTTTATAGTAAATGCCAGTGATGCATGGGTCAATGTATAAACAACCCGCACCGACCGACATTTTATAACTAACCTGCCCGCAGCTTAGTCCGCCAAAACATTTTTCTTTACCCGACCCGCTTCCTGGCCCACATTTTTTAAAAGTAGTAAATGCCAATAGATGCGCAGGATCAATGTATAACAACCCGACCAGACATTTTCAACTAACCGCCCGCAACTCGTGCTGCAAAAAAAAAAAAATATTGTACCTGTCCCGCTTCCTGGCCCGCATTTTTTGTATAGTAAATGCTAGTGATGCATGGTCAATGTATAACAACCCGCACCGACCGAACATTTTATAACTAACCTGCCCGCAGCTTAGTCCGCCAAAACATTTTTCTTTACCCAAACCACCTCCTGGCCCGCATTTTTTTAAAGTAGTAATTGCCAAGTGATGCGCCGGTCACGTATAAACAACCCGCACCCGACCGACGTTTTATAACTTACCCGCCCACCACTCGGATGGCATAAAAATAATATTGTACCCGACCCGCTTCCTGGCCCACATTTTTTAAAAGTAGTAAATGCCAATGATGCGCGGATCAATGTATAAACAACCCGACCGACATTTTCAACTAACCGCCCGCAACTCGTGCTGCAAAAAAAAAATATATATTGTACCTGTCCCGCTTCCTGGCCCGCATTTTTTTATAGTAAATGCTAGTGATGCATGGGTCAATGTATAAACAACCCGCACCGACCGACATTTTATAACTAACCTGCCCGCAGCTTAGTCCGCCAAAACATTTTTCTTTACCCAAACCACCTCCTGGCCCGCATTTTTTTAAAGTAGTAATTGCCAGTGATGCGCCGGTCAACGTATAAACAACCCGCACCCGACCGACGTTTTATAACTTACCCGCCCACCACTCGGATGGCATAAAAATAATATTGTACCCGACCCGCTTCCTGGCCCACATTTTTTAAAAGTAGTAAATGCCAATGATGCGCGGATCAATGTATAAACAACCCGACCGACATTTTCAACTAACCGCCCGCAACTCGTGCTGCAAAAAAAAAAAAATATATTGTACCTGTCACGCTTCCTGGCCCGCATTTTTTTATAGTAAATGCTAGTGATGCATGGGTCAATGTGTAAACAACCTGCACCCAACCAACGTTTATAACTAACCCGCCCGCAACTCGGATCGCAAAAAAATAATATTGTACCCGACCCGCTTCCTAGCCAGCATTTTTTTAAAGTAGTAAATGCCAGTGATGCGCCTGTCAATGTATAAACAACCCCCACCCGACCAACGTTTTATAAATAACCCGCCCGCCACTCGGATCACAATAATATTTTACCCAACCCGCTTCCTGGACAGATGCTGCACATTGGTGATGGTTGAGGAGATTCCCCCGTTCATATGTAAAGTGCTTTTAGGTCTGCAGAAAAGCACTATATAAATGTAATAAATTATAATTACAGTGATGCGCGGGTTAATGTATAAACAACCTGACCAACGTTTATAACTACCCGCCCGCCACTCGGATCCCGATAATAATTTACCCAAACCCGCTTCCTGGCCTGCATTTTTTAAAAGTAGTAAATACCAGTGATGCGCGGGTTAATGTATAAACAACCCGACCAACAATTATAACTACCCGCCCGCAACTCAGACTGCAAAAAAAAAATGTACCTGACCTGCTTCCTGGCCCACATTTTTTTTGTAGTAAATGCTCATTGTAGCGTCATTGGGCCATACACCTAGGAACTAGGGGTGCAGGGTGTGTATATAAATTTCAAAAGTTGAATTGGCATCTTTATTTTAAACGACCCGACCGACCATAATATAATTTACATTTTCTGATAAAAATATAATTAAAAATATTTTTGGATGACTCGTAACCACGGGTGACCGCAGGCCCCCGCTCATTCTGGATCAACACGTGCATCACTGGTACATTGTACTTTTCACAATGCCATGCTGTTACAATTCCAAACGGTGCTCAAAATGCATTTCTAAAATGTACAGCTGTTTGTGTTTTAATTGGATTTGTAAAGCTGTTTGTTTGTTTGTTTGTGTGTGTTTTCTGGTTATATTTGGCAGGTGGTGGTTTGTGTGTCTGCTGGATACAGACACAGCGCTGCGGTCACTAATGATGGAGAGCTCTACACTTGGGGAGAAGGAGACTTTGGTCGGCTCGGTACATCACTTTCTTCCTTTCTTGACCCTCTACATCAATAAACACGCAGTGTCTGTTCGCACATATAGAGTTGTCAGTGAAATACGATCTTGTATTGATTTTTTGGGGTGGTTTTTATTTCTTATCACAGCTGTGTGAGTGTTTATATTTTCCATCCAGAAAGAAATAACTTCTCAGACAGTCGCCTGATCCCTGAAGAGTTTTTTTTCTGTCTAAGTTTTTATCTTTCTGCCTGTTATATAGGACACAGTGACAGTCACAGTCGTAACATGCCCACTTTGGTGAAGGACATCAGTGGGGTGGGTCAGGTGGCCTGCGGAAGCTCTCACACCATCGCTGTGGCACAGGACGGTCGAATTGTTTGGTCTTTTGGAGGAGGTGATAATGGTATGCAGATTTACAGAGGGAACATACTTGGAAATGTAAGGTTAGGAAATGAACAAAAAATTTGATAATATGCGTTTTCACCACAGGTAAACTAGGACATGGGGACACGAATCGTGTGTACAGACCTAAAGTAGTTGAAGCCCTGCATGGTTTCATTATCAGGAAAGTCTGTGCAGGAAGCCAGTCGTCACTGGCTTTGACATCTGCTGGCCAGGTATAAACACACACACTTGGTTGTTAATATTAATCGAGACTGTAAATATGTACTCTTCTGTGCCCATAAAAATTCCCATGACTCTAAACGGTGTGTATGTGTGTGTGTTTTAGGTGTTTGCATGGGGCTGTGGCTCGTGTCTTGGCTGTGGATCATCTGAAAGCACTTCACTTCGACCTCGACTGATAGAGGAGCTGAGCATCACCAAGATCATTGACATTTCTTGCGGAGACAGTCACTGTCTCGCCCTGTCTCACGGTGAGAGAGATGGAGAATGAGATTTTATTTGTCCTATTATTCCACATGGGACAGTTTCATTCGATTTTTAACACTATAATGAACGCGCTTACTAGATTATTCCACCAGACTGCGAGACCACACACCGTAGGCTATAGTAATGATTTCACACGAGATCTAATAATGCATACACACCAGAAGCGAATTTTAATATTTGCGCTAGTAGATTGCATACAAAGAGACGAATAGATGCAAATTTGCACGTGGTGATGCTAATGGCGCAAACAGGGTAGCCCGATTGCCACAAACACGCGGTATTCGTCTCTTATATTCAAATCAAGTGGAAAATTTGCTTGACACAAAGTTAAATCCCACGAATAATCTAGAGCAAGGAATGCGATGCTTCGCGTTTGGTGTGTACGCAGTGTTACAGAAACTTGTACGAAGAAACGTGTTGTAATTGTTCTTGGGTAACACTTTATTAAGGAACTTATACTGTTGCCATAGTCAATCAGTTGTGGGCTATCTTTTGGGAAGGCTTCGCCATGTTAGTGCGTAAAAGGACACACCACTTTTTTTGAAAATATGCTCATTTTCCACCTCCCCTTGAGTTTACATTTGATTTTTACCGTTTTGGAATCCATTCAGCTGATCTCCAGGTCTGGAGGTACCACTTTAAGCATAGCTTAGCATAATCCATTGAATCTGATTACACCATTAGCATCATGCTAATGGCGTATTCACACGGGGCGACAGCGTTAACCCTTGACGGAAGGCTTGTCTGAAGCGTGGTCAACAGCCAATCACAGTGGCCGCAGCACATGCTCCGGTCTTCCAAAATGTAATTGGCTGGCTCTGCCTAGGTTATTTGCATAAGGCAATCTGATTGGGGGACGCTCGCATTGCCGCTTGAAAAGTTGAGAAACGTTCAACTTCTGCCGCAAGCAACGGCAGTGACGCAGCGCAGACGGATCCACAATTCAGTTCGCCAACGCTTGACGTCACCCATTAAAAGTGAATGGGAAGCGTCAACGCTTACGCCCCATGTGAATGCGCCATAATACGCAGATATGGCTAGGAATTATACTCTCATTCTGGCGTAAAAATCAACGACTTTGCTGCCGTACAGTGGCTGCGAGAGGCGCAATGATATTACGCAGCGCCTAAAAGTAGTCCCCTTGGTAACTTTCAATAGCAGGGGATTTTTGGGCACTGCATTATATCATTCCGCCTCCTGCAGGTATGGGTGCTTGATTATTGCGCCGAAATGAGAGTATAGTTCCTAGTCATATTGGCCTAAAAAATCACAACTTTTAATTTTCCGTCGGTCTTAGTACACGATGTAACTACAGAAGAGTCGAGTTTAATTTTTTTTAAACTCTTTATGGTCTAATCAGATTCAATAGATAATGCTAAGCTATGCTAAAAGTGGTACCGCCAGACCCAGAGATCGGCTAAATGGATTCCAAAACAGTAAAAATGAAATGTTTAACTCTATGGAGCTCAAACAAGATCATTTTCAAAAAAGAGATTGGAAGCGGTGACACCACACGGAGAATATATCACTTGCGCAAGTTTTAGATCAGTGGGAGGTGCAAAACATTCCCAAAATTGGGATTCAAATCTTCAAGTGTATGCCATCATAAAGTAACATATTTGCCCGCTTAAAGGCGTTCTAAGCGAATCTGCAAGAAGTTAGTTTTTGTTGACGTTTGAATTGTTTTCAAACAGACGGAGCGTAGCTAACTCCTCCCCCTCCCTTCCGTGCTTTCATGAACGCGCCGAACCCCCACCCCTAAATCCTTCTTGTCGTTTATTGGCTGGAACACTTTGTTATGGTTTCTGTTTGTAGGTTTGGCCACTGTGTTGTTATTGCTGTTTGTGAAGCCTGGGCTGTCTACAGAGATCGCGTTTTTTTTACAGTTTGATCAGCGGACAGGCAGCAAGCAGATAGTGAGGAGATGTTTGCTGTATGTAACAAAAAATGTTTTATGGTCTAAAACGCGTCAATTCGCTTAGAGCACCTTTAAACATTGTGAAGATTACTCTGCAAACTGTGGGCATTTTCTCAATCAACTTTATGAAGTTGATGGAGATCAACTTTCTTTTGATGGAGATCTGATGGAGATGGATTCAAAAGTGTTAAAAGTGATGTACAAGAGTTGCAAAACTCTTTATATTGTATCATATAAACCTGAAATCTTATCCCTAATATGGCTAATTACAGTACTTCAAACTGTTTATATTATAGAGAATGAAGTGTTTGCTTGGGGTAACAATGCCATGGGACAGTGTGGTCAGGGCCACACCTCGACGCCAGTCACCAAACCCAAGAAGGTGATTGGTCTAGAAGGGGTGTCAATACAGCAGATTACCGCAGGCACATCCCACAGCCTAGCCTGGACAGCTGTCCCTACAGACAGGTGAGAAGAGAAAGAAGTGAATGACTTCAAATATGTTTGTCTTTTGTTTTTATAAGATGAAGTTATTTTATGTGATGATAAACCGAGGGTCACAAACACTTGACAGATCTTCTCTATTTAAGAAGAAACAAAATCTTTAAAGAAACAAAGCCTGTGCTACAATTGATATGGTATGAGAAAGCTTTCTGCTTCTAAAGAAAACCAAAACCACACCAGAGCCATTAAACCTGAAGTGAAAGATGTGCCAACAAATTCATTATGCAAATCAGGACCCGCAGTTTATCATTCAGACCTTGTGTGCATTAACATAATAGCATTTACATTTTCTGTTTAGTTTGGACAGTTTGTCTTGGCATTTTTCCCTGTAAATAATTGGTGGTTCTGTGTGTGTGTGTGATTGACAGACAGTTGGTGGCTTGGCACCGGCCGTTTTGTGTCGATCTCGAGGAGAGCACTTTTACCTACCTCCGCAGTTTTTTGGAGCGTTATTCTGACAGCATCAGTGGGGACATACCACCCGCTCCTTTCCCCTCTAAGAGGTAAAAATACAACCTATTGTCTAAATGCACAAATTCTGCCCTACTGTTTAAGATTTTACCAATGATAGATCAGTGTAATGTAGATTATAGGACATCTTACAGGATCTTGGATTTGGCAACAGGTGGGTAGATTTGGAAGTGTGGAAAATATCACCACCACCACTCAAATATAATGTTTTGCACATTGGTGGATTATTTGGATATAATTAATTTGTGTGCCAGACACTGTGGTGGGTGAGGTGAAAGACACACTTGATGAAATACTTTAATTATATATTGTTTTAAACAAACAAAAGAAAAGCTGTCATTGTGTAAGTGGTTGTTTGTTGGACATCAGCTATTGCATGCAGTCTGATAAGTTCCCTTTCGAGGAACTATGGCGACGCAGAGTCTCGTTCACTTCTCAGGGAACAAGGGTTACATACGTAACCTGAGACGTTCCCTTTCGAGGTGTTCCCCAAAGCGTTGCTATGGCGACGCAGCGTCTCGTTCCCTTCTCAGGGAACCAGGGTTACATACGTAACCTGAGACGTTTTCATAAATGACGAAACAAGTGTGAGCAGTCTTCTCACTTCATTTCAATCGTGTGAAAGTGGTTTGAAGCATTTTGTAAAGATTATATAACACCACAGTATTGGGGTTTTAGCATGTGATTTTATTGGCCATTTTAAAATTTTATAAATTAAAGATTTATAATTATTATATTAAGTGCTGTCAAATGATTAAATCACAATTAAACTGTTTATTAAAAATAAAAGTTTGTGTTTGCATAATATATTTGTGTGTGTATTGTGTATAATTATTGTGAATATATAAAAACACACTTAAATTTAAGAAAAATTATAGTTATATATTCTCTTACATCTTAAAATTCATATAAATATTGTTAAGGTTCTTTGTCAAGGAACGCAACAAAAAACAGGGAGACATATAAGGGGTGTAAAAATACATCAATATGGATCCAAAACATCGATGCCACACATAAAAAAAATTATTTGAGGTACCTATATTTTGATACTGCTTAAGTTTCAGTGATTGTCACTATTGCACATTTTGGTACAAAATACTGAAAGACTGTTGCCATGATAAGTTTGATTTTTTGTAACTCATTAGTAATTTTTCTTAATTTAAAAAAGTGTATTTTTGTTAGTTTGTTGTTATAAATGTTCCAATTGGGACAAAGAATGAGCCTTTTTCAAAGAGTTTAATTAAATTTTCATGTTATATATTTTGGTTGCATTTGTAAGTAAAAATGTAACTGCCTAACTTGGCACGTAATATAAAAATATTGATAAATTAATCTTATCGAACCGTAATAGTGCCGAATAAGTGTTCGGTGTATTGGCAAAAATCTATTTTGGTGGAGAAAAATCGATTTTATATCGAATCGTAATGAACTGTCCAATTTACACCCCTAATATATATACACATACACACATGTGTGTATTTTTATATACATAAGGGATAATGTAGAGGCAGCCGGTAGTTATCGGGAAATAACACCCTACAGTGTGATCAGGACCCGACGCGAAGCGGAGGGTCTTGTATCACACTGAAGGGGCTTATTTCCCAATAACTACCGGCTGCCTCTACATTATCCCACTTATTACACGGCTACTTGCCACATAAGAAAAAGAACTGGACATGAATATGAATTTGAAACATTTTATTGGCATATTTGTTTTAAATGGACATTTTTATCCTGCAACAGATTCATAAAATGATCGTAATACCTTATTAAGATCCTCTGCTTCATACTTGTCTGTCTCCATTTTTTTCTCTTTTAGCCAGTCTTTGAGAAGTTTTAATGCCCATTCTGTATTTTTTTGTGTGTTGGCTTCGTAGCTGTCATGCTCTATTTTGTCAAGTTCAGTCTCAGTAAGCTCTCTGTGTCTTGTCGTTGTTCGTTCTTCTATCCACTGTTTAAATGTTTTGTTTTTTCCGTGCATGTTAAAATTAATGACAAAATGTTCCATTCTAATTGTGGTTGTCCAGTGTTTGTCACAAGATGGCGCCAAACAGTAATCTTTATTGGCGCGGAGCGATTTTAATCGTACAAGTAGTACCGGCTATGCGTTATTACTTTGGAGTGGTTATTATTTGAAAAGAACGAACCTGCAAATGTCTCAACTGACCAATCAGAATCAAGCATTCCAGAGAGCCTTGTAATAAAAAATAATAACACCCAGTGCATGAACATATATTATGCAGAAAAACTTTTCTTTTGTATGCGATTAATCGCAATTAATCTTTTGACAGCTCTAATTTAAATTGATTTGATGTGTATGTAAAAGTTTATGTGATTTTACCTTATTCATTATTTTTTGCTTTTATTATTTTGTAATGTATTGTTTTGTAGTCTATATTTTTACCTCTTATTTATACTTGTTTAGTGAACCATAAAGATTAAACTGTACCTTCTAAAATGTCACTGCTTCAGACCAGAGTAACTTGTACAGTAGGATTGTATACTCCAAGCTGTAAGATTACATAAAAGCTGTTATATAGATTATATAATATTTCTGCAAATGCTACAAGCTGGCAAATGATGCAAAGTTAACCTCGAGGTTAAAGCATTTAAATCTATGTGGCTTTATCCCCGAAGAGACAGGCAGAAAATTAAGTGTCTGAACAGTCACTTTATCTGGTACGCTACAGAAAGAACAGCTGGTTTTATTCACACATAAAACCATAAATGTGTGAATAAAAGTGATTTCAGTTGCACTTGATATTTTAGTGTTATCATGGTTCCCTCTCTAATTAAATCCCTCTCTAATGGCGGGGTGTGACACACATCCACGGGGTAACTGGCACAAACCCATGACCATCAACATATCCACAGGGGTGGGGTCAGAGAAGCATATGGCCTGGCACACTTTGAAGGTCACTTCATACTTCAAACATTTCTCTATCTCTCTCTCTCTCCTCTAGGGAACATCATCAGTTTGTGTTGTTGTGTATGAAGCTGCTGTCCATTCACCTGTCGCTGGCCCATGCAGGTGGAACAGGGGCCACAGTTTTGGGAGCTCAAGGTCGGCCCCTCAGGAACCTCCTTTTCAGACTCATAGATTCCAACGTACCAGAATCCATACAACAGGTGTGGTTGCACATTTTTTTCAGTATGTTTATTGGCTGGGAATCAAATGTCCACATTTGTGCATCATCCAAGTTTTAAGGGGACATTTCATAAGGGTTTTTTAGATGTGAATACATATGTGAAATTCTAGCTCAAAATACCATATAGATCATTTATTATAGCATGTTAAAAAATGGCCACTTTGTAGGTGTGAGTGCTGTGGTTGGATAGTGCAGATTAAGGGGTGGTATTTTCCCTTTCTGACATCAGAGGGGGAGCCAAATTTCAGTGACCTATTTTTTCACATGCTTGCAGAGAATGGTTTACCAAAACTTAAAGGAATATTCAATTTTCTTAAAAGAAAAATCCAGATAATTTACTCACCACCATGTCATCCAAAATGTTGATGTCTTTCTTTGTTCAGTCGAGAAGAAATTATGTTTTTTGAGGAAAACATTGAAGGATTTTTCTCTTTTTAATGGACTTTAATAGATACCAACAATTAACACTTAACTCAACACGTAACAGTTTTTTTCAACGGAGTTTAAAAAGACTATAAACGATCCCAAACAAGACATAAGGGTCTTATCTAGCAAAACGATTGTCATTTTGGACAAGAAAAATAACAAATATACACTTTTAAAGCACAACTTCTCGTCCAGATCCGGTCGTGATGCGCAAACGTGACCCACGCAATACGTCATGACGTCAAGAGGTCACAGAGGACGAACACGAAACTCCGCCCCAGTGTTTACAAGCGTTGAGAACGAGGACCGTTCCTACGTTGTTGTATGTCAACTGATACTAATTAATGTCTTTGTGTCAGTTTATTGTTTACAATAGTCCGCAAATGTGCGTTTTATATATGTAACACGTGACCTCCCTACGTCACTACGCATTTACGTTAGGTCGCGCTGGACCGGATTTAGACGAGAAGTTGTGCTTTAAAAGTGTATATTTGTCATTTTTATTGTCAAAAATGACAATCGTTTTGCTAGATAAGACCCTTATGCCTCGTTTGGGATCTTTTATAGTCTTTTGAAACTCTGTTGAAAAAAACTGTTATGTGTTAAGTTAAGTGTTACTTGTTGGCCTCTTAAAACCCTAAAAAAAACTGCATTCATCCTTCACATATGTAATGTTAATAAAGGCCTAATGAGGGTAATGGATTTGATTTTGTAAATAAAATATTCATATTTAAAAATATATAAACTATAATAATTAGCTTTCCGGTAACATCCAAAATGCAAAATGCATTCACCAGATAGCGTACAGTAGCATATAATGCGTAAGATCTGATGAGAAAAAATTTGCACGAGAACCATGTGTTGTGACTTATTTAAACTACAGATAGGGATAACTCAATATTAAAGTACAGCAACTAATGCTGCGTTCACACCAAACACGCGTTAGAGACGGCAAAAACGCGCTATTTGTGCGTAGTTGGACGCTTGAACATTTGAGTGTACTCGCTTCATTCGCGCATGAAATTCTAGTCATTCGAGACCTTCACTCAAAAATCTGCATCATGGGAGGGGCTTCTGCTACTCCGCAGAGACTCCGCTCGCTTCCTGTAATCACGTCACTACTACAGCAAGGTCCTGATTGGTTAACGCGGTGTGGAAATCTGCCGAAGTTCAGATTTTTCAACTCGCGCATTTCCCGCGGCAACGCTCAATTCGCGCAGAACGCCCCATCCGCACAGCGTCTTCCGCGCGTTCCGTGCTGCAGGATGCCTAATCGCGTCTTTGCATTGGCTTAACATGTAAATCACTCGCGCTTTCCGCCTTTACCGCGTCTGGTGTGAACCCCACATAAGAGTATATCGTACTAGTGAGCGGAGTAATAATGTAACATCTAGAAGAAAGTTCTAAGTTAAGCTAATGTCAGCTGACTCCCAATATCCGAAATACCCTTATCTTCTGGCCTTATATCGGAATCCTCCGCCATTTTCTTTTAGAATCATTGGTTTAGATTTCTACTTATTCGTGACTGGTGTTGCTTTTCACTCTCCTCTGTGTCTATATGTTCGTCACTATGCATCATCCTATGTTGAAACTACGGTAAATGAGCATTGCTTACTAACGGAAGCTAATTATTATAGTTTATAACATTTTAAATAGAAAATATTCGCATTGATTACCCTTAGAAGACCTTTAATAACCCACTGTAGCCGTGTGGATTACTTCTGTGAGCGATGTATGCACTTTTTTGGGCTTTAAAGTCAGATGTTGTTCCCTTATTCCTGTTTATTACCATTATTAAGCTTGGAAGAGCAACTTTGATCGTGGTCTTATTTATCTCGCGTCGCGTGAGGGTGAGTAAATCATGGGGTAATTTTCGTTTTTCGCTGGAGTATAGCTTTAAAGGTGCAGTGTGTAATTTTTAGAAGGATCTCTTGACAGAAATGCAAAATATTTTACAAAACTATATGATCAAGGGTGTATAAAGACCTTACTTAATTAACCATTATGTTTTTATTACCTTAGAATGAGATGTTTTTATCTACATACACAGAGTCCCCTTACATGGAAGTCGCCATTTTGTGCAACCATGTTTCTACAGAAGCCCTTAAAGGACAAACTTTTTTACTAAGTTGTCTCCGACTATGACATGTTTGTCCCGTGGCGGCTAATGTAGCTTCTCTATGCGTTTTAAAACTGAGGGGTGAGCAGTGGACTAAGCTGTTGGTTGCAATGCACAAACTCACCACTAGATGCCACAAAAATTTACACACTGCACCTTTAATACACATTCTATTTTGAGGGTGTTTGTAGAGGACACTTTTAATAACTTTAATACATTTAGGAGCTCAGTGTAAGCGAGTAATCTGTCAGAATGCCAGAAAGTGAGTCATGTCGTGCCTATGAAACTGTGTTTGTGTGTTTAGGCGGTGATGAGCACGCTGTCCATTGGAGCGTCTCTGTTGCTGCCTCCTCTCAGGGAGAGAACAGAGCTACTCCACTCTCTGTTACCTCAGGGCCCAGAGAGCTGGGACAGTCTTTCTAAAGGACAGGTACACACAAATTCAAACACACAGTTTGATGTATGGGCCTGGATTTCATTTTTTATCTACAGTATATGCAGGCCTAGACCAAGAGTGTTTTGACTCATATGCAGATAACTTCACAAAGTGTAATATAAGAACCTGTATATGTACTGTCGAAAATAAAAAGATTTCTATCACGCACATAATTTCTGTCATGCCTTACTAAGTCAATATTCAAGATATCAAGGTAATATTTTCACAAAATGTTCTTTACATTATGTATAAAACAGTAAATGAATGACTTCAGCAGGGTTTTTAAAGGCAAATGCTCTAGATATGAATGGTCTTTCCTCATAAACTCATTTGCCCACCTCCACAGCGTTTACAGCTGGACATGGTGCTAAACAGCCTACAGGAACAGAGTCACGTGGCGTCTCTACTTGGGTACAGCTCACCCGGAGAACTGAGTACAGGTTCGGCCCTGCCGCCCACCCCTGATCGTCCCTCAGGGAGTGTAAGCTCCAACTCAGAAGCTCCAGATCATCTTCACCTGGCGGAGGTTCTCTTGAAGACCCTGCTGCTCAGCATCGGTTTCTATACGGTCAGTCCAACAAATGTCCTCACGTATAGTTGATGAGCACATCAGGCATTTAATATATGTATCATATTTTCTGTTCTGCGTGTTTGTTCATCTAGGAGCGTGCGTTTGGTGAGCTGGAAAAGAACAGTGATAAACAGAGGTTTAGTCAGTCGCAGAAGCAGACCGAAGCTCCTTCACACTTCCACCACCTGCTGTCTGCTCTTCACAGACACCTGCTGGCTCACTGCTACATCCACACGGGTGCTGAGGTACAACAAGCCTTTCCCGTCACACCTCTATAAAATCATCAGGAAGATAACGTAGCAGACCATTTTCACTTATACAAAGCCGCTTGTAGCAGTTATGTATTGAAATTCTCAGCATTTGCTAGTGTCCTAATGCTGGAGTTGGAGGAAAAAGTTGTTTAATGAATGTGTGTGTGTATGGGTTTGTTTAGGATGACAGCAGCGTTGTCCTGCTTCACAAGCACCTGTGCCTGCTATTGCCGTACGCAGCTGAGACCTTCAGGAGGTCCACCATACTGCTGGAGGAGAGCACACTGGACAAACATGTCATCAAGAAACTACACAGTAAGAGCACACACAGTTAGTCACAGGTGCATGTTCATTTTTACAGTTCATTTCTTAGCATTTGTTTGCATCTATCTAAGCCCCAACCTGTACATTTATGCATAAGTTCATGCATTTTCATCTAGCCATCCATCCTTTCACATGCACATCCATTTTCGTCCATTCACTATTGAATCTGTTTATACTCGTCCATCTTTTCACTCAATCCATCCATTCACTTGCAACTGCCATACATCCATCCATTTATCCAACCATCAGTCTATCAACTTATCCACTACCCATTCATCCGTTCACCCATTCTATCAACCAACCTTGTGTATTAGTTTTTTGGTTTATGTTTTATAAATGTGTTTATTTGTTTGTAGCTGTGCTCTTTGGCTCAGTTGCGGGCAGTCTGCTGTGTCAGGTGATCTACTCTCTACTTCTGCTGCCATTGGCTGTCGTTAGGCCCCTCCTTCCTCACCTGTTTACACTCCTGGAACACCTGAATGAGCTCAACTGTTACCTGCCCAACACTTCACATCTGGAGGACATGGAAATGGAAGGAATCCCACAAGGTGAACATAACACACTCTCAATACCATTGAACATAATAAGATATCCTCTGTGAGTTTAACTTGTATACTCATCTCATAACAGAAGTGTCTGAAACCACGGAACCAGTCCTGGTGCCCGAATCTGAGGACTGGGCATGGCTTCTGGACCTGGAGAGGTCTGTAGCTCTTGCTATTGGCAGATGTCTCGGAGGTATGCTGCAGGGGCCGCCCTTTTCCATCCAGGAGAGGATGGCAGAGTTCTGGTTGTGTAACCCACTCTTGAGAAACGGGCTGGAGATGGACTTTGAACAGCTTGGTAATGACCTGACGTCATGGGGTAGCAGTGTATGATCACAAACAAATAAATGAAATTAATTGTTTCCTTTCAGATTGGTCGATGGGTTGGCTGACCGAGGCTGTGTTCATGAGCTGTAGTGACGTCAGGTTAGCCGATCTGCATCTGTCTGAAGAAAACACCATGCTGGTGGAACTCGCTCTCGGATCCCCACGAGAACCTGCCAGCGCCCTCTGGAGGAAGATGAAAGATTATGCAGCAAGTAGAGGTGAGGAGGGAGGGACAAAACATGAGTGCATTATTTTCCACGTTTTCTGAAAACAAAAAAATAAAACTATATATTGTGAATTTAAGCAATAAAAGAAAGCAGTTAGAGTGTACATATTTACATACAGTATTGACCTGTATTTGTGCAGACTGGGACAATGGCGGATCAACAGGAGATTGTTTATTAGAAACAGTGTGCCGTTGCAGTTTGGCAGCTTTGCTCAAACATGCTGGTCTTCATGAAGCTTATTGGCAAGATAAGTAAGTGACACCCACATCACACCCTCTCTCTCTTCTCTTTCCTTTACACCTCTCTCACCCCATGTCTTCTTTCTTTAATTAGTTGACCCAGATTAAAATATATATTCTCTATTTAAAGAATCATTCCTTATGTGAGCAATAATGTCAGTTCCTTTCTCTCTCTTTCTCTCTCGTACACACACTCTCTCAAGATCTTTCTCTCTTACACGCTCACTTTCTTGCTCGCTCACTCTCTTGCTCGCTCACTTACTCTTTTGCTAGCTCTCTTGCTCGCTCACTTTCTTGTTCACTCACTCTTTTGCTCACTCACTCTCTATTGCTCTCTCACTCACTCACTCACTCACTCACTCACTTTCTTGCTCGTTCAGTCTTACTCACTTGCTCACTCACTCGCTTGTTAAATCTCACTCTTGCTCGCTCACTCACTCACTGACTGACTCACTCACTCTTTTGCTAGCTCTCTCACTAACTCTCTTGCTCATTAAGTCTCCCTCTTGCTTACTCGCTCACTCACTCTCTTGCTCACTCACTTACTCTTTTGCTAGCTCTCTCACTCACTCTCTTTGCTCGTTCAGACTCACTCACTCTCTCTCTTGCTCATTCAGTCTCACTCTTGCTCGCTCGCTCGCTCACTCACTCACTCTTTTGCTAGCTCTCTCACTCACTCTCTTGCTCATTCAGTCTCACTCTTGCTTGCTCGCTCGCTCACTCTCTTGCTTACTCACTCTCTTGCTCATTCAGTCTTACTCTTGCTCGCTCGCTCGCTCACTCTCTTGCTCATTCAGTCTCACTCTTGCTTGCGTGCTCCCTCACTCACTCTCTTGCTCATTCAGTCTCACTCTCTTGCTCACTCACTCACTCTCTTACTCACTCACTCACTCACTCACCCACTTACTCTTTTTCTTAGCTCTCTCTCTCACTCTCTTGCTTACTCACTCTCTTGTTCGTTCAGTCTCACTCACTAACTCGCTCACTCTCTTGCTTACTCACTCTCTTGCTCATTCTTTCTTACTCTTGCTCGCTCACTCACTCTCTTGCTCATTCAGTCTCACTCTTGCTTGCTCGCTCCCTCACTCACTATCTTGCTCATTCAGTCTCACTCTCTTGCTCACTCACTCACTCTCTTGCTCACTCACTCACTCACTTACTCTTTTTTAGCTCTCTCTCTCACTCTCTTGCTTACTCACTCTCTTGTTCGTTCAGTCTCACTCACTAACTCGCTCACTCTCTTGCTTACTCACTCTCTTGCTCATTCAGTCTTACTCTTGCTCGCTCACTCACTCTCTTGCTCATTCAGTCTCACTCTTGCTTGCTCGCTCCCTCACTCACCCTCTTGCTCATTCAGTCTCACTCTCTTGCTCACTCACTTACTCTTTTTTTAGCTCTCTCTCTCTCACTCTCTTGCTTACTCACTCTCTTGTTCGTTCAGTCTCACTCACTCACTCACTCACTCACTCTCTTGCTTACTCAGTCTCTTGCTCATTCAGTCTCACTCTTGCTTGCTCGCTCCCTCACTCACTCTCTTGCTCATTCAGTCTCACTCTTGCTCACTCACTCACTCTCTTGCTCATTCAGTCTCACTCTTGCTCGCTCGCTCACTCACTCACTCACTCACTCACTCACTCACTCACTCTCTTGCTTACTCAGTCTCTTGCTCATTCAGTCTCACTCTTGCTCACTCACTCACTCACTCACTCACTCACTCTCTTGCTCATTCAGTCTCACTCTTGCTTGCTCGCTCACTCACTCTCTTGCTTACTCACTCTCTTGCTATTCACTTGCTCTCTCTCGCTTGCTCTATCGCTCGCTCACTCTCTTTCTCTCCTTCTGTCGCTCTTACTCTCAAGTATTGATCTGTAGTGTCTCTTTCGTTTTATATCTTTCATGATAAATAGCTCAGCTGTGATGGCTCATTTGTGATAGTATAGTGAATATGAACTGACAGCTGTAAAACATCATGGTTTTTACAGTTCAGGTCTGAAGCATTGGCGTAAATCTGCTATTAAACCTGTGCATGTGTGTGTGTGTAGATATGAACCCTGTGAAGTTCTGATCGAGATATATCAGGTGGTGTATAAAATCCGGACCACCCTCCTGTCCTATAAAGAGAGTGTAGGAAATGCAAGCAGTGCGCAGCCTACAACCGCCCCCAAACAGGTAAACACATCAATAAACAAGTGAACAAATCAATATAGATTGTTGTAATGGGGGAAAAAATCACTCTTAACAGGGTTGAGCACAAGATATACCTGCGTGTTACTCTTAATATTGTTAAACTTCTTGTTCCTCTCGGTTCTACTTTTAGGCGTCACTGGGATCTCAGAGCCCTAGTGAGGAGAGGCAGGAGGCGGGGAGCTCAGGAGAATCGTCAGGAAGAGATGCAGATCCCAGCATCCAGACGCCCCACACGGCAGAACATAACCAGGACGATCCATTAGAAGGGGAGACACCCAGCATCAGCAGTATGTACCTGCCGGGTAAACACACTGCTTTCTGTGTTTCTTACACAGCGAGTGTGGGCTAAACAGCCAAAATAAAAATGAAGAATTTGTTAAAGGGACACTCCACTTTTTTTGAAAATATGCTCATTTTTCAGCTTCCCTGGGGTTAAACATCTGATATTTACCGTTTTGGAATCCATTCAGCTGATCTCCGGGTCTGGGGGTACCAGTTTTAGCATAACTTAGCATAATCCATTGACTCTGATTAGATCATTAGCATCGTGCTGAAAAATGATCAAAGAGTTTTGATATTTTTCCTATTTAAAACTTGACTCTTCTGTAGTTACATTGTGTACTAAGACCGACAGAAAATTAAAAAGTTGCGATTTTCTAGGCCAATATGGAAAGGAACCATACTCTCATTCTTGTGTAATAATCAAGGACTTTGGTGTTGTAACATGGCTGCAGCAGGCGCAATGATATTACACAGCGCCTGAAAATAGTCCCCTGCTATTGGAAGTAACCAAGGGGACTACTTTCGGGAAAGCCAACATATCAGTTATGTGGTGTTATTTCCAATAACAAACCTTCCCCTTGTGGTGTATTGCAAACAGTGCATGTGTGTTTTCACCTACAGAGGTCCTCCAGTGTTTTCTGGCCACACGGGAGGCCATGCAGCTCCAGCAGAATGAGACCGTTTATGAATCGTCTGGGACCAGCACGTTACCCAGCAGCACCGAGAGCCCCGGAACCCCTGACAGAGAGCCCCCACAGCGGCCCTGGGACCACCACAGCTCTACCAGTCAGGGTCTGTCCTTCCCAGCTGCCTGCCACCTGCTGGTGTCACGCTGCCTGTTCCTACTGTTGGGAGTCAGAGCTGCCTGGCAGGAGGAGAGCGTCACGTCACAGGCACATACTGAGTGCGGTACAGCCAGGTCTGTATATGTGTATATACATCTGTGTGTGTTTACACATTGTGCAATATAAAAAGTTAATGTAAACTTTATCTCTTTCTCTACAGGTCTCCACCCTACTATGAGGGACTTGGCACAAAGATGGAGTTACAGTCACCATCTGAGGGAAGATTTAGTGAGAGAGAGGTATTTACTAAGGATTTATCTCCTTAGAAAAAAAATACATAAATTGTTATTTTGACTTCTCATTATTTTTTTTCTTTTTCAAGCTAACCGATCACTCTATAAGTTCTTCAGGTTCGTTCAAGAATAAAATTGGTGGGTCGCCTTTATTATTACACTTCTTGTCTTGCATATCTGATCCCATATGTCAGATCTCGCATATCCTTTTTGACCTTCTGATCTCTCTCTCTCTCTCTCTCTCTCTCTCTCTCTCTCTCTCTCTCTCACCGCAGGCTTGCCTCTGTGTTCTCTAGGCATTATGAAAGATGCCTGGGAGCGACTGCGGCAGTGCATCAGCCCCACCACTGTGCTGTGCCCGGGTGGAAGTGGCACCCCAATCCTGGGACAAGTCTTCCATTTTTTGTGTGGGGGTCTCCTCCGAACATCCGCTCTGGGAGACAAAGACGTAGGGGCGCAGGCCGACCCAAAAGCCATTACTGTTGCCATGGCTCAGCAACACCAAAGAGCCCAGGTAAGAAAAGCATAGCTGGTGTATCAAATGTGGGGGAGAGCGGGCACAACCTAACACTTTTTGGTTTTGGCTCAATCATTAAATTTTTTTTGAGTTTGATTAATTATATGTTAACACAAGCAACACACACATCTCTGCTACAAATGAACATTTGAAGTTTGTTTCTAGTACTTACCATTATTGGACAATTACACCAAACGTGACAGAAGTGCAAACGTTACAACTTACCCCATAGGTGGGGTTAATTGTAACACGCAGGGGGTTAGTTGTAACATTTGCTAAAAATTAAGTTTGCAGGCAAATATTTCAATACTTTTTTGTCTATATACTTGAAGTTGATATTGTTTATATATCGGTCTATAATAGACAGGTATCCACACTGTATTCATTCATCCAGCCCTTTTCTAACAATAGATCAATTATAAATGGATACAAATGTCTAAATATGTGAGAAAA
The DNA here is from genome assembly GCA_025389145.1 of Misgurnus mizolepis. Lineage (NCBI taxonomy): Eukaryota > Metazoa > Chordata > Actinopteri > Cypriniformes > Cobitidae > Misgurnus > Misgurnus mizolepis. Next base: position 7,554,255 of record JAIFKI010000024.1, read on the forward strand.
AGCAGCACAATTATGACAAAAAAAAAAAAAACATTTATATGTGACCCAGTCTGTAATAACCATACTACAGTTTCAAAATAATTTTTTTTAGATAATGAGCATCAAAGTCTGATTTTAACCATTTATTTCATTATGATTTTAATCTTTGACGTGACCTTATTTAATTAATATTAAAGATATGAACAAAAATAAATTTGACAGATGATTTTTGATAAGACAGGCACATTTATTTTGTTGGCAGGCAGCACTCATTTGTGTAGCCTATTTAAAACAACAGCAAGAATTACGCTAACGTTAACTGTTTTCACATCGTAAGTGCTGTGGGGTTAGTTGTAACACAGCGTTACAATTAATCCCGCTGGGTCAAAATATTTTCAAGCCCACCAAAAAGTTGCTAAGAGCTGCAGACATATTTCAAAACGATGCTACGTTTTAGTCAACAAGACACTAATTAATATGACATAGCATTGGATTTGGTATCTTACACACCCAACCTAGAAATCGAAAATAACATATGATGAAAAAATTTACTTGCATGCCACCAAAACACTTCATTAATAACTCTCATTAATTAAATTAAATTATTAAAAACATTATACATTTCCAATTATTTGCGGGAGATCATCTTTTGGCAGCGTGAAAAAAATACCTGAAAAGCGAAACGCTCAACCTTGTGCTACAATGTAAACAGTCTGTGTTACAACGAACCCCGTGTTAGTTTTTGTCCCGCGCACCCTCACTATTGGTTTAGACTCACTGCAGTCAGTTATATATTCCTCTTTTAGGTGCGTTTGGAGGCGTTGCGTCAGATTTCTTCATTCCTGTCGGAGATGGAGGAGAAGAGCACCAGCTCTCTAGCGCCCCCACGGTTCCCTGGTCTTCTGCAGTCAGTGCAGCTGCAGTTCCTCTCCGGATGCTTCGGTCTGGGAGCACCAATCACTGGGAGTCTGGCTGCACCTAACAACAAGAATCAACATTACACGGTAAGCTAGATATATGATGTAAACATAAAATATGCAACCTTGTCTGTGAAATCCAGGCTAAGACTTTGAGTTTTTGTGTGCACAGGCTGGGAGTCAGTCGGCTCCTATAAGTGTTCAGAGAGAGTTGCAGTCTGCGGCTCATACGTTGTACCAGCAGCTGGTGCGTGTGCTTAGACAGAAGGCGGCGCTAGAGAGAGAACAAACAGGTTGGTGATGCTCGTCACTGATTCCTGCAGTTCTTAAAAAATTAAACAAAATATCTACATATTTGTCTGTCTTTCCAGGCTCATGTCAGCACCTGGTGTTAGCTACGGTCTTTGCTTTAAACTTCCACTATCAGCCTGTGGATCTGGTGGTGATTATTAAATCTGGCGTCTTGGAGATCTTGTCCACGTTGACCGATAACACGTGCGTGCTGGTGAACCAGCGCTGGCTGGCCGCATCCATGTCTGGTCACATGCAGCTGGGCGGAGCGGTGAAGCTGGCCGCGGCCAGACACCTGCAGATATTTGCCATAGCCGCCAGGTGAGATTACAGTATGGACTCGTTGTCTGAGTTGGCCGATTAGACATTTACACTCAAATAAAACGGTTTGTGTGTGTGTGTGTACACATTCAGTTCCTGTGAGGATGCTTTGCCATTGGAGGTGTCCCAGGCTCTCATGGATGTGATGAGCGAGCAGTTACAAGGTTTGTTACATGCAGTTTACCAGCAGGAGGTGCTAGAGAAAGACTCCACAGATGACATGCCAGAGGAGACGACCAAACAAGAGAGTAAGATTAAAGCCAATTGTGGTTTTAAGTTAGGTATTGTGTGGTTGTTTATTGATATATGTATTGTTTTTATGAACACAGGTGTAGTTCGTAGTAGCAGAGTTGTGGAATCCCAGCTCGCTGACTTTTTGGTCTTCCTACGTCGCATTTTGTCGCTAAGGGTTGCTAAAAGAGTCTCAGCGTTCGTCAAGTGGATCGATCCACTGATGACCATCATCTCATATAAGTGCATGTCAGGAAATCCTCGTTTTCACAATCTGCGGACAAAACTGCTGGCTTTTCATATTTTAGAAGCTCTGTTGCCGGCGTGTTCAGACCCTGCCGTGATGAAACAGGTACGACAGGAAGTGTTTCACTGGCAACTATTGAATGTCGATCCGAAGTAGTTTATATGTCATTTGTTGTTTTCTTTCAGATTGTGGATCAGTTGTTTAGCCTTTTATCCACATACATGTGGGATGAACCAGTAGCCTTGAGAAAACATCAAGAAAAAGCTTCAGAGATCTCAAACAAGGTAAATAAACTCATCTCGGCCCATGTATCAATTGAATTATACACCGTAACAGTCACTGTAGACATGTGTTTGTGTGTATTCCCACAGGGCGAAAGTGAAGATGAGTGTATTCCGATTGGTGATTTCTCTTTTGATCCTCATAAGCTAATTTGTTGTTCCCTGGAAAGTGGGAATGTGCTGTCTCATGGGTCAGGTGGGAAGGGGTACGGACTGGCCACCACTGCAATTACATCTGGATGCTTTATTTGGAAGGTACTAAATTGAAATACAGTCATTGGCACTAGCTTTAACTTTTGTTATGACAATAAACAGGGCTGACCTCCAGAAGGTATATCTTACCAATTGGGATTTGGTAAAAGGTGAATTCACCCATAAAAATTGTATCCTGGGCTCTGTATATTTCAATGACAGCCCTGCCAGTCAAGTATGTTTTTATAGGGACCTGTAGCTATACTTTTTATTTATAATGTTAGGCAAGGTCAGTAAAAAATTTAATAAAAACATTTTACATGACTTTTCCAATCTCTTTCTGAGATTGAAACTATCTTTAAAGAGCACCTATTGTCTGATTCATGTTTTAAATTTCCTTTGGTGTGTAAGTGTGTATTAGTACATGTTAACGATATGCACAAGCTACATACCCAAAGGTTATGCATTGCATTGTGTTAACATTGCATTGTCACCGAATCTTTCAAACATGGTAAGGAGCGTCACGTTTCCGGCTGATGTCAGAGGTATTCAGGCCAATCACAACGTACAGATTAGCTGGCCAATCAGGGACACGGAGCTTTTTACATCTGTGCGTTTCAGGGAGAGAGTGAAATCTGAAGCTACAAAAATGATGACCATGAACCACGCAAACACATTGTATTATACCAAATACACAAAAAAAGTTGTTTTTAGCAATGAAATAGGTGCTCTGTAATGCTGCGTTCACACCAAATGCGAATAGAGCGTCTAGCGCGAATGATTTCAATGTTAAGTCATTGTAAAGACACGTTAACGCGTGTCTGGAGTTCTCGCGACGCAAATGAGGCGTTTAGCGCGGTAGACGCGAATCTGCCTCATTCGCACATCTAGTTCACAAGAATGACGCAAATTAAGAGTTGCCGTGGGAAACGCGTGAGTTGAAAAATCGGAACTTTGGCGGAAAATCGCGCCGCGTTAACCAATCAGGAGCTTGCTCTAGTAGTGACATGATTACAGGAAGCGAGCAGAGTCGCAGAAGCCCCTCCGCGAATTTCCGTGTGAATGTCTCGAATGACTAGAATTTCACGTGCGGCTTTCACATGCGGCTTTTACGCGCGAATGAAGCGTGTAAACTCAAAATGTTCAAGCATCCAATTAAGTGCGAATAGCGCATTTTGCCACCTCTGCCGCGTCTGGTGTGAACACGCAGTAAGACAGGGTTTCCCAATATCTGAAAAAAAACACATAATAAAGTAGAAATATTTTATTTGTTTAATCTGAATGCCATGTAACCATTACAAAACACTAAAATATATCAGAAAACTGAGAACTCAGATAGGTTTTATGTACAAATAAAAGATTACCAGATAAAGGTCAAATAAGGGGTAATAATAATATGAATAACCATGTAAAATACTACTAATACATACTTTAAACGAATGAAAAATAAATGTTTCTGAAGTTAAACATGGAAATGTGTTATTAAACTATTAAAGGCGGAGTCCTGTTGATAGACCCGCCCCACACATACGCAACCCGGCATTTGATTTGATTTGATTTGATTGGCTATAAGTGTGTTTTGGTAGTCGGCCCGTCTCCTTATCCAAACCGTTTTTCAAACATCGTGGACTCCGCCTTTAACATATTTATTTAAAATAATTTAAAGTCAATCATTTGGGTCAAGTGGGGTTCGGCTGACGAAAAATCTGTGTGTAATTGCTTTTGTCATCCATGATCTCCAATAGTTCTACATTACCAAAGAGAACAGGGGGAATGAAGGGACGTGCATCGGAGTCTCCCGCTGGCCCATTCGCGACTACAACCATCGGACCACCACGGACATGTGGTTATACCGGGCCTACAGTGGAAGCCTGTATCACGGTGGTGAACTGGGCCGAGCCCTGCCTTCCTTTACCCAGGGGGATACCATCACCTGCATACTAGACATGGAGGCTAGAACGGTCTCTTTTGCCAAAAACAACAGGGTATGTATTTGCAGAATTGAAGAGCACACTAGCCCGAAATTTCCTTATGACAACATGCCTCCATAGGACCCTGTGATAAGGGCAGCAGGAGTAAATATTATCAATGGTGTATCTGGTGAAAGGTGGACCCGAATTTTTTTATCCTGGGCTGGGCTCTGTATTTTCATTGACAGTCATTTATGTTTTTAAGGGTCCATAATCTACTTTACTTGTAAAATCTCTTATTTTTTTGCAAAACTAAAACTAACATTATATATAAGTATATATATATATATAGCTTCTGCAGTGTAATTTCATCTGAAATCTATGATCTGACAATCTAACCATTCATGCTTCTGTTTGGATGTATTACTAGGAACCAAAGTTGGCTTTTGAAGGTGTGGATGCGACGGAGCTCTACCCCTGTGTTTTATTCTACAGCAGCAATCCAGGAGAAAAGGTTGACCTTTGAATTCAACAAACCAATAGCTTTATCAAAAATATTCATACTTTTGAACCGTATATACAAATAGTTCCCCTCTTTGGACTTTAGGTGGCACTGTGCGACCTGCAAATGCGTGGGATGCCGAGTGATCTTCTGGCGGGTGAACCTCTGTGCAGCCCGCGGGCAACGGTCCTGCTGGAGTCCACCATTCAGCTACTGAGACGACTGTATGTTAATGACGACTGGGTTCAACATATCAACCAGCACATTTCGAACAAACTACAGCTTATCCATCCACTCATGAGGGAGGGAGCGCACGGCAAAGTCGGTAAGTGGACTTTGATGGTCTGTTTGTTTGCTTGATAGAGTCGCATACTACTTTGGAAATGTCACTTTGAAATGTTTGGGACTTTAACATATAATTATTGTCTAAGTTAAAGATGAATGTATTCTGTTATCTGGTATTAGGCTCTACCAGTAAGGAGTCAGGTGATAAATGTGGGGTGAACAGAGAGAGGGGGTTTGCTTGGGCAGATGTGTGGACATCTACAGACCACCTCTCCGGTCCGGCGGGTCTCTCTGACACCCAGCTAAGCGTCTTGTGCACGGAGGTCTGGCCGGTCATGGCACTCATCGGAGGGGTGGACAGCGGCCTGCGTGCTGGAGGAACTTGCCGGCACAAACCCAGTGGGCGAAGGGCGACTCTTCTCGGGGTGTTGAAAGAGGGAAGCCCGCTGGCCAAGCTACAGTGGGAGGAAACGGATTTTACTGTGAGGTAAGCACATAAGCTCTTTATTAAGTCATTCACAAGTTTAAAATATGAATGTTTTTGTTTATTAATTACATAGTAGTATATAATAGTGTATAGTAGTTGAATAGAAACTCATTTGGTTTATAAATATTCAGAAATAATATATTGCAGATTTTTTAACTCATTCCCCGCCAGCCATTTTTTGAAAGGTTGCCCGTCAGCATTTTTTGCAAAAGTTTCACAAAATGCCTTCCAGGAAAATTTTCTTCTTAAAATATATAAACAAACATACAAATATATCAAATGAAAGAACAGACCGTCTGCTTTCAAACAATTAAAAAACATTTCATCCTATCTATATTTTTCTCTGCTTATAAACTCTTAAATATGGGTATTTTTCTTAAAAAAAATATATATATATAAGTAAATGCATTTTTGTTAAGGAATTTAAAAATTTGTAAATAACGTTTTGGCTAGGGATGTACCGATACCACTTTTTTAGAATACGAATACGAGTACGAGTACTTGCATTTCAGTACTTGCCGATACCGATACCGAGTACTTAATAAAAAAACATGATTTAAATTTACAGGTAACAGCTTTAGTCATATAATTTAACAAAAAAAACAAAGGACTAGTTTTCCAGTTTGTTGTAAACTCTGCCTCTTTGGACAACACGAGGCATTAACCCCTTACACGCCACTCAAACATAGACATTTCTCAGACCGTGGTATCGATTCCAGGAATCGGGGGACTTTTAACGAGTATGAGTACTTTAGAAAATGAGGTATCGAGGCCGATACCCGATACAAGTATCGGTGCATCCCTAGTTTTGGCTTCATGTTTTTTTTTTTTTCATAAATTGGGTATCTAGTGGATAATCGCGGTATTGCAGATGAACATAAAAAAATCATCAGCAACACGTTTTTTATGCAAATGTTTTTGAGATAACTCTCAATGGCTGGGAAAGAGTTAATAATGAAAGAATTAAAAGGAAATATTAAATTTTTTTGCTTAAATATAAAAAAAAATGTGTATTAAGCTTAGTTTGAAGTGAAGGTAGATGGGTAAGGTCCTGGTAACTGACGACTTTTTCCAGCATTGTCATTAATATCCGTGTACAGATGCCATCGTAATTGTTGTATGTGTGTTGTATCTATCCTGTTCTTTTTGCCAGTTGCATGTCTGTGTCTGTTTCCGTTTCAGTATTTCTTCACTTCCCTTGTCTCATGTGTGTCTTCTGTCCTTTCTCTTTGTTTTTTTCTAATCATTGTATCCTTTCCTTTCCACCCTTTTTTCTGTCTTATCCCCTCCGTTTCACCTCTTCTCATCTTCATACTGCTTGTGACCTGCTGTGGTCCCACTAACCCAAAGCTTCCTGAATTCTTGGTCACCTAGTGACACCCCTCTCTCCTCGCTGGAGCCGTGCGATGTCCCCCAGTTGGACATGTCTCGCTGCTGCGGCCTTACGCCGTCCGTGCTCTTCGACCTCATCCTGATGACCGGCATCTTAGAAGAGCAAGAGCCACCATCCGGATTGCCCCGGAATAGGATCAGCTCAGAGGGCGGCCCACGCAGCGAGCTGGAGAGACGATTGGATGAGGATATCGCCCGCATTATGATGGATGAAGACGGAATGGCTTGTCCGGTGGACGGGGAGAAGAAAGAGGAGAACCAGGATGAAGCGTTTGGATCCCTCAAGCAATCAAATGAAAACTGCGGTGGCGCCCCCTGTCCACCGATACTTGCACTACAACCTCGTGCGGACTTCTTTGCACTGGAACTTCGCGCAATACGCATTTCCTACCTTTTGCTGGGTGCCCTAAAGTCTTTGGCTGTCATTCTGAACTGTGGGAAGTTCTCGGATCTTCGTCCGATTCCCAAATCGGAGGCAGGGGTCAGCGTAACTAGACCTGAGCCGGCGAGGACCTCTGCTGGCGAGGAGGAAAACGGCGAGCTGCGCTCAGTGCTGCAGTTTGTGGTACGGAGCATGGTGAAGTGGGCTGTCAGACCCTGTCCGATCAAACAGGCCGTGGCTTTGTCAGATCTCGAAAGGGCTCAGATCATCGTCTTTAAAGGTGCGCTGAGCAGGCTGCACGGCGATGGAAACCAGGAACACAAGGGTTTGTACTTTGTTTTTCTACCATGCTAGAATCCAGTGTATTTGATTTATTGTTACTTTTAGTGTTGTATGCAATGCATTTATACAGAGATTTTGAATGCTAAGTTGTGTATATTCCATAACATTGTCTTTGGTGTGTTGAATTAAAGGGATAGTTTACCCAATATGAGAACTCTGTCATCATTTATCTGTAATAATTTTTTTTCTGCTGAACACAAAGGAAGATATTTTGAACAATGTTTGTAACAAACCGCTTTTGGACATTATTGACTTCCATAGTAGGATTTTTTCCTACTTTGGAAGTCAGTGGTGCTTGTGTTTCCTGCTTGATTACAAATATCTTCCTTTGTGTTCAGCAGAACAAAGAAATTTATACACGTTTGTAACAACATAAAGGTGAGTAAATGACAGAATTTTCATATTTGGGTAAACTATCTCTATTAGAGTTTGATGTAATATGTATAGACATACTCTAACAAAAATTTTTTTTGATAAAATACAACATTCTTACGAATAATCTCTTTCCCCGCCACTGTTTAAAAAAAAGTTGCCAGCCAGCGCCAGCATTTTTAATGACTTTCACAAAAGTTTATTGCCTTCCAGAAAATAAACTATATAAACTAAATAAAATACAAACATGCAATATATCAAATGAAAGAACAGACCAAACAAAAAAAGTTTCATCCTATCTTCATTTGTTCTTTTTATAACCTCTCAAATATGGGTTTTATGCTTTAGTGTTTTACAGTCGTGGCCAAAAATATTGGCACCCTTGGTAAATATGATCAAATAAGGCTGTGAAAATTCGTCTGCATTGTTAATTCTTTTGATTTTTTATTTAAAAAATTCACAAAAATGTATTCTTTAATTGGATAATAAGAATTTAAAATGGGGGGAAATATCATTATGAAATAAATGTTTTTCTCTAATACACATTGTCCAGAATTATTGGCACCCTTTTATTCAATACTTTTTAAAACCTTGAAACAGAAGCCAGAGCTTTATGATTTTGTGTTTATAATCATGCTGGAGTGCTCAAAATTGTGAATATGAATGGGAATATACTTCAGAGATATTTTACCAATAAGAATTTCTAGGGGTGCTTATAATTGTGTCCAACAAGTATTTGAGAAAAACATTAATTTCATAATGATATTTCCCCTCAGTTTTTAATACTTATTATCCAATGAAAGGATACAATTTTGTGAATTTTTAACAACGCAGATGAATTTTCACAGCCTTATTTGATCATATTTACCAAGGGTGCCAATATTTTTGGCCACAACTATAAGTTGGGTAAAGGCACCGTCTAGTGGATAATAGCGGAAATATGGATTGCTGTAAAAACTCGTTATTGGCAGGGAAGCATTTTCTCTTAATTGATGAGTAGGGTTGTGCCAACGGACAATTGTATTGTGTATTGACAATCGTCGGACATATCGCCAATAGCAGGCTTTCATGACGATAGTTGGCGATTGTTGTTATTATCATCATCATCATAGTTTCAAGTTAACATGCGCATTGCGTGCTTTTCCTCGCCTGAGAGTGTTTGTGGGCTTCACATTGCATGAGAGATCTTTTAACGTGTGCAGATTCCTTCTCGCAAGCACCTGAACTTAATACACACATCTTGGACTCTTGCTCGGACCTGAATGCACGCGGCATGGACTCCTTCTAGTACCTAAACTTGTAATGCGCATGATTAGGACTCTTCCTTGCACATGAGCTTGTAATACGCATGGGTCAGACATTTTCTTGCACTAGAGAGGTTGTTTAAAACCAGCGAGTGTGTGGTTCACGCTCCCTTGCACGCACACAATTTTAGAGCATAATGACGCACTCAGATTAATGGCATCAGTTTTAAGAAGGTTGCTGTCATGACAGTGTCACCCTTGATTCTTTTTTGTCCAATAATCAAGTGGCTTGTCATAAATGATTAAAAATTGTACAAATAAATAAATGAGTTAACTACTGCTTCGCCCCTCGATACTTTCGTGTATTGGCGATCTCACAGGCTGATGATAGGACAATCTCAAAATGAGGCATATCGCCCAACACTAATGACAAGATAACCCGTCAATGGCGGGGAATGCGTTAAACATTCACAATATCTCTATCAGTAGTTGTTATTTTAGTAAGTTAATGTCCATGTTTGCTATTGATAAGCAGATTTGTGATTTAACAAGACTTGAAGAGTTTCGTTGCAAAACGAGATAACTCCGTTTTTAACATTTTTGTCAAAACATGTTTATTATTATGTTATTGTGTTATTATTTTGTTTTATGGTGCTACTTAGCTGTATTTTTTAAGTTATGAAGGTTTAAATAAAAAAAAACCAACTGCAGTTGAATTGATATCAATTGGAATGCACAACTAAAAAAACAAGATTTCTGAAAAATTTTATAAACGGAGTTATCTCGTTTTGCAACGAAACTCTTCATTTATTCTTGTGTGTGTTTTTAGATTCTGCGGGGAACTCTTCATCTCAACCTGTGTCCAAATCTTCAAGCTCTGTCTCGCTGTACAGCAACGGCTCTGAGGGGACGGCCATCTTCGGCCAATCAGGTTCTCCCTCCACCAATGACCTCACAGCTTCCCTTCTCACCGCCCTGCACGTTGACGGCCTGGAAAACTTTAATCCTTTTCTGCCCATCAACCTACTGCAGTGAGTTTAATATCAGATTCATTATACTGTATATGATTTCAATGCATCAAGAACATACACAAATGAAATAATTGTTCTCCGAACAAGTTCGATGGATAATGTTCGATTGATAGATAATGTTTGACTTTGATTAAAGTGCAATGGCATTATTAAATAGTGAGTTGATGTTAATGCAGTTAAACATTGTGTTATCCTTCTTAAAGGTACAGTGGTCTTAAAAGTATTTGGACACCCAACAGTTCACCCAAATATGAAAATTCTCTCATAATTTGTGTCCTGTTAATAGTTGTCACGTGTTTTGTTACAAGATACGTCAGAAGTAGGAATGCATACCGATTAATCGCGATTAAAAATTATTATAGCATTATAGCAAAAGAAAAGTGTTTGTTTACATCATTATGTGTGTGAACTGTGTATAATAACTTTGTATAGATAAATGCACACACACACACGCATGTATATATTTAATAAATGTTTACAAATGTATATACATTTGTATATTTAGGTATAATTTATATTATATATAAATATAAAAAAACGTACCGAGCCCCTAAGGTGACATTGGAGTAAAAAAAATCTATAGTTTAGTTTCATGTGCTCACGTGAAACTTTTCATGAGCAGATTTTTTTTTTTACAGTTTAGTTTCGCGTGCTCGCTTGAAACTATCGCGTGCTCGCGTGAAACTATCGCGCACGCACGTGAAACTTTCGCTTTCATGTGTGCGCGCTAGTTTCAGGTGAGCACGCGATAGTTTTACGTATCTCACGCGATAGTATCACGTGAGCACACGAAACTAAACTTTAAAAAAAATTCTGCACATGAAGGTTTTGCGTGAGCACATGAAAGTTTCACGTGAGCACATGAAAGTTTCACGTGAACACATGAAACTAAACTTTCGATTGTTTTACTCCAATGTCACCTTAGGGGCTCTGTAAAAACGTAATATATAAATATATATATATATTTTCTTAAAATTATACATGCATGTGTGGATATTTATATATAAATAATTATTATACACAGTTTACACACACATGATGTAAACAAAAACTTTTGCTATAGATTAATCGCAATTAATCGGAATGTATCCCTAAGCAATGAGATCTGACCTTGTCACTATATTTGAACTTATCGTGCTGATCTGGCTATATGACTTGTCGATCACTAAATAAAATATTAATAATTTTCTCTCACAATGTATCGCTTTTGAAGGCATATATTAACCTACTCAAGTCATTTGACTAACATTAATATGTATATGGTTGGCGCATCGCCATATTGACCGCCATATAAGTAGATAACATGGTGGCTTTTTAATAAAAATTATTTGTGTTTAGCTGAAGGAAGAAAGTTTTGATATATCTGGGAGGGTGTGAGGATGAGCAAAAAAAATGTCTTGGGTGAACTAACGCCCTTTTAATTGTATGAATTTCTTTGCATTATGTAACAAAATATTAAACCACTTTTACTATTTTTAAGAAGTCATTAACACATAGTGAAGTTATGCTTCTTACATAAATATTGTTGATTCAGATCGCTGTCAAATGAGACAAACACTCACACACAGGTCACTCAGAGCACGAGTGATAACACAGGTGAGTGTGTGTTTGTGTACACCTATGGCTGCGTGCGTGTGTAACTTTCTAAAACAAAGCATGACAAGAGAGTCATTAACATGGTCAACATAACGCATGTGCATTAAGTGTCATGAAATGTCTATGGTGCTATCAGTTTTCTTGTTTCTGTGTGGATGTGTGTGGCTTGGCTCCTCTAGGCGGATGGTTCTGGCACGTTTTCCCACATTGGCAGGTCTTGTCCACAGTCCGGTTCTGCCCCCCGGGCTCAGTCTGACTAGCTCAGCATCCTGTGAGGGGTTTACTGAGCAGCAAACCAGCTTCCTCGAGCCCTGCGGCCAGACCAGGACACCCGTGGGTAAGACTGAGAATAGGGCTTCAATAATGTCAAAACAAGCTTTTCAAGTCACAGATCACTCAAAAATGACCATTTACTTGTGAATATGTGAATGATGTCAAGCACATGGCATCTGTTTTTGATTCGTCCTAATAAACTAATAGCAGTTTATGTAGCATCAGGTGAGACAACATGTGTGGTTTTGTTTCTTCTAATAGACAATCTGTGCATGTTTTGCACTTGTGAATGTGTTGGTGTGTCACATACTCACTTGTAGCAAGAAATTTGTTTGATTTTCTTGCATTATTACACTCTACTGAATGGCATCAACTTATTTTTAAAGTTGCTTATATGAGAATATATGAAGAGTTTGGTTCCAAAACTATATAAAAAAATCTAGTTCTTGAAAAATCTTTTTTTTTTGTGCATTCCAATTAATATCAATCAATGCAGTTGGTTTGCCTTCATAATAAAAAAAATAATACAGCTTAGTAGCACAATAATAACATAAAATAACATAAAAATAACATAATCATAAACATGTTTTGACAAAAAAATATATGAGTTTTGGAACCAAACTCTTCATATATTTATACTGTCTAAAAAGTCTGAGACCACTAATGAAACATTTTATTAAAATTATATAGTCTGTATATGAGCAAATCTGACCTTTTGTACAAATGAGTTTATGTCTAAAAATGTACAATCTTAAATATTTTTTCAGTTAATGTACAATAATAATCACAGTCTATTCTAATAATTGCTTTTCTTATTGAAGATTTACAATAACATATGTTTGTTTATGTGGTAAAAAAATGTGTACATTGCAATGCATTGTTAGTCACTTTGCATAAAAGCATCAGCCGAATGCATAAATGTGACCCTGGACCATAAAACCAGTCATGGGTTGCATGGGTATATTTGTAGCAATAGCCAACAATGCATTGTGTGGGTCAAAATTATCGGTACCAAAAATTATTAAGATATTAAGTAAAGATCATTTTTTTTATCCGATTCCAGATTTTCAAATAGTTGTACCTTGGTCAAATGTTGTCCTATTCTAACAAATCAGATGATGTTAAAATCAATAAAAAATACCTTTATGACCGGTTTTGTCGTCCAGGGTCACAAATGTTTACAACATTGTGTTGTAATTTTTTAATAATAAATCATCAAATTTGAATAATTGAAGAGTTCAGATGCAAAACCCTCTACGTGCATCTGACATGTTTTCTTGTAAATAAGCCTTTTTATTAGTGATGTACCGATGAATCTTACGATTTTTTATTCATTTGAAACCATTGGCATATTGTCAATAGCATGAGAGAGACTGATACCGATTGTTGTTTACATTACTGCGTGAAGGCAATAAGTGGCATGTCTGTTGCATAATCCAGCATTTTTTTTTATCAAAATAGTTAAATACTTTCCTAAACAAAATCAAATTTTTATAAATTGTAGTTTGTCAGACATGTGATGGGGGGAAAATAGGAAATCAGAGTTAAGAGTATTTCGGAAAAATGTCTGTGGTCTACACAAAAAGAGAGGCACAAAGTCTGATAAAATTTTGTCGATTTTTGGTCTTTTTCCGAGATTTTGAAAAAAATCGACAAAATTTTATCTGACTTTGTGCCTCTCTTTTTGTGTTTGTCAATTGAAAGTTAAATAGATCCGAACCATGTTCAATAAAAGTAATTTGATGCAGAAATAAACTAGCTATAGGCCAACTGTACAGTAGTGTATACAAGTGTTTAATATTGGTATACAGTACAGGCCAAAAGTTTGGACACACTCACTCACTCATTCTTTATTTATATATGTTTCCACATAACAGAATAATAATAAACTTGTCCAAACTATGGCACAATATCGCAACTGTGGGAATTATGTTGGTGACTGAAAGCATACAAAATAAATCAAAACTCTGTTATATTTTATCATCTGAAGTGCAGTCACCCTTTGCCTAAAAATTGCAAATACTTGTGTCATTTTATCAAGAAGCTTCTTAAAGTTTTACTTTAGACTGAATTTTAAAGAATATTGAAGGAGTTCACATTTAATCTGGGCTCATATTGACAGCTTTTTCTGTAATATTCAGTGCAATTCATCTATTTTAAAAATAATATTTTAAAATAAAAATTTAGTTTTCTTATAACAATAGAGGAACAATGTCGCACACCTGTTAGTTCCGGATAGGTGATTTGGATGAAGAGACAATGAAGTCTACCAAACATATAAAAAAATAAAGGATATCCCGCACACTATTAACTTGCAAAATATACAAAATATTTATTGCGACGTTTTGATCACAAGATCTTCCTCAGGCATATGTTTTTTCTACAAACGTAATTTCATGCATTTAACCACACACCTTTAGATTTTTAATTAACATTTTAGTCAAGTGTGTCCAAACTTTTGGCCTGTATTGTTGGTATTGACCAATAGTTGTCTGTTTAGATGTGTATCGCATCCCTACTGTATTTTTAATCAGACTCTTAATGCATCCTACCAACAAACTGGTATTTCTGAATGATTTGATGGTGGGATTAAGCGTTTTTGAAATGAAAGTATTTAATGAATGTATAATATGTGCCGAGATTTGGTTAATATTATTATCTCATTTTTAACGGAGGTGACGTTTAGAGGCTTTTGCATCTGAGCTCCTCATTTTTTTCTTTTTAGTCTAGAGCAGTACACGCATCCCTGACACAAACTGAGTGAACATTTAACTTTATTATTTCTGTCCTTCAGAACAGCCCCAAATGTTTGTCCCTGTTCGTTTGCTTGAAATGGGCTTTTCAATGAGACACATCTACAGAGCCATGGAGGCAGCAGGTACTTGCCAGTGCTTCCAACATTAAACCAGACTTATCGAGTCAAGAAGACCATTATGTGCATTTGCTGTTCAACTGCTCTAAATGTCAGATTAAATTAGGAAACAATTACGAAACGGAAAGCTGCTGTGAAACGATGCCAATTCAGTTATTCACCGATATAAATATCATTAATAGGTCTTTATGTTGGGTCTTGTCTCACTTTGTGATTTAATTGTTTAGTGTCGATTGCTGATTCATTGAATGCTGTTATTGCACCAAATTCATTTATTACATTTTCCCTCTAAGACACTGATTTAATTTATGCTCTTCCATACTGGATGAATTATGAAAAATATTATTGGAGCACTGCATGAAGTCTTTTGAATGTTATGTGTTAAATGTGTTATGAATGTTATTCAAAATTATATTCAGCTAAATAAAACCAAAAGTATACTAAGGTTCGTATACCACACTTTTATTAAATACTATTTCTTTGTACCAAGGTACAAGTGACAATAAAAATAAATAAATAAAATAATAAAAAAATACATTTAGATTATTTGTTGATTTAACTTTTAATAAGTGTTAAATCCACTAAGTAATATTCAAAATAAAAGTATTTTAATAGAATTTTTAAAGTCATTATATTTATTTATTTATTTATTTGCTATGCAGGCAATTAGTAATAAAACCATTTCAGGTGTTCCTATGTTTGCTGCATACTTCCATGCAATTTTTGTTAGCCATTTAAAAGAAACTGCACAACCAAGTCTTAAAGAAATAGCTCACTAATACAGTATGTTTCTTTATAAAATCTATGGATAAATGTTTTGGAAAAGGGTTTCTCGCCAAAAGTATCATATGTGGGGGTCCCTGCCATTAAAAAGTTTACATTGCTTTGTACGTTGTAAACTTCCTGAAAAGTTTAGAAAGTTTAGTTAGGGGAGTGCAGTATTTTGAATGTTAGTGTATTGTTAGTGTGTTACTGTATTGATGTTTTTGTTACCTTTCTCTCAGGGGTGACGGGTGAGGTGGACTCTCGTATGATTGAGGTGCTGGCGAGCTGGATGCTGGAGCACCCTTTGACTGAAGAACAGCAGGTTGGAGAGGGTTCATCAGCAGGGGGCGCCACTGATACACCCACATCTGACGGTCCTGAGACCGTGCAGTGCCCTGAGTCTCCTGCCCCACTGACCCTGCATGAGAGCCAGGAGCCCAACGAGAGGTGAATACTAACATATGTTGTCTTAAAAACGTAAAAAAATTAAATGTCTGTTTCTATATCTGATGTTTTTTGGATGCCTCTCACTAAATTAAACCTGAATTTGCACATTTGTACTTAATATACTTGCACTGCACAAGATTTTATCAGTTAGCAATAAATCTGTGAAATTGTCAGTTTACATAGTGTTAAATGTGTTAAACTTGTTTCTAAAAACTTTTCACGTTCTTTTCACATTTTTCACATAATTAGGATGAAGTATTTTTTTCTTTTTTAACACTTTATTTTTTTGAAAAATTGGACGCCAGCATTTTTTGTAATTTTCTGCTGAATAAAGCTAACCTGAATAATACATTTGATAACAATGAATATTAATATTTCTATTGCATTTTTTCTTTTTAGCTTATTTAGTTATTTTTTGGTAAATTTGAGCATTTACTTATTTGTTTTTAAAGTTGTATATGTTAGCATTATAACATTATATATATATATATATATATATATATATATATATATATATATATATATATATATATATATATATATATATATATATATATATATATATATATATATATATATATATATATATATATATATATATATATATATATATATATATATATATATATATAGCTAGTTCATGTTAGCTAATGCATTTTCAAATGCTAACATATACAACCTAGTTGTAACGTGTCACCAGTTTATTTAAATACTGCTTTTACTAATGTAGTTGTAGAGAAATCATGTTATACCCAAAATGCGATTTTTTGAGAAGTTGCACGCCAGCATTTTTTGTAATTTTCAGCTAAATAAAGCCAAGAGAATACTAAGTTTTGTATACCAATTCAATTCAATTCAATTTTATTTATATAGCGCTTTTCACAAAAGTCAATTGTTTCAAAGCAGCTTTACATAAATAGAAGCAGTGAAAAGCACAGAAAAACGACAGATAGCACAACAAAATACATGATAGCATGAGCAGTTAAATTTGCTGCGGCTATGACTCAATATTATAATTGCACGTATTACTAAAGCAACGTATAGAAGAGGAAGCTAGGTAAAGCCCAAAAAGGCTGCCTCCCCGGGGTGAAAAACCCCCTAGGAGAAAAAAAACCCCCGGGCTTTTATCCGAGGAAAAATAAGTCCTAGGAGGGAAAAACCCTTGGGAGAACGGATAAGGAGATTTAGCGGAGATTAAGCGGTTCTGCCGGTGATCGTTGGTCAGGCATCAGCTGGGCATAACGTTGAAGGACGGCCAGTAGATCAGAGGTGTGCCGACTTTTACATCTTCCGGGACTAGGTCTGTTTGTCTCGTTGTCCTCGGGTCGAGGACGAGACAGGGAGAGAAAAACAAAATCGTATTAGCGTAGCGGCCGTTCATATGTATTGAAGTGTCACACAGTGATGTGGTTTAACTCAGCTTAGTTCCAGACAGACTAACTATTGCGGCATAATTATGTTATCCACAGTTGAGGATTTAGCAAATTGGGGGCCCAATGCGAGGGTATATATGGTAAATAAGGGTCACCTTCCGATCTTTAAGAGAAAATGGAACCTGACGACCCGTTTGACTAAGGCTTAAAGCCCCACTGTCGTCGTTAATGCAGGTTCAGTGGCAAACGGGTCTATATTGTATACCATTTACAGGACCAGGAGAAAACGCCAAAAACATCGCAACCCGACCATACGTGCTAACCCGTTTGACTAAGGCCGGAAGCCCCACTGTTGTCGTTAATGCAGGTTCAGTGGCAAACGGGTCTGTATGGCATACTATTCACAAGACACACGAAAGCGCGAAAAACGCAACCCGACCATACATACCAACCCGTTTGACTAAGGCTGGAGGCCCCACTGTCGTCGTTAATGCAGGTTCAGTGGCAAACGGGTCTGTATGGCATACTATTCACAAGACTTACGATAGCACCAAAATCGCAACCCGACCATACGTGCCAACCCGTTTGACTAAGGCTGGAGGCCCCACTGTCGTCGTTAATGCAGGTTCAGTGGCAAACGGGTATGTATGGCATACTATTCACAAGACACACGAAAGCACCAAAATCGCAACCCAACCATACGTGCCAAACCGTTTGACTAAGGCTGGAGGCCCCACTGTCGTCGTTAATGCAGGTTCAGTGGCAAACGGGTCTGTATGGCATACTATTCACAAGACACACGAAAGCACCAAAATCGCAACCCAACCATACGTGCCAAACCGTTTGACTAAGGCTGGAGGCCCCACTGTCGTCGTTAATGCAGGTTCAGTGGCAAACGGGTCTGTATGGCATACTATTCACAAGACACACGAAAGCACCAAAATCGCAACCCGACCATACGTGCCAAACCGTTTGACTAAGGCCGGAAGCCCCACTGTCGTCGTTAATGCAGGTTCAGTGGCAAACGGTGGCAAACTATTTAATGCAATTCATTTTAAGTGTTCATGCAGAAAAGGTTTTTATTTATTTATTTGGTTGGTCTGTGTTATGACCGTGAGTGCTTTGTTCCGTGAAAATAACTATTGCGAGTTAAGAACCTTTACTAGACAAATTATGCGAATGCTTTGTTGAAGAGAAAAGTTTTAAGTCTAGATTTAAAATGATCGACTGTGTCTGATTCTCGGACATCGGTTGGTAAATCATTCCAGAGCTTAGGGGCTAAGTAGGAAAAGGATCTTCCACTTTTAGACACTTTTGATAGTCTAGGGATAATCAATAGGCCAGAATTTTGCGACCGTAGTGTGCGTGATGGATTGTATTCTGATAGTAATTCTCTAAGATATGAGGGTGCTAAGCCATTTAAAGCTTTGTAGGTGATTAGTGATATTTTAAATTGGATGCGATATTTAACTGGTAGCCAGTGTAAAGATGCCAGAATTGGGCTTATGTGGTCATACTTCTTAGATCGAGTAAGTACCCTTGCAGAAGCGTTTTGAACTAGCTGAAGCTTGTTGACCTGATTTGAATGGCATCCCCCGAGTAGCGAGTTACAATAGTCTATTCTAGAGGTCATAAAAGCATGAATAAGCTTCTCTGCGTCAGATGTAGACAGTATATGGCGTATTTTTGAGATATTTCTAAGATGGAAGAATGCTGTGCGGCAGACGTTGGCGATATGACTATCAAAGGATAAGTTGCTGTCGAACATCACACCTAAGTTCCTAACCGTGGAAGATGGCACCACAGTACAGCCATCTATGTGCAATTTGTAATCTGACATATTATGTTTGTAGCGATTTGGTTCAATAATAAGTATCTCTGTCTTATTGGAGTTGAGCTTAAGAAAGTTATGTGCCATCCAGTCACTAACATCGCTAATGCAGTCTTTTAGCTTAGAAAACGTGTGTGTTTCGCTGGGATGCGAGGAGATGTAAAGCTGGGTATCATCCGCATAGCAGTGAAAACTTATGTTATGTTTCCTGATAATGTCTCCTAGGGGTAACATGTATAACGAGAACAGGATAGGACCTAAAACTGATCCCTGCGGTACACCGTATTTAACCAGGGAGTGATATGACTCTTACTCATTTACATAAACAAAGTGATAGCGATTGGTTAGATATGACCTAAACCAGGCTAGCGCCTGACCACTGATACCAACATAGTTTTCTAGTCTATTGAGTAAGATTGTGTGATCTATTGTGTCAAAGGCTGCACTAAGGTCTAGTAATATAAGAATTGAGATTTCACCACGATCTGATGTTAATAGGAGGTCATTTGTAACTCTAAGCAACGCTGTCTCTGTGCTATGGTGGGGCCTGAATCCTGATTGGAACTTTTCATATGTACTATTATTTGTCAAGAATGTGCGTAACTGGCTTGCCACTACCTTTTCTAATATTTTCGAAAGAAAAGGGAGATTTGAGATTGGTCTAAAGTTATTAAGTTCTCCTTGGTCAAGCTGTGGTTTTTTAATCAGCGGTTTAATAACTGCTAGTTTGAAAGCTGTTGGAACGTATCCTATTTCTAGCGATGAGTTAAAGATATTTAGAACCGGGGTTGACACTACAGGGAATACTTCTTTAAGTAGTTTTGTGGGAACGGGGTCTAATATACAGGACGATGATTTGGATGATGTGACTAGTTTAGAGAGCTCATCTATTGTAGTAGGTTTAAATGAATCAAGATGTTCGTATGGTAGTCTAGTGTTAAGTGAATTAATGGGTAGAGTGGTGGCTGCCTGGGTAGCTTTTTCTAAAAGCAGACTTTTAGAAAAATAAAATTTCTTTGTACCAAGGTACATATGACAACAAAAATAAATAAATAAAAGATAAACAAATTCCTTTTCGATTTTTGTTGATTAACTTTTAATAAGTGTTGACTGCACTAATATTCAAAATAAAATTATTATAATAGATTTTTTAAAGATTTTTTTATTCATTTATTTATTTTGCTATTGTTTGAGCACTGCATGAAGTCTTTTGAATGTTAGGTGTTAAATGTGTTATGAATGTTATTCAAAATTATATTCAGCCAAATAAAATTTCTTTATAAAAAAGTACAAGTGACAATAAAACTAAATAAAAAAAAGAATAAAAAAACATTTAGATTATTTGTTCATTTAACTTTTAATAAATAAGTGTTGACTGCACTAATATTCAAAATAAAATTATTATAATATAATTTTTTAAGATTTTTTAATTCATTTATTTATTTTGCTATGCAGGCAATAAGTAATACAAACATTTCATGTGTTTCTATGTTTGCTGGATACTTGCATGCAATTTTTGTTAGCCATTTAATTCATTCCCCCCAGCCATTTTTTGAAAAGTTGCCCGCCAGCATTTTTTGTGATTTTCATAAAAGTTTCACAAAATGCCTTTCAGGAAACTTTTCTTTTAAAAATAAATAAACATACAAATATATAAAATGAAAGAACAGACCCTCTGCTTTCAAACAAACAAAACGGGAAAAAAATGTCATCCTATCTATAATTTTTTCTCTGCCAATAAACTCTTAAATATGGGTATTTTTCTTAAAAAATAAAAAAAATGATTAAATAGCTGAAATAATTGCAGTTTTGTGAAGGAATTTTGTTAGACATCAGATTCAGAACGATTATCAGAGTTTAAAATTAGTAAATAATTTTTTTTTGCTTCAGTTTTTATATAAATTGGGTCTTATCTAGTGGATAATTGCGTTTTTATAACACATTTTTTTATGCAAATGTTTTTTTTCTTAACTGACGAAATAACTTGTCAATGGCGTGGAAAGAGTTAAACTGAAACTTTAACACATAAACATTATATAACAAACCAGAAAATACATGAACAATCTTCAAATATGTCATCATTTAGCAATAACTATAATTTTGGTGTGTAGAAGGTACAGTATAAACCTTTGTGTTTGTTGCAGCAGTATCAGCACTTATTGTTTGCTTGTATTCTGATCTATGGTTTTATTTTACCAGTCTGTTAGCTGGTTTGGACCTAGTGGAGAGAGAGAACTTTTTAGATGTCCACTTGACCAGAAACCGACCTCCACCCGCACGCAGACAGAGATCTGGAGTGAGCCAGAGGACTTCGTTTAGGAGAGCAGGTTAGACTCAACCACCGTGATTGGTGATCCAATGTAAAATCAAATACTCATATGTTGTGCTGGTTTCAGATTCCCCTTCTCCCAGTCCTGTGCCAACACTGTACAGACAAGACGCAGGTGTGTCAGAGTGGCCCGAGCGGGCTGAAACGCACCCGTTTGCGGCCGAAGAGGAATCCGAGCTGGGCTACATGGATGACCCTTATCATGAAGAACCCTACGAGGAGCTTCTCACCCCGGAGTTCATCACCTCTGAGAGGGACACACTTTGGATGGCAGAGGTACCTTAATTGCTATTGTAATTTCACCTTCGGTATACTCTGTCAGTTTTGTATGAAGTCTTTCTTATGCTCTTAGGGACGAGAGGAACACCCAGAAGCTCATGAGATGGTGGAGTGTGAACTCTGCAACACTCTCACCCTGCAGTTCAACAACCACATGAAGAGACATCACCCCGGATGCGGTCAAAGCGCTGGTCGCCGAGGTTACCGCAGCAATGGGGCTTACGTGGACGGATGGTTTGGTGGTGAATGCGGATCGGGCAGCCCGTACTATCTCTTGTGCAGCATATGCAGGGAAAAGTATCTGTCCGCCAACCTGGGCGGGATGAGCTCTAAACAGGACAGGTGAGGATGTGATCGAATATGGTATAGATGAGAATGTGTGTAATGGCTACATCACTTATGACAACGCATGTGGTGTTTTTTCAGGGGAAGGGGTTTGGTGTCTGATCTGATTGGTCAGCTGGACAGTACATCAGATGGTATGTTTGTCTTTAGCTGTTAAATTTACCTAAACAATTTTTTTGTATTAAAGTGAATGCAGATGTTCCCTATGTGTGCTGTTCTTAGTAATTAAATAAAAAATGAGAATTATGAGTACAAATGTGTAATGATTTCAGTCTGTTTGTATGTTAGATGAGTGGGATCCAGGTAACCAGGAGGATTTGGACTCGGACAGGCTGACGGGTTTGGAGGATTTTGGGACTCTTTTGCGACCTCTGGGTCTGAGTGAGAAGAAGCCAGTTCCTGACCCCATTCCCTTCTCAGAACACGACCCGCTCGGAGCTCTGGCCAGCGGCTCTGTAAGAGGGGACAGCAGTCTGCTTTACAAAGGTATTAAACATGGAAAAACACCCCATTGGCAGATATTTTTGCCTGTTTTAATCACAAATTCACTTAAAGTTTATATTTTTTTGTCTAAAAACTAGACTTATTTTCTTAGGTAATTTATGCTCATCAAGAAAATCATCTTTATTTAAGAATTTTAGATATTTCTACTGAAAACAAGACAAAAATACTAAGTAAGAAAGACATTTTTGCAGTGTAAGTCGCACAAGTATTGTTTGATTTTTCAGAACATTTTAACCAAATGCTTCCAAAAAGTGGTAGTGACAAAATCACCCATTTCAAAAAGTGGTGGGGACATGTCCTCAGCGTCCCCAGTCTAAATGACACCTATGAGTGATTGACGTTTGGATTTTACATTTACATGACGCTTACATTAGGCATTAAGCAGACACTTTCATATAAAGATTTAAAGTGAGGAAGGAAAGCGTGAAGATTTGTCATTACGTGCAACTTTGTTATATGTGTATAAAAATAAGTAGGCTATAATAATGTGTATAATAGCAATATAGATCATGTATAATAATATATAATACAGAAAATATTATAATATAAAATATAATCATGTTAAGTTTATATATCAACATTATTATACACATTATTATTATAGCCTAGTATGCGATTATAGCGTACATGATTATACATTTTTGCATACATTTAGAAGACATTTTGATATGAAAGTTTTTGCTGAATCACAATTTGTTCGTGTATGGACAATTCTGGGCTTACGCATGCTAAGTGAATGAGACCCATTGTCTTTATTCCTTTTCTCTGACTCTTGGTATACTATACAGCACATGGTTGTTGATGTTTGTGCAGGTGTGGTGAGCACAGAGCTGAAGAGCTCTTCTGTTCCTCTGAGTCTTGGAGAGCAGGCAGCGTCTCTGCGGGAGCCCCAGGAGAGACTGCTGGCTTTGAGGAGAGTCACCTCCACTGCTCAGATTCTGCTGGCCTATAGCATGGTGATGAGAGCACTCTCCCAAACCTCATCAAGGTAACACACACACACCTGACCTCCTTTAGCAGACGATAACTATCACAGTGACAGGCTAGCGTCAAGTTTAGCATCATATTGGACATGCAATTTGTCACACATTTACCTTACTCTATAGGTATAGGTACAGTAGGAAAGTTGTTGGAAATAATTACAAAACAAAATTTGGGGCTTTTAATACAATTTTTTTAAGTCTCTGTTATTGTGTCTTTCAGTAGTTCAGGATGTAATCAATCCAATGGTCTGGAGGCACTGGGTTTGGCAGACATTCGTATCTTAGTGCGACTGATGTGTCTAGCAGCAGGGGGGCGTGTTCACATGGGTGTGGACCAGCAGGGGATGGGGCGTGGCTGTGTGAGCGATCACACAGGCTCCGCCTTCCTATCCTTCCTCAGCTCAGCCATTGGCAGTTTAGTATCCCACAGTCCTGCAGCTTACAGAGAATTGGTAGACATCTGCACTCAGGTACATTTTTTTTTCTCTTGAGCTGTCATCCTACTTTTTGCCTCACTGATCTTTCTCATCTCATTATGTTCGCAACAGTCCTCATCATTTTCTCATTCTCTCCTCGTTTAATCATCCTGTCTTTTCGTTCTCACCTGCATGTTCTTCTTAGGATCTCATGGCTGCAGCTACAGGAATAAACGTCAGCGCCATTACTGATCCACAGCAGAGGAGGAAGAAAAACTCCGCCCTTAAAGGGGCGGCACAGGAGCCTAGAGAGCTGACCCCGCCCACTTTTCTCGTCACGCAGAGTCTGGTGTCTCTGCTGACGGAGAAGGGCATCCGTTACCGTTACAGCGCAGAAAGAAGCGAATCTACTGAATTAAAGGGTAAAAATAAAACTAACCAGTTAGTTGTCCTAACAAAATATTTTGTTACTCACATGCTTTTATATTTAGTCACATTGGTCAAAATCTTACTCCAAATTCAGTCCAAATGTATTTCTATAGCGCTTTTCACAATTTGCATGGTTGCAAAGTATCTCAACAGTATAAATATTAGTACAGGCAGTACAGACCAAACGTCAATTTCATAGTTTAGTATGCATATAAAATTGTTCATAAGATGTACATCTAAGATCTTATTATTCGGTTGTTTAGAGTAAACATTCATAAATCAAGTCTTAAATCTAAAAATGATCTCAACTCTGTTATTTTGGACAGAAGGAGGAAGCCCCCCAGCCTCCGGCCCTTCCATCTCTCATGCGGGTGTGCGGGTCGGTCCACTGGAACTGGCTAATGCATTGGCCGCCTGCGCCCTGTCTGCCAGGTTGACCAGCAGACACCGCCAATGGGCAGCACAGCAGCTGGTTCAAGCCCTGGCGGTCTCTGAGAAAGACAACAGCGTCAGACCCCAAACATACAGTGACATGGCCGGAGATCTGCGCAAGTGCTCCATCAGAAAACTTGAAGGACATCAGAACAGGGTAAAGAGGATGATACTAACTAACATACAGAGAAACATACAAAAAGACTGGTTAGATGCAAAACTGTATAATAATTTTGATGCTTAATCCAAGTTGTGCATTTTTATCAAGAAAACATTTACAGTACATTTTCATTTTATGCGTACTTTTATCCACGAAGATTTACAGTGCATTAAAGTTTAAATATGAGGAGTTTGGTTCCAAAACGCAATAAATCCATTTTGACTAATTTGGGTAAAAATGTCTTTTCTATACCAAGAAAGTGACAAGATGAAAACTATTATTTTCTTTTACAAACTTTCACATAGCATCTTTAGGTTATAATAACATTAAAAATTCAAATCCATAATTTGATTTTCAAAGATTTATTTTAAAAAACTGATAATTTTTTCCACAAAATGCAATAAATCCATTGAATCAAAATGCTATAAATCTATTGAATCAATAATAAATGTGCATTAATCTTTGCCATGTTATATTAATTTAGTTGACTAGTGGTTTACCCCGATAAAAAAAAACATTAATGGCATTAATCAAAACACTTACTTTGTCATATTAAGAACACTGTCATTGCTGCTGTCATCCTTGGGACGTCGTCGCTGAACTTTTTGACAGCAAACAACTTGTAAAATGTTTTGGTCCTGCTCGATTTTCGTTAGCTTTGAGTAAAATGACGGAAAGTTTTTCATAAGATCCCCGGGGTCAATGTGTTAGCATGACAGAAGCTTGATGCTGTCGTGTGAGAACAAGCAACAACCGGCATTTTTCTATCTTCCGAGTGCCTCTCCTGTAAATTATTCGATTTTGATGGTTTACGTTTCTTCCCCATCACAGAAAACCACCACATGTTTATCAATGCCATCAAAAGTATTATTTTGTTTTTGTTTGTTTGTTGATCACGAAGTACAAAGTAGATGAAGGAAACTAGGATTCTGTGTGTATTCAAAGCGCCGCCATTATGGTTTACATGCGTTGAATGGTGCGCTGTGATTTGTTGAGCGTTTTTTGCATTCTTACATTTTGTCTATGTATACATCAGTATGTTCAAAACCTGTGGTTCAAACCCACTGCTAAAGCAATGCTCTGAGCTAAATGAACATACTTTATATATGGCCAATGTAATCATTATCACAGATATAGACGGTTTCAGCAGTAACAATATAAACAAGCGGCTTTCGTGGAAAACACGTAACTTTCGGTAAACTCTGCTAAGAATAAATAACAACTTTTTAAAAGTAGTTAATTAATATAACAAGCAAATTAAACAGAATGTAGATTACCTAGGAAACCAAAACATTTGTTATTTTCGATGAGGTATTTGAGTTCAGAGTTCAGTTTAGCAACTAGTCAGACCATTAAACAAACAAAATCCGGAAGTAAAGTTCCGACCAGACGCGTATTCGCGTCATCGCACTTGCGTATGATGAAACCATCTTTACCTCTGGTTCTGTATGTGAATGTTCTCATTCATCCCAGCCAGGCATCACAGAATGTGAAATGGTAGTCAGTGAGTATGAGCTGGATTCGTTTCTGATTGGCTGTTGTGTTTGTAGGTGAGCAGCTGTGTCTGGAACGCAGAGCAGGGTTTGTTGGCCACCAGCTCACAGGATGCAACAGCTCGACTGTGGAACATCTCACCAAACACAGCAGAACTGCAGCACACACTAACCTGCAGCGTCAGGTGAGACAAACAGACACTGAGCCAACAGTCTGTTTACAAGCATTCACCCTGTATCCGAAATCACGTACTGTGACAGTGCATACTAGTAGCCTAGACTGGATTAAGTACTTACTTTTTCATGATAATACAGTAAGTTTTGTATAGTGCATACTTTTTTCATACTATATCCACCATGTTTTCATTGTCATGTGACCCGTATGTTTTGTTCACCTATGATGCACTAATAACAATCACAACAATAATATACTTGGGTGTTGTTAAACAAGTACAGTTTAACCATGAGAAATACATTTCTTTGTACCTACATCATTTACGGCGCATTCACACGGGGCGTAAGCGTTAACGCTTAACGGAAGGCTTGTCTGAAGCGTGGCCAACAGCCAATCACTGTGGCCGCAACACAAGCTCCGGTCTTCCATAAACGTAATTGGCTGGCTCTGCCTAGGTTATTTGCACAAGGCGATATGAAAAGCGTTGCCGCTTGAAAAGTTGAGAAATGTTCAACTTCTGCCGCGAGCAACGGCACTGACGCGGCGCGGACGGATCCACAATTCAGTTCGCCAACACTTGACGTCACCCATTAAAAGTGAATGGGAAGCGTCAACGCTTACGCCCCGTGTGAATGCGGCGTTATGGTGCGTACACCAGCCGCGTTAGAGGTGGCAAAAACGCGATATTCGCACATAGTTGGACGCTTGAACAATTTGAGTTTATTTGCTTCATTCACACGTGAAATCCTAGTCATTCGAGACATTCAGGTGCAAATTTGCATCATGGCAGGGGCTTCTGCGACTCCGCTTTGACTCCACTCACTTCCTGTAATCACGTCACTACTACAGCAAGGTCCTGATTGGTTAACGTGGCGCGGAAATCTGCGAAAGTTCAGATTTTTCAACTCGGGCTTCACCACGTGTTCCGCTCCACAGGATGCCTATTCGCGTCTTTGCATTGACTTAACATGTAAATCACTTGCGCTTGCCGCCTCTACGCATCTGGTGTGAACGTCGAGTTACACTTTAAAAGAGATACTCAGCTAGCTTAGTGACGTTTTGCCAGCTCAGCTTTAGTGGTATCATGGGATAGAAACGTTTTCAACTGATGAACGATAAGGATTCTCAATATAAGCTGTAGACCACCCTGGTATTTCTTGCATAATGTTATTGAATACCAAAGTTTCAACAGTACTGTTCAATATGCATATACTGATTTTGGACTGAAGATTGGGGGTGTCCTCATACATTATGAAAAGGGAAGCTGCTGGCTCTTTGATCGCCCCCTGGTGGCTGGCTGCAGTAGAAGTCATAACCCCTCCTCTCCATGCAAAAAATGGGACTCGGGTCAAAATAAGAAAAATTAATTACACTTCCAATTAAAGTTTCAAAATATTTTTTTGGTCGTTATGATTGACATTTGTGATTGACAGCTTCTCTGAGCGGACTCTCGGAGCTTCAAGGGAAGATTAAAGATATTAACTATTAATTTTAGTTTTTTGTGTTATTTCACACCAACAAAATTAGTTGTATTTAACTTACCTTATTTTAGTAAGTCAGTCAAGGGGCGTTTAAGGGGCGTGGTTGAAATGGGCGCACAAGAAGTTTTATATCGTGGCTCCGCCTCTGGGCTCCTCGGACGATTCCTTCTGCGCATTCCCTGGCTCCAAACTGACGTTTTTACGTGACATGTCAGTGCCCATCTTTGTATATTTTATGTTCATTTCATTACAAATGGAAGAAAGCGGCGTCGCGGCATTCATCTTTTTTTTTACAGTTTTTTTTTTACATTTGATAAGAAATGAGGGACTCCGAATGTTTCATGGGTAGGAAATGACAAGTAATGTCATTTTGAAACTTTATTTTCTGTAGAATATGATTGAAATGTATCCTGCTACATAGTGCACTGACAAAATTGCACATGCTTTTGTATATATATTTAGCTAAACCTTAGGGACAACATTGTACCCAGAAGTGAGCTACATGTTAATGTGACAGAACATACCCTTGGAAAATGATTTATGAATAACTTTCTTTTTTTGCAAATTCTAATAAAAATGCTTTATCATTATAAAACAATTGATATTTATCATATGTCCTCATTATAGAAGCTATGTAAACCTGTGTGTGTCTTTGCAGTGAGGATACTCCGTGCTCAGATGGCTCCATGGGGTCTCATCTGCTGTCCCCTGTGTCATGGAGTGCAAGGGGGACACTGCTGGCTGCCTTCCAGAACAAATTCGTCAACATCTGGACCATTAATGGTCAGACCATCAACATACACAGTCACACCACACTGCTAACAAATCATCTGTTTAACTGAGCAAGTGTACTTCAGAAATGATTAGTGTTGATGTTTCCCGCAGGTTCTCGGGCACACCTCGAAGCTCAGTCCTCCTGGGTCACGGCGCTATCGTGGGTCCAGACGTCCACACCGTTCCTCAGCCAGGAAGCCTGCAGCCAGGCGAACGCTCCGGAGAGTTTGCTGGTGGGTCGGCTCGATGGCTCCCTCTGCTGGTTGGAGGTCACAGAGGACTTAAAAGTGGAGAGCACTGAACTCGCGCACTGCCACAGAAAAGAGGGTGCGTGCAGATGAATACAACACATGGTATACTTAGGCCCAATCCCATTTCTCTGTCTTACCCCCTACCCCTTAATTTTAAGACAAAGAAATGGGATTGGGCCTTAAATAGTAGTTGTTGTGTGATTGAACTGGAAGCTTTATATTTGTATTGTTTCTCTGTTTAATTAGCGCCTCAATGTGTGGCTTGGTACAGCGTAGATAAGCCCTTTGCTGTGGGATATCCGGATGGCAAAATTCTCCTAGCAGCGGCAGAAAGCTACGAAACTGAGTCGTCCATTCTTTTGACTGCATTTCCGGTGAGTGTGGACCTCAAAATGTTGTGTTTACGTTACAAAAAAGACTTTGCTGGAAAGCAAATACTTATTACTAATAAAGAAAAAAAAACAATTCTATATAGTTTAACAATAAAGGTGATACAAATGGTAAAATACAAATGGAGGCTTTTAGAAAACATTTGAGTGAAAAATAAAAAAAAAGTTTAAAGGTGCAGTGTGTAGATTTTTAGCAGCATCTAGGGGTGAGATTGAGAACTGCAACCAATTGTTCAGTCCACCGCTCATCTCTGCTTTTCAAAGCACATAGAGAAGCTACGGTAGCCACAACAGAACAAACATGTCATTGTCGGAGATAACATAATTATGAAACCCTCTGTAGAGTAGTTTGTCCATTTAGGGCTACTGTACAAACATGGCAGCGCAAAATGGCAACTTCCATGAAAGGGGACCTGCGGTGTATGTAGATAAAAATGACTCATTCTAAAATAATCAATAATGTATACACCAATGAAAATATTAGGGTATGTATCGGGATATTTTGTTTGCCGATATTGCATCGATTCTCAAAAACGCAGTATAGATTTTTTTCCATATAAGATTCATGGCAATTGTTTTGTTTTCAGTTTACATCCCAACCACTAGATGGCAGTTTTTAAACTTACAGAGTGGCAGGAAGTAAAGGTTTTTACGGAGGACCCAGGTAGAGGACATGTTTTAATTGGTCAGCTTAATTACTTCAGGTCCCAGGTCTAACGCTGTGTGTGTAAAATAAGACAATTTACAGCAATGTGCTGTGTAATATGTGCTGACCTGGTCCAGCTATAAAAAAATAGAGGTTTGGGTATTAGGCTTATGGCATGCAGTATTACATTAATGGTTCTGCATGGGTCCAGGTCCAACTTTAAAGTAGACGGGTCCGGGTCAGTTTTTAACTCACTTACAGTTTCACACAACAATTTAAATATTTTTTGGATAAGGTTTGCATATAATGGTGTGTTCTTGATGAAAGCTTTCCTAAAATATATCCTATTCTATTCCCAAAATAAGAAATATCGCATCGTATTGCGACCCTTGTGTTGGGATACGAATCATCCGATACTTGCCAATACACAACCCTAGAAAATATAGTATAACTAGTCTAATGTATATTATATTGCATTTCTGTCAAGAGATCTTCCTAAAATTTACACACTGCACCTTTAACCAGTTCATTGACTCAGACCTCCAATTCTTTAAGTTAAAATCTGAACCTGCATAAAGACTCTCTTTATCTTTACAGGAGAGTGTTAGTGGGCTCAGGTGGGATCCCACAGGTCATCTTCTGCTCTCTGTTGGCCGTTCCGACGTGGTGAAGATTTGGGGTCGGGCCAACGGTGCCTGGGTGACCCTTCATTCTCTTTTCCACGCGGGCACCGTCAACACAGCTGAGTGGTGCCCACTGCCTGGGCGAGGGGCGGAGCCTCGTCTTATGATGGCTGTGTGAGTGTTGAAAGCTTTTATGATATTTAAAGGGATTTTTATGTACTTTGTAGACATACTATTATGTAGATATTCATATACCATATGTATGTGCACAAATATCAAATCTATAATTTTATCAAGCTAAGATTTTCATTTTTGCTGATTTCCTTAGTGGATGTCAAAATGGCCTCCTGTATGTGTGGACTCTTCCTCAAGGGGGCACTAGTGTATCAGTGCCCAATTTCCTCACCCCTTCTACCAGCCAAGACAAGAGCAGTGCCAGCAAGGTCAGATTTCATTATCTGTTTATTTATTTATTCATTTGAGAGAATAATTAAATCATAGTAAATTCTTATTTATTACATGATTATCCTCTTATCTTTTAATTAACTTTATCTTATAAGAGATAGATTGTGACAAAGATGGTCTCTCAAATTTGTTTACGCCAATTCAGTACATGTTTGTGTGTTTCAGCGGGGTAATGCTAAATGTGTATTCCGACTGAGTGGGCACATTACCGCGGTAAAAACGCTGTCATTTTGTCCCAGTGGACTTGCTCTTGTGTCTGGGGGAATTGGAGGTGTGCTGAACATCTGGTCTTTGCGGGTAAGTTGCAAGTTATTACAAATGTTTGTTTTATTAGTTTTACAAATCTCTTCTTTTTGGCAATAAACACACCCTCTTTCTTAGGATGGTTCAGTCCTGCAGACTGTAGTCACTGGAATGGGCTCAGTGCTTTGTACCACCTGGATACCACACATAGGGGTGGCTGCCTGCTCTGGTAGATCAAAGGTACCAAACTAAAATATTAATTCTGATGTGCAACATAAAGTTGTATGTTTTATTTATGCTTAACTCTTTCTGTGTCTTTCAGGATGTTTTGTTAATTCGCTGTACTCCTGACTGGATCTCTCAGAATCATGTTCTGGCATCCTGTCGATCTGTCTTCCGCAGTCATGGCATTCTGGGATTGAACCGTGCTCCCTGCATGGCCGTCTTTCTTGAGCGACTTCCCACGCTGCTGCAGGAGCAGTACAGCTATGAGAAGGTAGTCAAGCAATCACATGTGCATCTGCAATAAAAGCCTAAACATAAAGCTTAAAGCTCCTAAAACAGTTTGACACTTTACCACAGGTTTTATATGTTTATAGGCTAACTATGCACACTTTGTTGGCTCATAAATTTGTTTTCTAAAGAGTCAGGATATTGACAAGCACACATACCCTGCACTTGAGCGTGTTTGTGACCATTAACCGTCGCTGACAACAAGCACACATACATAGCCTATCC
Organism: Misgurnus mizolepis; assembly: GCA_025389145.1. NCBI lineage: Eukaryota > Metazoa > Chordata > Actinopteri > Cypriniformes > Cobitidae > Misgurnus > Misgurnus mizolepis. Next base: position 7,586,973 of record JAIFKI010000024.1, read on the forward strand.
CACGCCTTTGTGAGCCGTCATTGACAAGTACATTAACCCTGCGCGTGCTGTTTGCTTTGACCATTTTTAATGAAAAAAGAGCATGAAGCATTTGATATTCGAGATGAAATTAAACTTACCACGGAGTTAAGCAGATCTCACTTGACTCTGCCATCTATGTGACGCGCGACAGTCAGCACATGATCATTTCAAATCCGTTTTCAAGACAAATGCTGTTGTTATGTTTAATATAAAGTTTACATTGCATTGCAAAAATTTTTTAATTATCTTCATACGTGCTAAATTCATAATGAGAACGTATTAACACAAGCTTTTTTATTCTGCTATAATATCACTATAAACAATAATATATGTAATTTTATATACAAACTATAATTCTATCTTGACATGCATATTATCTGGTTCATGTTTGAGGGTTTCCCGCAGAAAATTTGTTAGTTAAGGTGGTAGGGTTGGGCTGCTGGTCTGGGCCGAGGGGCGTGGCAATCAAAGGGGCAGGGCGTATGCGTCATGATGAAAATTAAAATATTTTTTTAAACATTCACATAAAACTTAATTTTGAAGAAACTATAACAGAAAATGAACACATACTAGATTATTAATACACTTGACGGCTTTTTGTGCAGCAATTTTTTTTTGGGTGGGGGGTGACCTAGTTAAGGCGGTAGGGTTTCCAAGCTTAGGTGGGCCACCCGAACTGAAATGTGCTGCGGGAAACCCTGATGTTGGTCCAGCTTAATTCAGAGGGCTCATTGGTTTGGTGTATTCATTTTAAGCCTTTAAAAGTAATTATTTTTAGATGCAATTTTGTAATATTTACAGCTTAAGTTCTGTATTTTTTATTATTTAAAATCATTCCGCAGATTTTTTCAAAATTTTCCACAGAAAAAGCAAAAAAGTCTGCAGATTCTGTCTGGCCCTGCCCATCCCCAACCATTCCCATTAAAGGGTGATTTCGCATTAATCAGCCCATCCCCATTGTAAATGTAATCACTTTAAATAAATAAATAGCACATTTCTTAACTCTTTCCCCACCATTGACGAGTTATTTTGTCAATTAAGAGAAAACATTTGCATAAAAAAAACATGTTCCTGATTAACTTTTATGTTAAACTGCAATACCAAGATTATCCACTAGACTTACCCAATTTATGAAAAAACTGAAGCCAAAACATTATTTACTAACATTATTTACTCTTGTGTATGTTTTGATAATAGTTCTGAATCTGATCTCTAACAACATTCCTTCACAAAAATGCCATTATTTCAGCTTTTTGCTAAAAAATTATTTTTAAAGAAATATTCCCATAATTAAGAGTTTATAAGCAGAGAAAAAATTATATAGATAGGATTAAACGTTTTTTTCCCCCGTTTTGTTTGTTTATTTTTTTGTTTGAAAGTAGAGGGTCTGATCTTTCATTTGATATATTTGTTTGTTTATATATTTTTAGAAGAACATTTTCCTGGAAGGCATTTTGTGAAACTTTTGTGAAAATCACAAAAAATGCTGACGGGCAACTTTTCAAAAAATGACAGGTGGAGAAAGTGTTAACAATATTCCACAGGAAATGGAGAATAATTCATGACTATTTATTTCTTTATTCCTCATTAGCTGTTTAAAGAGTAACTAAACCAACTTTTTTTAGTTAATGATCTGTAAGAATGGGGCTTTATTAGTGCTGTTCATTGATTTTAGTACGTTATTTGACATTTGGATATAAAGTGTTTCAATACTGCAATACATGGTGTAAAAACGTCTGAGTGCTGCCCTCTTCAGGTTGAACGGTGGCTACTGCAGTTGAATTTTCCTGTTGGATGTTGGGTCCAAAAAAATGTCTCGTGACGTAAGCAGGTTCACCACGCCCTTGTTACAATCTAACCACACACTTGGTACGAGCTTAGTTCGTCCCCTCTATCTCCATTGATATCTGCCCACTTTTCTTGCATTTTTCAAATATTGCCAGTGGGTGGAGTCAGGCTCTGACCAGGGGTTTAGTTACGCTTTTATATTCATGATATGTTCATGAAGCTCATTTGGTAGGGCGTTGTGTTACCACCACTAAGGTTTAAGTTTTAAATCACATGGAACACACAGGGGTGCTTTCCTGGACAGGGATTAGCTTAAGACAGGACTAAGCCTTAGTTTAATTAGGAAATAATAAGTTTTAACAAACATGCCTTACTAAAAACATTACTTGTGTGCATTTTGAGGCAAAACAAAGGGCAATGATGTATTTTAAGATATGTCAGTGCAAGTTGTTTTCAGTTTGGACAGCTCTCACATTTATTTTAGTCTAGGACTAGTCTAATCCCTGTCCGGGAAACTGCCCCACAGTGATTAAACCAGTTTTATCTTTTGCCAAATGCATAAATATATATGACAAAAAAATTAGCTTTTACTAAAATCTGCGTGCGGCTAAAATGTCCATACGGCAAAAAATGTGCTTGGTGTACTGTCGAAGTACTTTAGAAGACTAGAAATAGCACAATGCCTCTTGATTTAATCCATTTGAAAACCTGACACACACTCATGCACGCATATAATTGGCTCAGTTCTGACCCAGTCTACATAGAAACTGTGCTGAGCTTGTTCTCTCTGTTCATTGGCTCTTCTCCCGGTTCTGCTGCAGAGTTTTGCTCCATTATCAGCTCATTACTGTACTCTGATAAACAGCAAAGAGCTCCTGCTGTCCAGAGACCCGGCAAACTCTCGCACTGCAGTGTTTTCGGTTTGAAATGTTCTCAGCATCTGCTCTGATACATGAAATGCTGCTCTCTGGATCAACAAGAGATGTTGTTTTTTATTTCATCAGAGCTTTTGAAAACAGCCAAAGTATATTAAAACTTCCTGTTTACGCCAGTGTTCCAACAAAGGAACAAGAGGATGTGCATTACAGTGATTTAGCCAGGCGTAATTTACATTTCAAATGGTGTAAAATTTTATAATATCATTTTAATTTGAAACTGCAACATAATAAAATATGGTAAACAATTTTAAATGTCTATATATAGTAGTGCTGTTTTTCTAATAGTGTTTGTATTGCTCTTCAGAGTCACGTGATGGCGGGAGATCAGCTGACCCACAGTGCCTTCCTTCAGAGTTTGGCTGCACTGGCCGTAGGTCTGTTCCTGGATCAGTTGCTGTGTAGTCAGCCCAAACCGCCTCACCATATCGTGACGGGGCCAGATCAAGATCCTCCTGGAACCTCATGCCCCTCAGAGTGGAACTGGCTCGCTACCTACTCCACCACAGTGAAGAGCGCAGAGGCCTTTGCACGTGGCACTCCCTTCCCAGAATCCTTCACTGCACCCGAGTTCCTTCAGGCTAGCACCACAGAGTTCACCAAACCACTGGTGAGATCTTAAAACGCAAGACGACAATGCAATCCTGTTGCTTAATTGGTAGAGCGTTGTTGCATTGAAGGTTCAGTACCCAGGAAACTTTGTATGTATTCATTTAAAGAATCTGATCTCACGAATTTCTGTGTTATAGTCACAGAATATTTTGCTAATTTATCCGTGTCATTGTCACGGATCTCTGCATTGTTCCATGTCCGTACCACGGACTTTCTTTTCCTTGTCAGTTTCACGTATTGGTTACTCAATTTTTTTTCCTATTTTCTTACCATTGTCACGTGGGTTTGAGGTTAGAACGACTTTCTGCTACATAAAATGACACCCAACTCTAACCCTAACGTCAGGCGACAATTGTTTAAAAATCCAGGAACAATAGTATAAACCAATAGTTAAAGTGACATATTAACCAAAACCCCAAATCTAACCCCAAACCCATGCGACAATGGTTTAAAAATAGGAAAAACAATTGAGTAACCAATACATGAAACTGACACAGAAAAATAAAAGTCTGTGGTACGGAGTGGACTCGAAAAAATGCAGCGATCCGTGACAATGACACGGATAAATGAGCAAAATTTTCCGTGACTATACCACTACAAGTTTAGTTATGTTCCTTACTTTAAAGCATGTTATTTTCTTTGAAGTAATGATCATTTAAAGTGATACCTTTGCTTTATGATATGTCTAGGACAACAGTAAATGGACCTTTATGATGGATGAACAGCTCATGTCCTGGGCTACCAGCAGGCCTGAAGTAAGCCTTTGTGTGTCTCTATATTGTCTATACGTATGCTTAAATGTGTGTAAAATTGTGAATTTTTTGTGTCAGTTTAGTGTTTAGCACACTGTGCTCCATGGCAGATTATTATCACTCTTCATGTGTTTTTCATATTCATCTGTTATAAAATTTTTAAAAGTTTATAAATGACCTCACACAAACGCACACTGTCCCTGAAAACAAACTTTTTTAAAACCTGAATGAAGTATAAATTGAAATTGTCCTTGTTCAATAGTATTTCCAGAATGAAGTTTTATATCTACTGTGTGTTAAAGGGGGAGTGTGTCATCAACACATTTGGGTGATTCTCATGAAATCTAGATTTAGAAGTTGTCCAGCATCAGAATTTTTAAAAAGCCCTTGTAGCCAATTTTTTATAAGATTAAGGTCTGAACTTACTATAACCATTATTTTTAGAGGATTTAAAAAATATTTTCTATATAATTATTTAAATTTTTAACATTATCATTTTCAAAAATTATCATTACCGCAACATGATATTACATTAAATATATGCATTTACAAACGTATGTTTCGGTAATGAGAACTAAAAAGTTGTCTAGGTATTATGACAAACAAAATTTCAACTTTTATCTGGAGAGAAAAATAAGAACTGCTTATCTGGTAGCCATCTTAAGTGTCACAGTCAATGATGTCCCTTCCAACAAATTTAAAAAAAAAATGTTAGTTCCTTGAGGGCTTAAACAATGATTGAAAATTGTTGCGGAGGATGAGAAAATTGGTCTTGGACACATTTATATTCCTTATTATTGTCTCTACATTTACAAATGATCACCAAATACGACATGTTTCTTTACTGTAAATGTTTATAGCATAACATGCACTGAAGCTTTTTATTTTTTAGATTTTTTAATTATAAATTTTTCATGTCAAAGAACCCAAATTCAGTCATGGACACGTTGCGGTAATGAAAATGTTCCCCTTAAAAAAAAAATTGGTTTATATGATGTCATTTGAAATCATGTGCAAAATAGTACATGAAGAGATGTTTGTAACTTTATGCTTCTTATTTTGATACTCTAACTTTGCATTTACTTTTTTATCAAAATGTTTCATGACACCTCATAAGTCTAATTTAGCGAGAATCACCCATTGCCAGTCTGTTTATTTCACATAACAATATCGGAGTATCTAATGTTTAAGGGCTGAGCTACAGTTTGCATGTACAACCAAGTAGCTGCACAGCGTACTATCACTGATATCTTCTGTCAGCCTAATAAAGATGCATTCACACATTTTGCCATTTTTGGTGCCAGGACTGGCAGCAGGGTGGTAAAAGCGAGGTATATCTGTGGGGTAACGGACGTCACGGGCAGTTGGCAGATGCGGGAACCAGCGCGTCTGTGCCCACCCTTGCATCCTCGCTCTCTCAAACTCAGCAGGTAGAGCTGAGACACAAACATCTCATATAAATACTATACATTATTGATTCATCATTCAATTGTATATTTATTTAGAGGAAGGATGAATCTATTTGCTTTATCATCTATTTTGCTCAGGTCGTGTGTGGCCAGAACTGCACGTTCTTGGTTCAGGCTAATGGTACGGTACTGGCTGTAGGGGAAGGCAGTTACGGTCGGCTCGGACAGGGAAATTCAGATGACCTCTACGCACCCACTATTATCTCAGCTCTACAAGGTAATGCAAATCACAGCAAACCGCTATCATGCAAATAATAGATGGATGTATATACTGATATTCAAGGATTTGAGGCTTGCTGGAATTTAAAAATTGGGAAAAAATTTAACTTGGAAATATTCTTGTAATATTGATGTAGCTTGTACATTAAAAAATATTGCTGTTAAATGCTAAATCTCCACTTCTAAAATGTTACTTTATTTTTAATAAAGGCTAAAAAATGTGGTCAATGTCTTAACTCTTTCACCGCCAGCGTTTTTAAAAAAAGTTGCCAGCCAGCGCCAGCGTTTTTCATGATTTTCACAAAAGTTTAATGTCTTCCAGAAAATGTTTTTCTTCAAATATATAAAAATACAATATACTGCTTTCAAAAAAAAAAAAAAAAAAAAAACGTTTCATCCTACCTTCAGTAGTTCTTTTGTTATCAGGTTTTGAATATGGGTAGGTTTCTGCAAAAACACCACATTTTGATCAAAAAGCAGAGATAATTCCATTTTTATGACGGACTTTTCATAGAGATCCCATTCAGAGCGATCTTTAAAACAGACACTGACATGCAGCCGCTTGCCATAGGGCAAGACTTCCGGGTTTAAAAAGTTATAGTCCACCTAGTGGATAATAGCGGTATTGCAGAAAGACGGAAAAACTCGTCATTGGCGGGGAAGCGTTTTCTCTTGATTGACGAGATATCTCGTCAATGGCGGGGAAAGAGTTAATATATTCAATAAACCTCTTTTAACTGAATAAAATACTCTAAAGTATACGCACCACTAGTCATTCTGTTTTTGTGCACTTATGTGGCGTTCACACCAGCCGCAGAAGAGGCGGCAAGCACAAGTGATTTACATGTTAAATCAATGCAAAGGCGCGAATAGGCATCGCAGTCCGCGCGAATTGAGCGTTGCCGCTGGAAATGCGCGAGTTAAAATCTGAACTTTGGCTGAAAATCGTGACGTGATTACAGGAAGTGAGAGGAGTTGCATAAGCCCCTTCCATGACGTGCATGTCCATGTGAACGTCTCGAATGACTAGAATTTCACGTGTGGCTTTCATGCGCAAATACAGCGAGTAAACTCAAAACGTTCAACCGTCCAACCATGTGCGAATAGCACGTTTTTGCCACCTCTTCCGTGTCTGGTGTGAACTTACTGTTGGATGAAATAATCGGCATGGCGTTTAACGGATTCTGCCAACAAAGCAACATTTCGTTTAATATCATAATTTTTGACGAAGGTGGCATTTAGCGGGTTTTGCATCAGAGCTCTTCATATTTATTTTATGGACTTTTTGTTTGTTTAACAGGTTATGTCGTGACACAGCTGGTGACATCATACGGGTCAGATGGTCACTCTCTGGCTCTCACGGAGACTGGGGAGGTGTTCAGCTGGGGTGATGGAGATTATGGGAAACTGGGTCACGGGAACAGTGAAAGGCAAAGGCGACCCAAACAAATTGAAGCTCTGCAGGGAGAGGAAGTTGTGCAGGTACAGGGAAAATGCTAATGAAAAATATATAAAGGGGCGGTCATTACATTGACTTTTATTCATACGCATGCAAATGCTTCAGACCGGAAACACAAGCTCGTGCGAAGATGTTTCGCATTTTGCTACGTACTGAAGTTTTTTTGGTAGTCATGGTGTGACCTTTCTCTCTACTAAAAAGCAAAGATGGACAAAGCACTCCTTGCCCATATTCGAATGTTACCACCCCTTTAAAGAAACACACCTTTGAGGTTTATATGAGGTACTAGTTTTAACTTTTCTTTTTCAGCTGGCTTGTGGATTTAAACATTCTGCTGTCGTGACATCAGATGGAAAACTTTTCACGTTTGGCAGCGGCGATTCAGGACGCTTGGGTCAGAGGTCAACTTCAAACAAGATGGTCCCAGAAAGAGTTACAGCACTGGATGGCTTCCACATAGGACAAGTAATATTTCTTTTTTACCTTTACTTTATTGAAAAACTGATGGTCTTGTGATACATTAAAGGGGACATATGAGATTTTTTTAAAGATGTAAACTAAGTCTTAATCTAGGTCCGAGCAAAAGTGTGCCGTTTTGGGTGTGTCATTTAAAATGCAAATGAGCGGCTGAAGTGCAAACACTGATCACAATGATGGTGGTTTGTTGTAATTGAAACTCAATTGTGCTGTCAAGTCCTTCTTTTCTCTCTCTTCTCTCTGAACTAAATGGCAGTGCTGTGGTTGGATAGTGCAGATAAAGGGGGTGGTATTACCTTATTCTGACATCACAATAAGAGCCAAATTACAATGACCTATTTTTCCACATGCTTGCAGAGAATGGTTTACCAAAACTAAGTTACTAATCTTTTTCACATTTTCTAGGTTGATAGCACTGGGGACACAATTATAGCAGTTAAACATGGAAAAGTCAGATTTTCATAATATGTCCCCTTTAAACAAAGATTTACTGTTTCAGGTGTCTTGTGGTATCAACCATACTTTGGTCCTGTCATCGGATGGCTTGAACGTATGGGCATTTGGAGATGGTGATTATGGTAAACTCGGTATTGGACCATGTACAGTCAAGTGTTACCCACAGGTACGTCTCGAACTTCTCAAAATCTCATTGGCTGAGCATTTTGTCATATGCTGATGGTCTTGTGTTTCTTATGGCTAATAGAAAGTAGAGGCTCTCTGTAACAAGGGAATCAAAAAGATTGGATGTGGAACTCATTTCTCTGTGGTTCTGGCTAAAGATGGACACGTGTACACATTCGGCCAAGGTAGAACCCAGTGTATTTTACTTATGATAGATATTTCTTGTAAAAACGCAAAACTGCCCGCATGTTTTTAGTCGGAAATCACTTATGGTTGCCAAGTGGCCTTTGAAATAAAAGACGACCCTGATGTATGTGTGTATTTTTCTTCACAGAGCGTCTGATAGGTCTGCCCGACTCCATGCTGAAGAATCATAACCGTCCACAGATAATGCCTGCTTTGGAGGGCGTTTTCATCGAAGACATTGCTGTTGGTTGTGAGCACATCTTGGCTCTTTCCAACACTGGAGATGTGTACGCATGGGGCTGCAACTGTGAGGCTCAGGTAAACTCAACTATACCCTTCTATACCTGTAATTTGATTTATGGAGTCTGTACTGTAATCAAATTTTTTATGTTATGTAGCTGGGTCTGGGTCACTCTAACCCAGTCAAGGAGCCCACTCTGGTTACTACTCTACAAGGCAAAAACATCAGACAGATATCTGCTGGACGATGCCACACCGCTGCCTGGACCACACCAGCTCTGACAACCAGAACTTCAGGTACACACACGTAAGCCTGTCTGTGAAATCCAGACAAGATTTCCAGTTTTGTTGTGCCCTGTGCAATGCATTCTGGGATTTTCTTGCCGATGAATTATGCATTCAGCGTTACCTTGGAATATTTCCGAAATAGCGTAATATTACTGCCTACTGTTTGATAAAAACTGCCTTTATTGCCTAAAATTGTTGCTTGGGTAGGCAGCTCGCTTATAACATATAAAGTCAGATGTACTCGCAGACCAGAATAAGCACACATCTGATGTGCATTTTTTTTTCTTTAAGATTCATCTTGACATCTCTTGTATAATCTCTGCTGAAGCTGCAGAAATAGATCAGGTTAAATGAATACTACACTTTTTTTAAATATGCTCATTTTCCAGCTCCCCTAGAGTTAAACACCTGATTTTTATCGTTTTGGAATTCATTTAGTTGATCTCCGTGTCTGGCGGTACCACTTTTAGCATGCTTAGCATAATCCATTGAATCTTATTAGACCATTAGCATCGCGCTCAAAAATAACCGTTTCGAATTCTGATATTTTTTCTATTCAAAACTAAAAGACTCTTCTGTAGTTACAGTACATTGTGTACTAAGACAGACGGAAAATTAAAAGTTGCGATTTTCTAGGCAGATATGGCTAGGAACTATACTCTCATTCTGGCGTAATAATCAAGGACTTTGCTGCCGTAACATGGCTGCAGGAGGGGCAATGATATTACGCAGCAGCCGAAAATAGTCCCCTTAGTATCTTTCAATAGCTGGGAACTATTTTCGGGCGCTGCGTAATATCATTACACCTCCTGCAGCCATGTTACAGCTAGGGATGGGTATCGTTAAGGTTTTAACGGTATTACTACTCTTACCGGTACTGCTTAACGGTCCGGTGCTTTAACGGTATTCTTATCGGTACTTTGGCCAATGTTAACATTTGATCACGAACCTATGTTCACATGATTAAGTTAATTATGTGTCTGCATTTCATTATTACAAATTAATTTCTGGATATCATTTCTAAATATTATACATATATTTGTTAATGCACCAGCGTGAAAGCTGCAGAAAAAATGCTCTAAATAGGATATTTAGGCTAAATAAATGTTTACATGCTGATTTTTCTTTATTTGGGATTTTAAAAAGAAGTAGAAAATATGTTGAATGCATAATGTTCAACATTTCTCCCAAAAGAAATCAACAGAATTTCAAAGTAAGGTAAGCAAACCAATTAGGGAGATTGTACATTTATTTTAAATGACGTGAACAATGTTGATTCAACATGATTTTAGCATACATGCCTGACGTTGATGCGGCAACCACCAGAGATGAGCTAGCTAGGCAGTCGAAAAATTTTGCAGGCTGCGACCTTCTAAGGACGTGTTTTAAGACCGATTGCGTCACAGCAGCGCGACTTGAGGCTGTGACTTGTGTTAATATTATTCTGTTTATGTTCCGTATTTCTAAGGTTGATTAATTATGTTGGCTTGAGAAAGCCAACATACTGTTGTTGCACTTAAACTTATTATTAGTGGTGCTTGCATTTATGCAAAGCATCACTATTATTATTGCTCAGGGATATTATTAGTGGTGCTTGCATTTATGCAAAGCATCACTATTATTATTGCTCAGGGATATTATTATTATTAGTGGTGCTTGCATTTATGCAAGGCATCACTATTATTATTGCTCATACTTATTATTATTATTATATCTTATTATTCTTATGTCTGCACACTTTTTCGGCGCGTAACTCGTCCCACACGGTTTGTCGTAGACCCATAAATTAGGGCTCAAATCGACCGGCTTATTGAGGAGAGGTGTGCTATGACTTTTATAAGCGATCGGGTGCAGGATTTCCGAAAGGGGGGCGAAAAACCACCCAAAAAATCCCATTGACTTAACATTGCGCCCAACTTTGACGAGTCATAGCTCCGCTCGAGGATTTTGTAGAAACATGTGGGTTACAACATTTGAAGAGGGTGGTAGGCTCTGTAAGAACATGGATCACAATGGGGTGTAAGTTGTACCCCTGGGGTGTAAGAGGTGCCCAAAAGTGCCCCAATGAAAAGTCAATGGGGCAAAATCCCATAGACTTACCATTGCAAAAATTTTGACGGGTCATAGGTCCGAGCCAGGATTTCATAGAAACATGTGGGTTACTACATTTGAAGAGGGTGCTAGACTCTGTCAGGACGTCCCCCACAATGGGGTGTAAGGTTACCATAGCAACCATTTTGGGCACCCTAGCAACCTATACCATTGACTGCCATTATAAAATGCCTAGATGGATATCTTCGCACCACAGTGTCATAGAGACATGGGGGTGGGCTCATTTTACTCAGGCATCCAATCAGTCTCTCAGGATCCTTACAGACTTACTAAGCCACGCCCCTAGCAACCACTTTTGAGCACCCTAGCAACATAAAATACAAACAGTTATATCTCGGCATCAGAACATCGTAGAGACACGGGGGTTGGACCGTTTTACTTGTGACTAGGGGTGTAACAATTGGGCACATCATTGGCCACTCCCAAGCCACGCCCCTAGCAACCAAATTAGAGCACCCTAGCAACCGAATAAACAAAGCCTTATATCTCCGCATCAGAACATAGTAGAGACACGGGGTTTGGACCGTTTTACTTGTGACTCGGAGTGTAATCACTGGGCACATCATTGGCCACTCCCAAGCCACGCCCCTAGCAACCAAATACAGTACCCTAGCAACAGAGTAAACAAAGCCTTATATCTCCGCATCAGAACATCGTAGAGACACGGGGGTTGGACCGTTTTACTTGTGACTCGGAGTGTAATCACTGGGCACATCATTGGCCACTCCCAAGCCACGCCCCTAACAACCAAATACAGTACCCTAGCAACAGAGTAAACAAAGCCTTATATCTCCGCATCAGAACATCGTAGAGACACGGGGGTTGGACCGTTTTACTTGTGACTCGGAGTGTAATCACTGGGCTCATCATTGGCCATTCCCAAGCCACGCCCCTAGCAACCAAATACAGTACCCTAGCAACAGAGTAAACAAAGCCTTATATCTCCACATCAGAACATCGTAGAGACATGGGGGTTGGACCGTTTGACTCATGACTCGGAGGGTAATCACTAGTGGATGCCATTTTTTTCCCTAGCAACCAAATACAGTACCCTAGCAACAGAGTAAACAAAGCCTTATATCTCCGCATCAGAACATCGTAGAGACATGGGGTTTGGACCGTTTGACTCGTGACTCGGAGGGTAATCACTAGTGGATGCCATTTTTTTCCCTAGCAACCAAATACAGTACCCTAGCAACAGAGTAAACAAAGCCTTATATCTCCGCATCAGAACATCGTAGAGACACGGGGTTTGGACCGTTTGACTCGTGACTCGGAGGGTAATCACTAGTGGATGCCATTTTTTCCCCTAGCAACCAAATACAGTACCCTAGCAACAGAGTAAACAAAGCCTTATATCTCCGCATCAGAACATCGTAGAGACACAGGGGTTGGACCATTTTACTTTTGGCTTAGAGTTTAATCATAAATTGTCCCCCGAAACTTGCCACGGCAAGCACCACTCACATTTTCTTCAGGAAATGTACCTATCTAGTTATTATTATTATTCTTATGTCTGCACACTTTTTCGGCGCGTAACTCGTCCCGCACGGTTTGCCGTAGTCCCATGAAAGAGGGCTCAAATCGACCGGTTTTTTGAGGAGATGGTGGCTATGACTTTTATAAGCGGTCGGGTGCAGAATTTCCGAAAGGGGGGCAAAAAACCACCCGAAAAATCCCATTGACTTAACATTACGCCAAACTTTGACAAGTCATAGCTCCGCTCGAGGATTTTGTAGAAACATGTGGGTTACAACATTTGAAGAGGGTGGTAGACTCTGTAAGAACATACATCACAATGGGGTGTAAGTTGTACCCCTGGGGTGTAAGAGGTGCCCAAAATGCCCAATGAAAAGTCAATGGGGGAAAATCCCATAGACTTAACATTGCAAAAACTTTGACGGGTCACAGGTCCGAGCGAGGATTTCGTAGAAGCATGTGGGTTACTAAATTTGAAGAGGGTGCTAGACTCTGTCAGGACGTCCCCGCAATGGGGTTGTAATGTTACCCTAGCAACCATTTTGGGCACCCTAGCAACCTATCCCATAGACTGCCATTACAAAATGCCCAGAGGGATATCTTTGCACCACAGTGTCACAGAGACATGGGGGTGGGCTCATTTTACTCAGGCATCCAATCAGCCTCTCAAGACCCTTGCAGAGTTACTAAGCCACGCCCCTAGCAACCACTTTTGAGCACCCTAGCAACATAAAATTCAAACAGTTATATCTCGGCATCAGAACATCGTAGCGACACGGGGGTTGGACCGTTTTACTTGTGACTCGGAGTGTAATCACTTGCCACATCATTGGCCACTCCCAAGCCACGCCCCTAGCAACCAAATATGAGCACCCTAGCAACGGAATAAACAAATCGTTATATCTCCGCATCAGAAAATCGTAGAGACACGGGGGTTGGACCGTTTTACTCGTGACTCAGAGGGTAATCATTAGTGGATGCCAAGAGGTATTAAGCCACGCCCCTAGCAACCAAATATGAGCACCCTAGCAACCGAATAAACAAAGCCTTATATCTCCGCATCAGAAAATCGTAGAGACACGGGGGTTGGACCGTTTTACTCATGACTCAGAGGGTAATCACTAGTGGATGCCAAGTTGTATTAAGCCACGCCCATAGCAACCAAATATGAGCACCCTAGCAACGGAATAAACAAATCGTTATATCTCTGCATCAGAAAATCGTAGAGACACGGGGGTTGGACCGTTTTACTCGTGACTCAGAGGGTAATCATTAGTGGATGCCAAGAGGTATTAAGCCACGCCCCTAGCAACCAAATATGAGCACCCTAGCAACCGAATAAACAAAGCCTTATATCTCCGCATCAGAAAATCGTAGAGACACGGGGGTTGGACCGTTTTACTCGTGACTCAGAGGGAAATCAGTAGTGGATGCCAAGAGGTATTAAGCCACGCCCCTAGCAACCAAATATGAGCACCCTAGCAACCGAATAAACAAATCATTATATCTCCACATCAGAAAATCGTAGAGACACGGGGGTTGGACCGTTTTACTCGTGACTTGGAGTGTTATCACTGGTGGATGCCAATTTTCTCCCTAGCAACCAAATACAGTACCCTGGCAACAGAGTAAACAAAGCCTTATATCTCCGCATCAGAACATCATAGAGACACTGGGGTGGACCGTTTTACTTTTGGCTTGGAGTATAATCATAAATTGTCCCTCGAAATTTGCCACGGCAAGCACCACTTCACATTTTCTTCAGGAAATGTACCTATCTAGTTATTTTTATTATATCTTATTATTCTTATGTCTGCACACTTTTTCGGCGCGTAACTCGTCCCACACGGTTTGTCGTAGACCCATAAATTAGGGCTCAAATCGACCGGCTTATTGAGGAGAGGTGTGCTATGACTTTTATAAGCGATCGGGTGCAGGATTTCCGAAAGGGGGGCGAAAAACCACCCAAAAAATCCCATTGACTTAACATTGCGCCCAACTTTGACGAGTCATAGCTCCGCTCGAGGATTTTGTAGAAACATGTGGGTTACAACATTTGAAGAGGGTGGTAGGCTCTGTAAGAACATGGATCACAATGGGGTGTAAGTTGTACCCCTGGGGTGTAAGAGGTGCCCAAAAGTGCCCCAATGAAAAGTCAATGGGGCAAAATCCCATAGACTTACCATTGCAAAAATTTTGACGGGTCATAGGTCCGAGCCAGGATTTCATAGAAACATGTGGGTTACTTAATTTGAAGAGGGTGCTAGACTCTGTCAGGACGTCCCCCACAATGGGGTGTAAGGTTACCATAGCAACCATTTTGGGCACCCTAGCAACCTATACCATAGACTGCCATTATAAAATGCCCGGATGGATATCTTTGCACCACAGTGTCATAGAGACATGGGGGTGGGCTCATTTTACTCAGGCATCCAATCAGTCTCTCAGGATCCTTACAGACGTACTAAGCCACGCCCCTAGCAACCACTTTTGAGCACCCTAGCAACATAAAATACAAACAGTTATATCTCGGCATCAGAACATCGTAGAGACACGGGGGTTGGACCGTTTTACTTGTGACTAGGGGTGTAACAATTGGGCACATCATTGGCCACTCCCAAGCCACGCCCCTAGCAACCAAATTTGAGCACCCTAGCAACCGAATAAACAAAGCCTTATATCTCCGCATCAGAACATCGTAGAGACACGGGGTTTGGACCGTTTTACTTGTGACTCGGAGTGTAATCACTGGGCACATCATTGGCCACTCCCAAGCCACGCCCCTAGCAACCAAATACAGTACCCTAGCAACAGAGTAAACAAAGCCTTATATCTCCGCATCAGAACATCGTAGAGACACGGGGGTTGGACCGTTTTACTTGTGACTCGGAGTGTAATCACTGGGCACATAATTGGCCACTCCCAAGCCACGCCCCTAGCAACCAAATACAGTACCCTAGCAACAGAGTAAACAAAGCCTTATATCTCCGCATCAGAACATCGTAGAGACACGGGGGTTGGACCGTTTTACTTGTGACTCGGAGTGTAATCACTGGGCTCATCATTGGCCACTCCCAAGCCACGCCCCTAGCAACCAAATACAGTACCCTAGCAACAGAGTAAACAAAGCCTTATATCTCCGCATCAGAACATCGTAGAGACATGGGGGTTGGACCGTTTGACTCATAACTCGAAGGGTAATCACTAGTGGATGCCATTTTTTTCCCTAGCAACCAAATACAGTACCCTAGCAACAGAGTAAACAAAGCCTTATATCTCCGCATCAGAACATCGTAGAGACATGGGGGTTGGACCGTTTGACTCATAACTCGGAGGGTAATCATTAGTTGATCCCATTTTTTTCCCTAGCAACCAAATACAGTACCCTAGCAACAGAGTAAACAAAGCCTTATATCTCCACATCAGAACATCGTAGAGACACGGGGTTGGACCGTTTGACTCATTACTCGGAGGGTAATCACTAGTGGATGCAATTTTTTTCCCTAGCAACCAAATACAGTACCCTAGCAACAGAGTAAACAAAGCCTTATATCTCCGCATCAGAACATCGTAGAGACATGGGGGTTGGACTGTTTGACTCATAACTCGGAGGGTAATCACTAGTGGATGCAATTTTTTCCCTAGCAACCAGATACAGTACCCTAGCAACAGAGTAAACAAAGCCTTATATCTCCGCATCAGAACATCGTAGAGACACGGGGGTTGGATCGTTTGACTTTTGGCTTGGAGTATAATCATAAATTGTCCCACGAAACTTGCCACGGCAAGCACCACTTCACATTTTCTTCAGGAAATGTACCTATCTAGTTATTATTATTATTATTATTCTTATGTCTGCACACTTTTTCGGCGCGTAACTCGTCCCGCACGGTTTGCCGTAGTCCCATGAAAGAGGGCTCAAATCGACCGGTTTTTTGAGGAGATGGTGGCTATGACTTTTATAAGCGGTCGGGTGCAGAATTTCCGAAAGGGGGGCAAAAAACCACCCGAAAAATCCCATTGACTTAACATTACGCCAAACTTTGACAAGTCATAGCTCCGCTCGAGGATTTTGTAGAAACATGTGGGTTACAACATTTGAAGAGGGTGGTAGACTCTGTAAGAACATACATCACAATGGGGTGTAAGTTGTACCCCTGGGGTGTAAGAGGTGCCCAAAAATGCCCAATGAAAAGTCAATGGGGGAAAATCCCATAGACTTAACATTGCAAAAACTTTGACGGGTCACAGGTCCGAGCGAGGATTTCGTAGAAGCATGTGGGTTACTAAATTTGAAGAGGGTGCTAGACTCTGTCAGGACGTCCCCGCAATGGGGTTGTAATGTTACCCTAGCAACCATTTTGGGCACCCTAGCAACCTATCCCATAGACTGCCATTACAAAATGCCCAGAGGGATATCTTTGCACCACAGTGTCACAGAGACATGGGGGTGGGCTCATTTTACTCAGGCATCCAATCAGCCTCTCAAGACCCTTGCAGAGTTACTAAGCCACGCCCCTAGCAACCACTTTTGAGCACCCTAGCAACATAAATTCAAACAGTTATATCTCGGCATCAGAACATCGTAGCGACACGGGGGTTGGACCGTTTTACTTGTGACTCGGAGTGTAATCACTTGCCACATCATTGGCCACTCCCAAGCCACGCCCCTAGCAACCAAATATGAGCACCCTAGCAACGGAATAAACAAATCGTTATATCTCCGCATCAGAAAATCGTAGAGACACGGGGGTTGGACCGTTTTACTCGTGACTCAGAGGGTAATCATTAGTGGATGCCAAGAGGTATTAAGCCACGCCCCTAGCAACCAAATATGAGCACCCTAGCAACCGAATAAACAAAGCCTTATATCTCCGCATCAGAAAATCGTAGAGACACGGGGGTTGGACCGTTTTACTCATGACTCAGAGGGTAATCACTAGTGGATGCCAAGTTGTATTAAGCCACGCCCATAGCAACCAAATATGAGCACCCTAGCAACGGAATAAACAAATCGTTATATCTCTGCATCAGAAAATCGTAGAGACACGGGGGTTGGACCGTTTTACTCGTGACTCAGAGGGTAATCATTAGTGGATGCCAAGAGGTATTAAGCCACGCCCCTAGCAACCAAATATGAGCACCCTAGCAACCGAATAAACAAAGCCTTATATCTCCGCATCAGAAAATCGTAGAGACACGGGGGTTGGACCGTTTTACTCGTGACTCAGAGGGAAATCAGTAGTGGATGCCAAGAGGTATTAAGCCACGCCCCTAGCAACCAAATATGAGCACCCTAGCAACCGAATAAACAAATCATTATATCTCCACATCAGAAAATCGTAGAGACACGGGGGTTGGACCGTTTTACTCGTGACTTGGAGTGTTATCACTGGTGGATGCCAATTTTCTCCCTAGCAACCAAATACAGTACCCTGGCAACAGAGTAAACAAAGCCTTATATCTCCGCATCAGAACATCATAGAGACACTGGGGTGGACCGTTTTACTTTTGGCTTGGAGTATAATCATAAATTGTCCCTCGAAATTTGCCACGGCAAGCACCACTTCACATTTTCTTCAGGAAATGTACCTATCTAGTTATTTTTATTATATCTTATTATTCTTATGTCTGCACACTTTTTCGGCGCGTAACTCGTCCCACACGGTTTGTCGTAGACCCATAAATTAGGGCTCAAATCGACCGGCTTATTGAGGAGAGGTGTGCTATGACTTTTATAAGCGATCGGGTGCAGGATTTCCGAAAGGGGGGCGAAAAACCACCCAAAAAATCCCATTGACTTAACATTGCGCCCAACTTTGACGAGTCATAGCTCCGCTCGAGGATTTTGTAGAAACATGTGGGTTACAACATTTGAAGAGGGTGGTAGGCTCTGTAAGAACATGGATCACAATGGGGTGTAAGTTGTACCCCTGGGGTGTAAGAGGTGCCCAAAAGTGCCCCAATGAAAAGTCAATGGGGCAAAATCCCATAGACTTACCATTGCAAAAATTTTGACGGGTCATAGGTCCGAGCCAGGATTTCATAGAAACATGTGGGTTACTTAATTTGAAGAGGGTGCTAGACTCTGTCAGGACGTCCCCCACAATGGGGTGTAAGGTTACCATAGCAACCATTTTGGGCACCCTAGCAACCTATACCATAGACTGCCATTATAAAATGCCCGGATGGATATCTTTGCACCACAGTGTCATAGAGACATGGGGGTGGGCTCATTTTACTCAGGCATCCAATCAGTCTCTCAGGATCCTTACAGACGTACTAAGCCACGCCCCTAGCAACCACTTTTGAGCACCCTAGCAACATAAAATACAAACAGTTATATCTCGGCATCAGAACATCGTAGAGACACGGGGGTTGGACCGTTTTACTTGTGACTAGGGGTGTAACAATTGGGCACATCATTGGCCACTCCCAAGCCACGCCCCTAGCAACCAAATTTGAGCACCCTAGCAACCGAATAAACAAAGCCTTATATCTCCGCATCAGAACATCGTAGAGACACGGGGTTTGGACCGTTTTACTTGTGACTCGGAGTGTAATCACTGGGCACATCATTGGCCACTCCCAAGCCACGCCCCTAGCAACCAAATACAGTACCCTAGCAACAGAGTAAACAAAGCCTTATATCTCCGCATCAGAACATCGTAGAGACACGGGGGTTGGACCGTTTTACTTGTGACTCGGAGTGTAATCACTGGGCACATAATTGGCCACTCCCAAGCCACGCCCCTAGCAACCAAATACAGTACCCTAGCAACAGAGTAAACAAAGCCTTATATCTCCGCATCAGAACATCGTAGAGACACGGGGGTTGGACCGTTTTACTTGTGACTCGGAGTGTAATCACTGGGCTCATCATTGGCCACTCCCAAGCCACGCCCCTAGCAACCAAATACAGTACCCTAGCAACAGAGTAAACAAAGCCTTATATCTCCGCATCAGAACATCGTAGAGACATGGGGGTTGGACCGTTTGACTCATAACTCGAAGGGTAATCACTAGTGGATGCCATTTTTTTCCCTAGCAACCAAATACAGTACCCTAGCAACAGAGTAAACAAAGCCTTATATCTCCGCATCAGAACATCGTAGAGACATGGGGGTTGGACCGTTTGACTCATAACTCGGAGGGTAATCATTAGTTGATCCCATTTTTTTCCCTAGCAACCAAATACAGTACCCTAGCAACAGAGTAAACAAAGCCTTATATCTCCACATCAGAACATCGTAGAGACACGGGGTTGGACCGTTTGACTCATTACTCGGAGGGTAATCACTAGTGGATGCAATTTTTTTCCCTAGCAACCAAATACAGTACCCTAGCAACAGAGTAAACAAAGCCTTATATCTCCGCATCAGAACATCGTAGAGACATGGGGGTTGGACTGTTTGACTCATAACTCGGAGGGTAATCACTAGTGGATGCAATTTTTTCCCTAGCAACCAGATACAGTACCCTAGCAACAGAGTAAACAAAGCCTTATATCTCCGCATCAGAACATCGTAGAGACACGGGGGTTGGATCGTTTGACTTTTGGCTTGGAGTATAATCATAAATTGTCCCACGAAACTTGCCACGGCAAGCACCACTTCACATTTTCTTCAGGAAATGTACCTATCTAGTTTATAATTATTATTCTTCTTTTTCTGGACACTTTTTCGGCGCGTAACTCGTCCCGCACGGTTTAACGTAGTCCCACGAAAGAGGGCTCAAATCGACCGGATTATTGAGGAGAGGTGTGCTATGACTTTTATAAGGGATCGGGTGCAGGATTTCTGAAAGGGGGGCAAAAAACCACCCGAAAAATCCCATTGACTTAACATTGCGCCCAACTTTGACAGGTCATAGCTCCGCTAGAGGATTTTATAGAAACATGTGGGTTACAACATTTGAAGAGGGTGGTAGGCTCTATAAGAACATGGATCACAATGGGGTGTAAGTTGTACCCCTGGGGTGTAAGAGGCACCCAAAAATTCCCATTGACTTATAATGGGGCAGGAAACATGCCCATATAAGGGAATAAAACAGTTCCAGATGGGATATCTTTGCTTTACAGTGTCATAGAGATAAGTGGGTGGGCTCATTTCACTCGGGCATCCAATCAGTCTCTCAGGATCATCCCAGAGCTATTAAGCCACGCCCCTAGCAACAATTTTGGGCACCCTAGCAACATCTCCCATAGACTGCCATTATAAAATGCCCAGATGGATATCTTTGCATCACACTGTCACAGAGACATGGGGGTGGGCTCATTTTACTCAGGCACCCAATCAGTCTCTCAGGATCCTTACATAGGTATTAAGCCACGCCCCTAGCAACCACTTTTGAGCACCCTAGCAACTTAAAATTCAAACAGTTATATCTCGGCATCAGAACATCGTAGAGACACGGGGGTTGGACCGTTTGACTCATGACTCAGAGTGTAATCATTATGGGATGCCAATTTTTTCCCTAGCAACCAAATACAGTACCCTAGCAACAGAGTAAACAAAGCCTTATATCTCGGCATCAGAACATCGTAAAGACACGGGGGTTGGACCGTTTGACTCGTGACTCGGAGTGTAATCATTATGGGATGCCAATTTTTTCCCTAGCAACCAAATACAGTACCCTAGCAACAGAGTAAACAAAGCCTTATATCTCCGCATCAGAACATCGTAGAGACACGGGGGTTGGACCGTTTGACTCGTGACTCAGAGTGTAATCACTATGGGATGCCAATTTTTTCCCTAGCAACCAAATACAGTACCCTAGCAACAGAGTAAACAAAGCCTAATATCTTCGCATCAGAACATCGTAGAGACACAGGAGTTGGATCGTTTTACTTTTGGCTTGGAGTATAATCATATATGTTCCCCAGATTTTGCCACGGCAAGCACCACTCACATTTTCTTCAGGAAATGTACCTATCTAGTTATTATTATTATTATTATTATTCTGAGACTAAAATTTCTAACTCTAACTCGTCCTAGAGCTTTCAAGCTACAGCCATCAAACTTTGGACATACCTTCGGTCTGATCTGACTCGAGTTGCTATATCTTTTCTAACTGATGGGACCTTCCGAATTCCTAAACGGGGCGCTGAAACACCCCAAAATTTCCATTGACTTAACATTGAGACAAACTTTGACGGGTCATAGCTGCGAGTGAGAAACTTGTAGAAACTTGTGGCTTACCACATTTAAGGAGGCTGACAGGCTCTGTAAGAACATACCTCACAATGGGGTGTAAGCTGTACCCCTGGGGTGTAAGGGGCCCCCAAAATTTCCCATTGACTTATAATGGGGCAGGAAACATGCCCATAAAAGGGAATAAAAGCGTCCCAGATGGAATATCTTCACTTTAGAGTGTCTTAGAGACATGGGGGTGGGCTAATTTTACTCAAGCATCCAATCAGTCTCTTAGGATCACCCCAGAGCTATTAAGCCACGCCCCTAGCAACAATTTTGGGTACCCTAGCAACATCTCCCATAGACTACCATTATAAAAAGCCCAGATGGATATCTTTGCACCAGAGTGTCATAGAGACATAGGGGTGGGCTCATTTTACTCAGGCATCCAATCAGTCTCTTGGGATTCTTATTGAGGTATTAAGCCACGCCCCTAGCAACAAAATATGAAGACCCTAGCAACATAATAAACAAAGCCTTATATCTCTGGATCTGAACATCGTAGAGACACAGGGGGTTGGACCGTTTTACTTGTGGCTTGAAGGTGTATCATTATGGGATGCCAATTTTCTCCCTAGCAACCAAACTTAGTACCCTAGCAACGGAATAAACAAAGCCTTATATCTCCGCATCAGAACATCTGTAGAGACACGGGGGTTGGACCGTTTTACTTGTGGCTTGAAGTGTGATCATTATGGGATGCCAATTTTCTCCCTAGCAACCAAACTTAGTACCCTAGCAACGGAATAAACAAAGCCTTATATCTCCGCATCAGAACATCTGTAGAGACACGGGGGTTGGACCGTTTTACTTGTGGCTTGAAGGGTGATCATTATGGGATGCAATTTTCTCCCTAGCAACCAAACTTAGTACCCTAGCAACGCAATAAATGTTAGCTTCATGCTATCTTCCTGCTAATCATGCTAGCTTCATGCTAATTATGCTAACATCATGCTAGCTTCATGCTAATCATACTAGCTTCATGCTAATCATGCTAACATCATGCTAGCTTCATGCTAATCATGCTAGCATCATGCTAACTTCATGCTAATCATGCTAACATCATGCTAGCTTCATGCTAATCATGCTAACATCATGCTAGCTTCATGCTAGCTTCATGCTAATTATGCTAACATCATGCTAGCTTCATGCTAATCATACTAGCTTCATGCTAATCATGCTAACATCATGCTAGCTTCATGCTAACATCATGCTAGCTTCATGCTAATCATGCTATCTTCATGCTAGCTTCATGCTAATCATGCTAGCATCATGCTAATCATGCTAACATCATGCTAGCTTCAGGCTAATCATGCTAGCATCATGCTAGCTTCATGCTAGCTTCATGCTAATCATGCTAACTTCATGCTAGCTTCATGCTAATCATGCTAGCATCATGCTAGCTTCATGCTAATCATGCTAACTTCATGCTAGCTTCATGCTAATCATGCTAGCATCATGCTAGCTTCATGCTAATCATACTAGCTTCATGCTAATCATGTTAACATCATGCTAGCTTCATGCTAATCATGCTAGCTTCATGCTAATCATGCTAGCTTCATGCTAATCATGTTAGCATCATGCTAATCATGCTAGCATCATGCTAGCTTCATGCTAATCATGCTAGCATCATGCTAATCATGCTAGCATCATACTAGCTTCATGCTAATCATGCTAGCATCATGCTAGCTTTATGCTAATCATGCTATCATCATGCTAGCCTCATGTTAAATTATGCTAGCTTCATGCTAGCTTCATGCTAAATCATGCTAGCTTCATGCTAAATCATGTTCGCTTCATGTTAAATCATGCTAGCTTTATCTTAAATCATGATAGCTTCATGCTAAGTTGTCAAACTCTACTCTCAGACTAGGCTTTCTCAAGCCAACATAAAGTTTGTTCCGACGAACTTTTCTATCTAGTTTTATATACTGTTGAATAGTTTAATCTACATCAACGTGTCATATTTTCTAAAATAAATGAATATTTTTCTGATTCCATATTTATTTAAATAAGTCAGAAACATCTTTGCTGTGTCCTGCTGACAGGCGCGGTGGGCGCGTGCAACAGGTGACGCAAATTATAGGTCCTCCGAGGGTTAGACTGTCTCATTTCAGTTCTCTTCGCGGACTTCTGAGGCTGCCACCTTGAAAGACCGAGTGCTCCCCTTTTAAGGTTGTATGCTTAAAAGGTCGCAGCCCTTGAATTGGGACACAGCTTCTTTCTGCACGTAATACACTTTTGACAGATTGCTTGTGTTTCCGCCCTTACATGCAAACATCTTGTTGCACTTACCTGTATGACAACGAGCGTTGTCTGCATCAACTCTAGTGAAGTATAACCACACTTTTGAATGTTTTGCTCTATCCGCCATCGTCACTCTTTGTATTAAGCGGTAGTTTTCGTCCTGTTATGCGTGTGTGTGCGCCGCGCTCGTTGTTGTTGTTGTGTTTGACAGACAGACAGCCTCCGCGGAGCGCATGAGAGATCTCGCAGATCTCTCATACAAACGTCTTAATCGCAAATTAGAAATGTTTGGTGAGATAAAATGTGCACGAAAACATTATTAAGCAAGAATACATAGTACATGTATTTTTTATTTTTTTCTCCAGGACCGAAAGCAGAACCGATAGCGTCAGATCTTACTGATACTACGGTCTTTCATAATTTAGCCCCGGGGCCAGTTTAATACCGGGTTTCGGTACCCATCCCTAGTTACAGCAGCAAAGTCCTTGATTATTACGCCAGAATGAGAGTATAGTTCCTAGCCTAGAAAATCGCTACTTTCAATTTTCTGTCGGTCTTAGTACACAATGTAACTCCAGTTTTAAACAGGAAAAATATCGAAACTCTTTGGTTATTTTTTTAGGCGCGATGCTAATGGTCTAATCAGATTCAATGGATTATGCTAAGCTATGCTAAAAGTGTTACCGCCAGACCCAGAGATCGGGTAAATGGATTCCAAAATGGTAAGAATAAAATGTTTAACTCTAGGGGAGCTGGAAAATGAGCATATTTTCAAAGGAGTGGAGTGTACCTTTAACTCCCCATTTAAAAAAATACTATATTAAGCAGTGTCCAAATATAAACTTGTGCTTCTCACACGGTCATCCTGGTGACTCTGACTGTATTAATGTTCCTGTAGCTTAGCAGCAGTAGCAGCGGGTTTGATCCCACATACTGATAAAATGTAGAGCTTGTAATGGATAAAAACATTTGCCAAATGCATAATGTTAATGTATCGTGCAGGTTGTTCAGGGATACAGTTGGGTCTGCCCCAGGCTGTGCCGCCCCAGTATAACGCCCTGAAAGAGTGCAGCCCTGAGGTGCTAAACACCCGTCTCCGAGTCCTCTACCACTTCTCTGACCTCATGTACAAGTCTTGGAGACTTCTTAACCTTGACCCCTGCAGCCAGGTTTGTTCAATCAATAACACACGCATTTAAGCTTCACAGCTACTTCCAAAAGTAGACACGACTGCATAATGTTTCGCTGAAACGAAACGGTATCTCAGTTCCTGCCAAGAACTCTTTCTATTTTTTACTAAGCAAGCATGTTTTTATCACTAAACAAATTGATTTGTGTTGGTCGATATCCAAGCGAGATCTTCGTCTGACTCTTTCTGGCTGCTCTCCAGGTGAACGTTTCCCGGTATAGCTCAGGTACGGCTGCCATCGTGCAGGGTCAGCTACGAGGCCTGCTGTCACCGAAAGTCAACACCCTTCCTCTCGTTCGCACTATCGGCAGAACCATGACCCAAGGAAAGACCTACGGCCCGCAGATCACAGTCAAGAGAATCTCTACTAGGTACTTTTAAGTCGAACAATCATTTTGCAACAGAAATGCCGTCAGAACAGTACCTAAGTCTGTCCTCATGTTCACAGGGGGCGCTCTAGCAAGCCCATCTTTGTACAGATCGCCAAGCAAGTGGTGAACCTGAACCCCACCGAACTGCGTTTGCCCTCCAGAGCATGGAAGGTGAAGTTGGTGGGCGAAGGTGCGGACGATGCAGGGGGTGTGTTCGACGACACCATCACCGAAATGTGCCAGGTTTGATCAACTAACAGGATATCCTTTTTGTTCAGATGTCTGCATACAACAAAACTTCAAACTGTGTACTGTTTTTTTATTCAGGAGTTGCAGTCTGGTGTTGTGGACCTGCTCATTCACACTCCAAACAGCAGCGCAGATGTTGGTAGCAACACGGACAGGTAGGTTATATACGGTAATTTTTACACTGTGCATGCACAATGTCATTTTCCCTTAAACAGCAATGCAATCGATTTTTTCCGCTAACCTCTGTTGTTTGACCAGATTCTTGCTGAACCCAGCGGCTGCCTCAGACGATCATATGGTGCAGTTTCGTTTCTTGGGTATTCTGATGGCCGTGGCCATTCGAACAAAAAAGCCCCTGGATCTGCACCTGGCACCGTGGGTTTGGAAACAGATGTGCTGTATTCCTCTGGGAGCGGCCGACCTGGAGGAGGTGGATCTGCTCACGTACCGCTCCCTTCAGGGCATCTTGCACTTGGACAACAGTGTGATCAATGAAGAGAACTTCACAGTGGTGAGTAGAGATTTCTGATCGAAATATTCAACATGTTGAATATTTGCAATCGGAGCGGCCCCGATAAGATTAAGCTGCTCAACACACCGCGCACAACAGGAAAATCTGATAAGATAATCGGTGCAACTGCGAAGACGATCGAGACTTTACTTAGGATTGTCATAAAAAATTTAGGGAAAATCAGCCCAAATTCAGCCTGATTATCTTGTGGTATGTACCTGGCTTTAAGCAGGGGTTTTTAAACTTTATGACTGCAAGGACCCCCAAATATGATGAACTTTATTCAAGGGACCCCGTCCTAAATTATATTTCCGTTTATATATTTTTTGGATAAAAACATTTAAACTTTATTAGATAAATACAGGGTTACCACATGTCTTGGAATTGTCTTGAATATTATAACATTTTTAAAGGTCTATTCCAGACATTGAAAGTCGGAAATTTTATTATTTTGTCCAAGTCATGGAATATCAGGGATTTTTGTTTGTTGCTTTAATTTTTAGTTTTAATTTATCAAAATGTAATCCACTTGGTAACTTGTGTCGTAAGGAATACCGTTTCCGGGTCCAAGCATCTGCAAACTACACTTTAAACAGCTGTCTATTCATTTTTATGAAATCACTACACTGCATTATACCGGACATAGGTCATGGAAATTCAGCTTTGTTTTCAAATTATTGGCTATGTAGTAGATTTAAAAAAAAAAAATGATTTGTGTTTTTTCCCAAAAAACTTCTGGGGACCCCTTAGAACCTTCTGGGCTTTCCTGGACCCCAGTTTAAAAACCGCTGCCTTAATGAATGTGTTTTTGAAGTTTGCTAATTTAAAACAGTGATCTTTTTTAACTGATTCCTCACCAGCATTTTTTTCACAAAATGCCTTCCACGAAAATGTTCTTCTAAAAATATATAAACATAAGGGCTGGGAAAAGATTAATCGCATACAAAATAAAAGTATATATTTTTTTAATTATTGTGTATATTTAACCACACACACATACATATGTCAGATTTTTTTTATTGATTTTTTTTAATATTTTTTTACATTTATATAGAATATATAAAAATATAAATAAATGTATGTACACAAATAAATGTTTCTTAAATACATACATGAATGTGTGTGTATTTATATTTACATAATAATTACACACATCACACACTCATATATATTATGCCAAAAATCACTTTTATTTTGTATGTGATATATAAAAGTTTCTTTTTTTCTGCTTATAAACTCTTAAATATAGGTATTTTTCTTAAAAAATAAAAAAGCTTAAATAATTGCGTTTTTGTGAAGGAATTTTGTTAGAGATCAGATTCAGAACGATTATCAAACACACAGAGTTTAAAATTAGTAAATATTTTTTTGCTCCAGTTTTTTTATAAGTGGATAAAAAATTGGATCTAGTGGATAATCGCCGTATTACAGATTACTAGGGCTGGGCAAAAAAAAGATTTTTCGATTAATCGGTTTTTTTAAACGTGGTCGATTAAAAAATCGATTCTCAAAGAGCAGAATCGATTTTTTTCATATTTATTTCCGTAAACATTAAACGGAGGAATGGAAGCATTTTAGATTTTGCAAGCAAGACTTGTGGCTTTTAATTTCTTTTTATTAATTACCCACTTGTAAACTGCTGTCACTGTTCTTTTTTATTAATATAGTATTTGTATTAAATCTATATTCATTGAGTTGAATCGAGAATCGAATATAAAAATCTACCAGAGAACTGGAATCGAAAATGTAATCGAGAATCGGAATCGAATCGATTTGATAGCTTGTGAATCGAAATCGAATCGATCTGGACCATCTGAATCGATACCCAGCCCTACAGATTACCATATAAATTCATCAGGTTTTTTATGCATTTTTTTCTCTTAATTGACGAGATAACTCGTCAATGGGAGTGAAAGGGTTAATGACAAATGTTCGAATAAGCATGTGACAAATATTGGAATCCACCAATGGTTGTTAGTTAAAATCCTAGGGGTGCATCCCTTGAGGTGAGAGTGCATCATGGGTCATCCATTCATATCATTAAGACACTTTAACCAAATGCACTGAAATCTCTGCAGTCATTACAGTATCTACAAAGCCAGTATTTGAAATTTCACTGTTTGGTTCTGAATGCATCTTTTTTTCTGTTTATAGATGATCCCTCTGTACTCATTCGTGGCCCACAGTGCCAATGGGACGTTGGTTCCTGTGGTTCCCGGAGGTCACAACCTTCCTCTGACCTTCTCCAACAGAAACGAGTATGTGGAGAGAGCCCTGAACTACAGACTTCATGAGATGGACAGACAGGTACACATAACACGATTCTCCTCTGGAGAACTGACTGTGACGGAGCTACATCATAAACTTTGCATCCTGTGCTACTATTAATAACACAACTGCTAAAATTCTCATGTTGAATTCATATGCTAAAAGCATTGTCAGCTTTGACGTACAACATTTGCATGGGTTCCTGTAGGTGGCGGCTGTGCGGGAAGGCATGTCGTCCATCATTCCCGTCCCATTGCTTTCCCTGCTCACGGCGAGACAGCTGGAGCAGCTGGTATGTGGCCTGCCCGAGGTTTCTGTGGAGATGCTGAAAAAGGTGGTTCGTTATCGTGACATCACCAACAACCACCAGCTTATTGGCTGGCTGTGGCAGAGCCTCGAGGAATTCACCAATGAAGAGAGAGTTTTGTTCTTGCGCTTCGTGTCCGGACGTTCCAGGCTGCCGTCCAATCCGGCAGACATCACGCAGAAGTTTCAAATCATAAAAGTTGATCGGGTAAGAAAATCATTGGGTGTTGGAATTAGGGGCTGCATGATATTGAAGAAAAATTTTATATTTTTATAACTTAATATGGACTTTATTTATGGACATAATCTAGATTATATAACAAACAACGTTTACATTTATTATTTCTGATTGTTGATCTTCCATACATCAGAAAAACTAACCCTGGACCACCAAACCAGTAGCACGAGTATATTTGTAGCAATAGCCAAAAATACATTGTATGGGTCAAAATTATATTTTGTATGCCAAAAATCATTAGGATTAGGGATGCTCCGATCAGGATTTTTTGCAACCGATACAGATTTGTTGTCTTTGTGATCGGCCGATACCAATGACGATACAGATTCCTCAAGCTGATGCAAGCTCTTTGGTGACTGTAACTGTTAACATTTTTTCTAGATAAAGTAATACCACAGATTTTGCTTTGTTATATTACTTGAAGTAATTAGGTATATTATTCTTTTAATAGAAAATGAAATAAATCAGCACAACAAATATTTTTCTGCAAAGACAAATTTTATATTCCCCTTAAAAAAGCTTATGTCTGTTAAAAGTAAGGAAAATTAATTGCAACCACATTCAGGAGCCCTGTGATGACAAAACTAAACAGAAAGATCGGTTCATGAGGTCGGCAAATTAAGCGATCGAGTCATTTAATATCGCTATTGGCCGATACCGATCTGCAGCCGATCGATCGGAGCATCCCTGAGATATTAAGTAAAGATCATGTTCCATAAAGATATTTTATCATTATATTTATCATTAGTAATATGTGCTCATTTGAACAATTTTAAATTCTATCTTCTCAATAATTTTTGCACCCTTGGATTCCAGATTCTCAAAAAGTTTCCAAATATTTAAAAAATTTACGCTTATGAATGGTTTTGTTTTGATATATTGTGCTACCCTAGTAGAAATTACATTTAGTCTCAAGCTGTCTGGAAAACGTAAACTTTTTCCCCGCCATTGACGAGTTATTTTGTCAATTAAGAGAAAAAATTTCCCTGCCAATGACGCTTTTTTTCTAGCTAGTTTTACGGTCTTATCTACTAGATGGGGTTATTACTCAATTTATAAAAAACTGAAGCAAAAATAAAAAAAATTACATATTAAACTTGATCATTTTACATTTGATCTCTAACAAAATTCCTTTTATAAAGATTATTTCAAAAAATAAAGTAACCTACCCATATTTAAGAGGTTAGAGAACAAATGAAGATAGGATGAAATGTTTTTCCTGTTTTGTTTGTTTGTTTGTAAGCAGGGTCTGTTCTTTTATTTGATATATTTGTATGTTTATATATTATAAAAAGAAAATTTTCCTGAAAGGCATTTTGTGAAACTTTTGTGAAAATCACAAAAAATGCTGGCGGGCAACTTTTTTTTATAAAAGGCTGGCGTGAAATGAGCTAAGCAAACTCAACATTACACAACTCAAAACCATTTCTTAGAACAGGTGTAGCATCCTGGATAGGAACAGCGCTTTTCTCGCCAGTGTTTTTTTTTTTTAAGTTGCCAGCCAGCGCCAGCATTTTTCATGAATTTCACAAAGGTTTAATGCCTTCCAGAAAATGGGAGGCTGCCATTTGGTTTTTCATCACTATACATGACGTTAAATAGTTGCAATAAAACTCGTTCTAAACAAGTCTTCAATCAGTAGATTAGAAAATGATGTGAAACAGAAGATGAGAGTTATAAACCCACACAGGCAGCAGGTGGCGATATTTAGTCCACATTTCATTAAAAATACAGCATCAGGTCTTCTGTTTAGCCCTTCACAGAGATATGAATAATACAGAAAAAAAATGAAGAATAATTCAGAAAACATACTAATGAAAGAAGATCAGAATCTGAGAGGTAAGAATATGTGAGTGAGAAATATCTGGTAGAGGTCTTTTCGGGTCCAAAGAACTGTACCCGACCCGAAATGACCCGAATCACTTTTTACCTGGACCGATGTGCATATATATATATATATATATATATATATATATATATATATATATATATATATATATTTTTTTTTTTTTTTTTTTTTTTTAAAGAAAGACCCTACCTGAGACAAACTCGACAAAATTATTTTTTACATGTAATTTTTTTTTAACTCAACTGCACCGAAGTGTGTGCAGTCTGCAGCCCCCCCATGCACCAGTCAGACAGAAATAAACCCTGGTGGCCTTCCAACCAATTTTGGCCGATGCTCCATTTATTTTCCTTGTTATCTGACAATGACATAGGGTGGCCATTCGTGCCAGTTCCGCCGAGCACATCCCAAACATGTTTTCGGGTTCGTTCTCCAGAAGTTGCGTTGGTCGACCGCATACGTCATCAAGGTTAATTTCAGAAAAGCAACCGTTACATTTCAAGGTAAGAATGAAACTACAATGATTGTATGTCTTAAAAGAAATAAATCTTAATTTTCTAATGTATTTTAACTGAAATGTGAGAACCTCGATGACGTATGCGGTCGAGCAACGCGACTTCCAGAGAACGAACTCGAAAACATGTTCGGGACGTGTCCGGCGGAACTGGCACGAATGGCCACAATGACACCAAGGTCACCGAGGCACACGTGAAACTCAGGTCGGGTTTTCGGATCTAAGTGGACCCGTGAAGACCTCTAATTGAAGGCAAATTTAAAGTATTAAGTATATACACTGCAAACATTTATTTTTAAGAAAGACCCAACATTTTAGACCAAAAATATCAAAGCTTTGTGCTTAAACCACGCAAAAAAATCTGCCAATGGGGTAAGCTAAATTTTCTTAACATTTTTCTTGAATTTAGTGTTTAAGAAAAATGTTCAAGATTTTTTTGCTTACACCATTTGCAGATTTTTTTGCTTGTTTTTTTTTTTTTTTGTTTTTTTTTTGCACAAAATCACTTAAATTTGATATTTTTGGTCTAAAAAGTAGACTTATTTTATTGGAGCGTTTTGCTCATCAAGAAAAAGCATCTTAATTTAAGAATTTTTTGATATTTTTACTGAAAACAAGACAAAAATACTACGAATTTTATTTTATATCATTTTTTTTTGCAGTGCAAGTCTTCATAGTCGGGGTACCTATTAAAGGTCATTTTTTTTTTAGTTTATGCAAGAGATGTTTACATACAAATAGGTCTCTGGTGTCAAGCAATTTTAGGATATTTTAGTATTTTCAACAGTATGCAAATGTTTTGTTTTTATCCTCCTCTTTCTGTTCTTTCAACAGCCTGTGAACGGCCTCCCCACAGCTCAGACCTGTTTCTTCCAGCTCCGCCTTCCTCCCTACACAAGCCAGGCAATACTAGCCGAGCGCCTACGCTATTCCATTCACAACTGTCCATCTATAGACATGGACAACTATATGCTGTCTCGCAACACCGACCCGGCCGACGGGTCTGATACAGAATACTGAAATGCTGCTGGTTGTTACTCTCAATGCACACAAAACAACCACAAAATAACCCTTCTGTCATATCCTATACTGTACTGTATACCTTTGGTTGGTGTTTTTATTCAAACATGCAATACAGTTCTCATCATGAAGTGTCATGTGCTGTACATACAGTACCCAGAATGCACTGCAGCAGTCAGTTCTAGCACCAGGACAATTTATTTATTCATTTTTATATACTGTATTCATGTCCTTGAACGTTCCAGGATACTTCCTAAAAATGAAAAAATAATAATAATACTTGTGCCTAAAAAAGTCACAAGGTTGCTTAGTTAGTGAAGGGAAGTTCGGCTTGATTTGTCGCCGTGAGCACTTGGCAGCTAGCTTCCTTGCGTCCCAGTTCATGCCAAAGGCTTTTAAACTATGGTACTGTACGTAATCAAATGAGTAAATAACAAAAGTGCTGTTAGTAATATAAAGAACGCACCGTAGAGCAATCACGATATTTGGGAGTGGTGCGTTTGTGTCGATAAATGAGGCTTGTATCTTAAATGAATGTATACTTGCTAATGCCGTGCGCATGTGTGCACTCGAAAGTACTTTTATTTGCCAAACATGGTTCGCTGTACATTAAATAGGATTTAATGAATTTTAGCCTTTTTGCAACTGTGAAGAAATGTGTGGATGGATTTGGTGATTTTGTGTCGGGCGTTCTTTACACTCGGAGAACGCTGGTTTGTTATGCCGATACATTTTTTGTGTGTATGTGTGTCTTTTGGGCTTGTATGCCACACGTTTTGATTGTTTGTACTCGTGTGGTAAAATTGTGAAAGCCCCTTCTACTTTACTGTAGAAGATTTGATGATATATGTATGCAGTGGTTTACAGTATTGCTAAATTATTGTTAGTTATTTTTGGATTATTTATCCGAGTGAGCTTTTTGTGTTGAAAGAGAGATAAACTCCATTTGTTAATGACACTGTGTGCATTGCGCTTTGGCAAGAAAAAACTCTTACTCGCTGCAGTATTTACAGATACTCAAACTCAGAACCCGAACTTTAGACGTAATCATCTTGGCTCATTTTCAAAATACTCAAAAATTTGTCTGACAATGAAAAAATGTAGGAAATTTTGAAATGAATAGGCTGTGATAGTGCTATTTAATAAGATTATTAAATATAAAAGTGTTTACAAATGCTTTAATTTCAGACTAAGCCATAAAAAACAGGAACGGTTTAAGAAGTTTCATCAACTGTATGAACTGTATGACGTTTGATGGCCCTTCAAATGGAAGTACTGTACTGTAAATTAAACTTTGTGTTGAGACTTGTTGACTTGCTCGGTCCTTTTCATTTCATTCATCTTGCCATGATCTACACATTGCATCATTTTGCCAGCTTTCCAAGTGTTATCAAACTCTACAGACAAAAATAGAAATCCATGCCCTTTTCAGAATAATTTCTGAATCTATT
The DNA here is from genome assembly GCA_025389145.1 of Misgurnus mizolepis. Classification (NCBI taxonomy): domain Eukaryota; kingdom Metazoa; phylum Chordata; class Actinopteri; order Cypriniformes; family Cobitidae; genus Misgurnus; species Misgurnus mizolepis. Next base: position 7,621,035 of record JAIFKI010000024.1, read on the forward strand.
CAAATGTGGGATAAGGGTCAGTTTTTTAAAATTGAGATTTAGAAATTATTTGAAAGTTGAAATCGTTCAGTAGTGCCACAATAATGCCACTAAAATGAAGTGGCATAACAAAAAAGAAAAATATTACAATAATCGGCATTAACTCTTTCCCCGCCATTGACGAGTTATCTCAATTAAGTCAATTAAGAAAAATATTTGCATGAAAAGCGTGTTCCTGGTGAATGTTTATGGTTCCCTTTCAATACGGTTCACTTCGCATTGCGTCAGTTTGCTGACGCTATGGGGGAAACTCCTGTTTACTCCGTGATTGAAGCCTATTGGTTAACGTCTGTAGAAAATACAGACCAATGACGTTTGAGCCCGCGCGGGGGCGTGGCACACGTCCCTATATATATGCCGGTGAAATACGTCAAGAGCTCATTACTTTTCTCCTTCAGCGCGAACCTTCTCGCTGCTCCGAAGAAGAACCCTTACTCGCCGTCGATCCAAGCACTGCAGCGGACTACAACACACCAGCGTGTTCCCCTGCCGCTTTCCGGTGAGCCTAAAAGAGAGTATCTAAAAGAGCAGAAGCGCGTTGAGATAATGTCGCTTCGGCATTGCGGCTCCTGCCGAGCCCCTTTGCCTGTGGAGGATTTCCACAAGGAGTGCGTCATCTGTCTGGGTCCTGCCCACGCCGAGGCCGTACTCGCCGAGGCGGGCTGCGCCCACTGCGAGCTCCTTCCTATCGCGGTGCTGCGCTCCCGCCTCGAGATCTTTAAACGGAAGGCTTCCCGTGCTCTCCCGCCTAAACAGCAGCGGAGCCGTGAAGCTGGAAGACGCCCTGAGACCGAGTCCACGCCGGCTCATCCCCCGCGTGCTCTGTCTCCCCGCCGTCACCCTGTCACCTTCGCCCATGAAGACCTACGCCCCCTGCCGAGTGCTAGCGGCATGGTTTCCTTTGGGTCCGGTGACAACTTGGAAGTGATGTCATCCTCTGAGGAGTTAGAGGATTGGGCGGCTTCGGATGACGACGCCCACGCAGCCGCCGCTGATGAACCTACCGAGTCGCGTCCTCACGACTCTGGGCTCATCCGCATCTTGACACAAGCTACGACGGAGCTCAACATCAAGTGGTCGCCGCCGTCAGAGCCTCAACTCAGCCGGTTGGACGAGTGGTTTCTGCAGCCCGGGCGCCGTCAATCGTCCCGCCAACGGCAGGCGCCGTTTTTCCCTGAGGTTCACCAGGAGCTCACCAAATCTTGGCGTGCTCCCCACTCCACCCGAGCTCAGAGCGCCGTCTCCCACGTCCTCTCCGTAGTGGACGGCGCTGATGAACACGGCTACTCCAAGATGCCGCCGCTCGAGGAAACTGTCGCCGCCCATCTCTGCCCGTCTTCAGCCGGCGGATGGAGGGCTAAATTGAACCATCCGTCAAAGCCCTGTCGCCTGACATCGACCCTGGCGTCGAAATCTTACGCCGCCGACGGCCACGCTGCATCCGCTCTCCATACGATGGCGGTGCTGCAGGTATACCAGGCAAAACTCCTCCGTGACATGGACGAGACAGGTCCGGACCCGTCGACCTTTCAGAACCTGCGCAGCGCGACTGATCTGGCCCTTCGCGCCACTAAAGTCGCCACTCAGGCTGTAGGAAGAGCCATGGCCAGCCTGGTTGTTCTGGAGAGACATCTGTGGCTGAACTTGACGGAGATAAAGGACACGGATCGGGTTGCCCTTCTTGACTCGCCCGTGTCACCGTCGGGGCTCTTCGGCTCCGCTGTGGAGGGGTTCACCCAGCGCTTCACTGAGGCACAGAAATCGTCGCAGGCTATGCGGCATTTTCTACCAAAACGATCTGCCTCAGCGTCTGAGACCGGCCGCCCAAAACCGCCGCCAGCTCAACGCCCTAAGCCAGCACCAGCTCAGCCCCAGCAGAGAGCTGAACCGGAGGTCAAGCGCCAGCGTCCTGCACGACCGGCTGGCCCGCCTCGACGCCGCGGTCCCCGTCCTCGGATTACGCTGGACCCGGCGCCGGCGCCGCCTCCCTGAAGAGAGTCTGAGGAGAAAAAGAGGCTCTGGTCCCGCTTCGGCCGGCCCGCCCTCGAAAGTTCTGCGTGTTTCAGTCCCCTCGGGCGCTGGACACACCCTCGCTGTAACAGCGAAACACAAATTTTTACCTTTTCACAAAAAGAGCAAATTTCCTCCTCTGTACACACAAACACACACACACGGCTTAACGTCCATAAGCATATCGACGCTCGCCGTCAAATTTCACGTTTGGCAATCCACCCCCGGTATGCCGGGCTGGATTCTAAACGTAATCCAACACGGTTATTCACTTCAATTCGCCCGGAGACCACCCCGGTTTCGCGGCGTTCTCTACACCACTGTCCCAGACGATCGTATGCAGATCCTCAGGGAAGAGGTGCGTTCTTTATTACTAAAAGACGCGATAGAGACGGTCCCGGCGGATCAAAGCGAATCAGGCTTTTACAGTCGTTATTTTCTCGTTCCAAAGAAAGACGGCGGCCTCAGACCGATATTGGATCTACGCGTTTTGAATCGCGCTCTTGCCAAACGGCCGTTCAAAATGCTTACAGCCAGACGAATCATGGCGTTAATTCGACCGGGCGATTGGTTCATATCAGTGGATCTGAAAGACGCTTACTTTCACATTCCGATAGCGCCACGTCACAGGCCGTTCCTAAGATTCGCGCTCGACGGGACAGCATACCAGTACAAAGTTCTGCCCTTCGGATTATCTCTGGCACCACGCACATTTACCAAATGTGCGGATGCGGCTCTCGCCCCTCTCAGACAGAGCGGCATCCGCATATTGAATTACCTCGACGATTGGCTTATTCTAGCACAGTCAGAGAGGGAAATTACTGCGCACAAGACCGTTGTACTCCAGCATTTGGAGAATTTGGGGTTCAAAATCAACCTCCAGAAGAGTTTGCTCACCCCCACGCAGCGAATCGCGTTCTTAGGCACGACGCTCGACTCATTAAAGATGCGGGCATGGCTTACACAGGAACGCGCGCTCACGGTCAGACGCGAGGCGGCATCGTTCAAAGCGGGTTCACATCTCCCTCTCAAACGATTCCAAAAAATGCTGGGTCTGATGGCAGCAGCATCCCCACTAATACCGTTGGGAATGCTGTTCATGAGGCCGCTTCAGTTTTGGTTGAAAGCGAAAGTTCCGCCCCGTGCTTGGTTGTCGGGCCGCTTATTAATCAAAATCACGTACAGCTGCGTGAAAGCGCTTTTCGATATGGACATCCCCTCACCTTTTCCTCTCGGGCACAGAGCTCGGCTCCGTGAGCAGGAGGAAAGTGGTGACTACGGATGCGTCTGCGACGGGTTGGGGCGCTCACTGCGACGGCGAGCTCGCCTTCGGTGCGTGGAACAACCAGTTGTCTCAGCTACATATCAACCACCTCGAGATGTGGGCGGTTATCTTGGCGCTACGACACTTTCGACCGAAACTCCAACATCAACACGTTCTAGTGCGGTCGGACAGTATGACGGTGGTTTCGTTCATAAACCACCAAGGAGGGCTGAGATCTCGCTCCCTATCCAGGCTGGCGAGACGGCTTTTATTATGGGCTCACGCGAACGTACGTTCGTTAAAAGCGACTCACGTACCGGGTGTAGCCAATACGGGTGCAGACATTCTCTCGCGCAACGGTCCGCCGCCGGGAGAATGGAGACTGCATCCTCAGACGGTCGAGAGAATATGGACCGTCTTCGGCCGGGCGGAGATCGATCTGTTTGCGTCAGACGAGAACGCGCATTGCCCGATCTTCTTCTCGAGACACCACGATGCCCTGTCGCAAGCATGGCCGGCGTGTCTTCTATATGCTTTTCCTCCGGTGGCTCTGTTACCACAGGTCCTTCAGAGGATAAGAGAGACGAAATGCGCGATAATTCTGGTCGCCCCGTTTTGGCACAATCAACCATGGCTCCCCGACCTATGGCAGCTGAAAACATCAGCACCATGGCCAGTACCGCTGAGGAAAGACCTCCTATCTCAGGCGAGAGGGACGATATGGCATCCACAGCCGGAGCTATGGAATCTACACGTTTGGTCTCTGAACGGCAACCATCACGCCTTTCAGGACGGGTGTTAAATACTCTAACTGAAGCTAGGGCCCCATCTACCAGGTGCCTTTACGCTCAAAAGTGGTCTATTTTTTCTGACTGGTGCACGACGAAAGACTTAAACCCAAACACCTGTGAAGTGGAGCATATTCTCTCCTTTCTGCAGGAAATGCTGGACAGCGGTCGCGCGCCCTCGACGCTTAAAGTGTATGTGGCGGCGATAACGGCGAATCACGCCCTTATCGCCGGTCGCACCGTGGGAAAGCATGATCTCATCATTAAATTCCTTAGAGGCGCTCGCAGACTAAACCCACCGCGACCTAACACGGTCCCGTCTTGGGATCTGTCCACGGTCCTGAAAGCGCTGCGCGGTCCCCCTTTCGAGCCCCTCGAACAGGCTGACCTGCGCGCTCTCTCGTTTAAAACCGCTCTCCTCCTGGCGTTGGCATCGGTTAAACGAGTGGGCGATTTACACGCGTTTTCAATTGACCCGTCGTGTCTGGAATTCGGTCCTAACGATAGCAAAGTGATCCTTAGACCGAGAGCGGGATACATTCCTAAAGTTTTGACCACGCCATTTAGAGTTCAGGTGGTTTCACTTCTCGCCCTTCCGACGGCGGACGGCGAACAAACCCCGAACACGCTCTGCCCCGTCAGAGCGTTAAGAATATACACGGACCGTTCTGCCTCATATCGCAAGTCAGATCAGCTGTTCGTAAGCTTCGCACAACATTCCTTAGGTATGCCGCTCACTAAACAGAGGCTATCTAAATGGATCGTCGAAGCCATTGCTTTGGCTTACGCCTCCCTGAATGAACATTGTCCAGTTGGTTTAAAAGCTCACTCCACGAGGGGTATGGCTTCATCTTGGGCTTGGTCTACGGGGATTTCTATCGTTGACATTTGTAACGCGGCCGGCTGGTCCTCGCCGTCTACGTTTGTCAGATTTTATAGCCTGGATGTACCTGCCTTACAAGCACAGGTCTTATCGGCTTAATGATTCACGCGACTGCGTTTCTGTATGCCTTCACGGTGCGTTGCTAGCTCACCGTCATGGCTACCTATTAATAATTCATGCACAGCTCGCGGCGCGCTCAGGGAACCCGCCGTCTCGTGCTCTATTGTATATGCATCATGGTGCGTTTAGAAACTTCACTGTATGCGTATTACTGTCTCATATATGGTGCTTACACTTGCGCTCGCTAGAGCTATGTATATGCTGGGTTAGGGCCACATGCAGTGTCTCTCCGGTAAGGGCACCTCAGTCCGTTGTGTATGCACGGCGGGATGGGATTACGTTCCCCCATAGCGTCAGCAAACTGACGCAATGCGAAGTGAACCGTATTGAAAGGGAACGCTTAGGTTACTCACGTAACCCCGGTTCCCTGAAATAACGGGAACGAAGCATTGCGTCGCTGGCCGTGCTACAAACGTCTACGCAGCGAGTGTTATTCGGCTGCGCGCTTCAGTCGAATAATAATGAGCTCTTGACGTATTTCACCGGCTTATATAGGGACGTGTGCCACGCCCCCGCGCGGGCTCAAACGTCATTGGTCTGTATTTTCTACAGACGTTAACCAATAGGCTTCAATCACGGAGTAAACAGGAGTTTCCCCCATAGCGTCAGCAAACTGACGCAATGCTTCGTTCCCGTTATTTCAGGGAACCGGGGTTACGTGAGTAACCTAAGCGTTATCTGTAATACTGCGATTATCCATAAAAATAACCCAGTTTATAAAAAACAAAAAATGAATTATTCATCTTAAACGTATGTTTTTATAAATGTTATGAATCTGATCTCTAACAAAATGCCTTCACAAAAATGCAATTATTTTAGCTTTTTGCTAAAAAAAAATATTTTGGATAAAAATACTCATATTTAAGAGTTTATAAGCAGAGAAAAAATATAGATAGGGTGAAACTTTTTTTTAACATTTTGCTGTTTGTTTAAAAGCAGAGGGTCTGTTCTTTCATTTGATATATTTGTATGTTTATATATTTTTAGAAGAACATTTTTCCTGAAAGGCATTTTGTGATACTTTTGTGAAAATCACAAAAAAGCCGGGGGGCAACTTTTCAAAAAAAAAAAAAAAATGAGTAAAAAAATGGGAATGAGTAAATACCAGAATCCATTTAAATGTGACCTTGGATCACAGCGTTGGGTCAAAAAGGGACAAACCCAAGCCATTAACTGTAAAAAATTCTTGTTGCACTTAAATTTTCAAGTTTAATCAACTTAAAATTTCAATTAATTTCAACTTGAGGAGTGCAGAGATTTTAACAAATTAAGTTGAAGTAGCTTAAGTTATTTTTTATTTTTCATACTTTTTATTTTATATATTCTTTATTTTTATAATTTACATTATAACTCCTCACTAGTCAAGAAAGTTGAAAAGAATTATAATTTTAAGTTGATTTACCTTAAAAATTTAAGTGCAACAAGGATGTATTCCATGTCAGTTCATCAATTTCTTTCAGTTAAAGTGAGAGGTTTGTCCAGAATAAGCTATACTTTATACAAAATTAATGCTATGTATTTGCAAAGACCTGAACGTTTAAATGAGATAGATGAAATAATTTAGCATTACATCCAGCAATGCAAGTGGCCATCTTCACAGAGTTAAGTTTAGTTGCCGTTGTTATATTGGTGTTCCCACACCGCTCTTAATTGCACCATGACTGTGACGTACCGTATGAGACGTTTGCTAAATCAGCATCCATGAAGCCCGTTTCTCAGGCATGTTTGTCTGTGAAGGGGAAACATACTGCCGGCTGACCTTATTAGGCATCTGTTTAATGCACGCACCGTACCTGTGTAAGATTCCCGCAGCAGTCAGCAGCCTTGCAGCTGGTACAGGGACGGTGAAATCGTCAGCTCTGTGCTGTTTTTTGGGGTCATTCATCTATCACGGGCATGGTGCACAGATTTAGAAAGGCCATTGGAGAATGTCAAACCAAAATATTACTGCTGAGCTCAAAGTGCATTAAAAGACAAAGAAGTATAGTATACAAGTTTAATATATAGGACTGTGCAGATGCACATTAGATGTTTTTTTTTTAATGTTTAGTATATTGTCGTTCTTTTGTGTTAGTATTAAACATCACATCATAGATTTTCAGACATTTATATTTTTGTTAGTCTAGTGCTGCATTCACACCAGCCGCGGTACAGGCGTCAAGCGTGAATGATTTCAAGTCAAGGTGAAGATGTGTTGACGTGCGTCTGGAGGTGTCACGGCGCAAATGAGGCGTTAAGCGCGCCGCAGTAGACGCTATTCCACCTCATTCGTGCGTCTAGTTTGTGCGAATTGAGCGTTGCTGCGGAAAACGCACGAGTTGGAAAATTTTAACTTTGGCGGTAAAAGTGATTACAGGAAGCAAGCGGAGTCACAAAAGCCCCTCCCATGATGGGAATTTCCGCGTGAGTGACTCGATGACTAGAATTTCATGTGTGAATGAAGCTAGTAAACTCTAATGCTACGTCCACACCAAACGCGGGGCATCGCATTACTCTCTCTTGATTACTCGCGGGATACAAATTTTTTTGCTAGAGTTTCATATTTTCAACTTGGGCGAAGATTCGTTTGAGGCGAATAGCGCATGTTTTCATGGTAGACGCGCCGCCCATATCACTTCATTCGCATTGTCCCACGCGAGGACATGTCTGATTGCGTCTTTGCATTGACTTTGTATGTAATCTACTTGCGCAAATCGTTTAACTTGCATCTGGTGTAAACCCACGGTTAATGTTCAAGCGGCAAACTAGACACGGTAGACGCAAATTTTTTGGGCCTCAAACGCGGCTGGTGTGAACCCACAGGTGGGCTTACATAAAGAGAAAAAGACAACCTTAACTCTTTCCCCGCCATTGACGAGATATCTCGTCAATTAAGAGAAAACGCTTCCCCGCAAATGACGAGATTTTCCGTCTTTCCGCAATACCGCTATTATCCACCAGGTGGCGCCCTTCCGCAACTTTTTAAAACCGGAAGTATTGCCCTATGGCAAGCTGCTGCATGTCCGTGTCTGTTTTAAAGATCGCTCTGAATGGGATCTCTATGAAAAGTCCGTCATAAAAATGGAATTATCTCTGCTTTTTGCTCAAAATATGGTGTTTTTTGCAAAAACCTACCCATATTCAAAAGCTGATTGCAAAAGAACCACTGAAGGTAGGATGAAACGTTTTTTTTTGTTTGAAAGCAGAGGGTCTGTTCTTTCATTTGGTATATTGTATGTTTATATATTTAAAGAAGAACATTTTCTGGAAGGCATTAAACTTTGGTGAAAATCATGAAAAACGCTGGCGCTGGCTGGCAACTTTTTTTAAAAACGCTGGCGGTGAAAGAGTTAATGTATGGCAACCTGAAATATTTCTATTTTTTTTTAAAGCGCTTTTCACAATTTTGCATTGCAATGCAACTTACAGTAACTACATGTTAGTACAGGCAGTAGAGAGATAAGGAAAATACAGCCTTGTCTCACGAGAATTTATTTTTATTTGATGAGTTGGCTAATTTGTATGAATTTGTACGAAGTAAATCATTAAGAAATCCTGGCCCTGACCCCAACGGGGTGAAAGAAAATCATCCAAAATGTACATATGTGGTCGTACGAATTAATACGAATTGACCACCTCATATAAAATGAACAAATTTCCATGAGATAGCATTGAAAAAAAAAGAAAATTATAAAAAATAAAGCATGCATGGTATTACTGCAAATCTTTTCAATGTACAATAGATTTTTTATGCGCCATTGATTTTTGAACAGTAATATGCAGTATTGACATGGCTTAATGCTTAATTTGAATACCTGTATCTAATCCCTAAACAGCAAACCTGTTAGCATCAAAAGAGGTAAAGTTATACAAAAAATCACAGTAAATAACACCAATAACAAAACTCTGATATCACATGGGCAATTGTAAGTGTGTGGGTTCCCATTTATACAGAGTAAAAAAATGACCCCCAGCATATAAAAAGTCACTCATACCACCAGATGTTGTTTTGCAAAAATACATTTGACGTTTATATCCCATAAGTCTTACCCTGTACATGATGCTAAACCACTCCCTAACTGTTTGGAATTGTATTGTATGTGATTGGTGCAGTTTTAAAGGGTTTATGTGGGTATTTAGGATTGCATGCATTCTCAAAATCAAGCTCCATCAATCCAGATTTGATTAGAAAACAGAACACAAGTGGACGATGCTTTGAGGGGTCAGACCTGTAAACTGTGATGTCCTTGTGACATCATTGTCATTGTTTCCAAGGCAACAGGGTTGGCTGTGACGCAGGTGATTTGATACTGTCTCTGGTCACATAATCGAATGTTTACAAGCTGCTTTGTCATCTCTGTCACACACAGAGACGATGCTCACAACATGTGAGTATACACGGTTAATATACGTGCATGTCAGTATTATCTGTAGGAATGTGAAGCGGTGAATCATCCGCTTATAGATCCAAGCACAACAGCAGCAGATATGAGCTACAAGTTATGAGTCAGCAACCACCACAAAATCCACTGTCATCCAGACAAGTTAGTCTGGAAATAAGGTTTAATATACTGTTATTCATGTCACATCATTAGTTTATCTTAAAGTCATTTCGGAGTTCTCTGTTCTCTTTCCAAATCAAGTTTAGCTGTTTTCACACTTGGTGCAAAGAAAGTTGGATTTCATTGCTCATGTCATTTACGGCTTCTGAACCGGCTTTTGACTCATCTGTGTAAAGTCCCTCAAGGCACGTAATGTCTTCAAGCATAATGGTATATCACAGACACTTCCATTTCCAGTCCTGTAACTTCTATCTACTTGAATGGGCAAAGACCATGGTTTCTTTGTGCAACTTGTAAGCAAATAGGTGATTGGATTTCACTGTTAAATGAAATATTTCGCATTATGATTTTTCCTATACGGTAATATGAAGAGTTCAGATGCAAAACCCTCAAAGTGTATCTGACATGTTTTCTTGTAAATGACTCACTTTAATGGCACTAAAAAGGTTATTGGTAATTGAAATGCATTGTTTTCCCAAATTTCACTTTGGTATTTGGGTCAATGACGTGACGTTAATTATTTTGTGTCCGTATGGTTCAATTAATTGTAAAAAGGGTTAAAATTTCTAAATAAATTGCACATTACTTGCATACATTCTCTTTTTGAGGACCAAGTCTAAAATTTCTGGTTTTATTTTATTTAGAAAGAATATTTGGGGGATAATTGCAAAAATGTCAGTGTGGTGTAACCGGTCTGTGTCAAATGGTGTAACTAGTATTTTTTTTAATGAAAATATAAATTTATTCATAAAAAATGTGGCATAAAATATAATCGTCTAGTTTAGTGTAATATTAATTTTTATATACATTTTTACATCATTTTTTAAAGATTATTAAGAAAACAGAGCTGTTTTCAGGTTATGTCAGGACAAATATTACAAAAACGCATTAAAATGTACATTTAGAAATGACAAATAATTTTTTTTTAAATGATTTTTTATGATGATTTTGCTTACATGCCATCAAGATGGATAAAATATTAAATATTTCTCATTCTTTAGTGCAATTGGCGGTTACACCATTTGACATTTTCAGGTCCATTCAGTCTTAACTTTCATAAAATGGTGCATATGTAATTTTTTATTGCATAAAATTTACATAAATACACCATGTGCATTGAAATGAACCTGATGTGTGCTTTTAAAACCAGGGTTTTTTTTTAAAGATTTTTGAATTTCTAATCTTGCCAAACCGTTTTTGTGACTGACCCATTTAACAAATTTGCCTGTCTTTACCTGCAAAACCCTCCAAGTGCATGCAAGCTTTTTGGCAAAAACCTCCACTTCTAAAAAATACACTTGTTTAAGACATCATAAACAGCTGCAAATTCACTAAAGATGCAACTAGAAACATTGAAACTGGAAAATGGAAAAAATAAAGAATTTGAAGCACAAAAATAAAGCTAAAAAATCCAGTTAATATCATGAAATATTCTGTAAACATCCTTTACCCAGGTAAAAAAAAATCTTGCAGCTCAACATTTGAAATCCGACATTTGAAGTGAAAGTATTTGATAAACTTATAAAATGTCCTAAGAACGCTCATTGATGGAGGTGGTGCTTAAAGGCGGGGTGCATGATCTCTGAAAGAAAATGTTGACATTTGAAATCACCTAAACACGCACGCCCCTACCCCAATAGAATCTGGACCTTCTTTTGATAGACCCGCCCCACACATACACAACCCAGGCAACGATATCGGTTAGTAGACACACTCCTTACTGCTGATTGGCTGCAAGTGTGTTTTGGTAGTCAGGCTGACTTCCTTTTCCAAAGCATTTTTCAAAAACCATGACAGCTTTTGCATGTAACAGCATTATATTTCTTTTGCACCAGTTTGTTGAGAAGGAAGCTAGATACTTTGTTATATCCCTTTGTTTTTACTTCCATGCAAGTCTCAAATGAATGCAATCTTTTCACCGAAGGCCATTTTAGCAATTATAAATGCTTGAAATGACTGTATGAGAGAAAAATTATGCATCATTATTAGTGCTTCACTCCTGTAAGTGCGCCTTGGTTGCTTACCAGTTATGAATCTTAACATGAGTTCACCTGAACCCCATGAACCCAGCCTGCCACTTTCAAACAAATTCAGATGTAGATCACGGCTGCTTTCATACAAACAAAATGGCTCTTTATTTCCTCTTTCCTTTTCAAGAAAGCGTTTGATTCATTCACTCATTTTTCTGTAAAATTCTGTGTCCACTACATGGCAATGTGTTTTTAATGGGCCTTCACAGTGGCTCTCTGGCCATGTTTTTTTTTCCTAGCTCGCAGGTCTCAGATCAGAGCAGATTTACAACTTCTGCTAGTTTCCCTGTGAGAATTATATACCCACAGAATACATAATGATCTTCTTATCTTATTTATAGAGCCGGTGCGCTGAGAATGCACAGAGGGCTGGAAATAGACCTTGTACCTGTATGTTATGGTATATTTATTTCAGTGCTTGACAATTTATTTGTTTATAGTCCCAGCGTCATATATCATTCCGGTTATCAAAGCAACACACGTCAGTGCTTTATGTTGGATTCAGCCATATTTTACTTCATATCACTGAAATGTTTCTTCTTGATTGATGCACTTTTGAACCAGGACCATTGAGTTTGGACGATTTGCCATATTTTGATGTGAATTAATATATAGCAGATTAGCATTAACAACTGTATTTATTGACTTTTAAAACATCTTTGCATACAGCCAGGAATAGTTCATCCAGAAATGAAAATTAGATAGGGTGACCATACGTGCCATTCTTCCCGGACGCATCCCTTCCGGGATTTTGTGTTCGTCTTCCGGAAGTCGTATTTGTTGACCGCATAGAGGATTATTATCATTATTACAGAAAAGCAACCATTACATTTTAAGGTAAGAATGAAACTATGATTGTATAGCTTATGTTTTTAACTGAATGGCGTATGTGGTCAACAAATACGACTTCTGGAAGACGCACCGAAATCCTGGACGGGATGCGTCCGGGAAGAATGGCACGTATGGTCACCCTAAAATAGCCCATAATTTACTCACCTATAGGTGTTTACTGTATGACTGTAAACCGAAAACAGTTTTTTTAAGATAATAGAAAAACATTTCAGTCAAATGTGTCTTGTGTGTGTTTATGATGTCACACAAATGCTCCAGTATCTTTAGCCCCTCCCTCCCTTCACTTCCTCTTTCATTAATGCAGTGATTGACAGGTGCTTACGGACTTCTCACAGCTCTGTGTTTCCGTTTGTCATTCTCTTGATGTTGACTAATGACTCTTCCTGTTATCTCTTGACTGCTGCTGGCATCCACGTGTGGGCTTGTAAATCATTTTCTTAGTTTACAAGTCCTGTTACACATATTCCTTAGAGATTTTTGTGTACTGATAAGAAAGTATGTCAGTATGTTAATAATAATGTATGTTTACATGATGCCAGTCAAATCCCTTTGTGCAGTGCTCAAATTGAGGGGGGCTGGGGTGGACCCGGACCTCCTATTTAAGCATTAAGGGACCCCCTATAAACCACAAAAATATAAATTAGGGGGGTCCCCTAAATTCAATTAAAATGAAAACACTACATGAAAAAAATTCATGCAAAAAGAAATTTGAGTTGGGTAACTTGGGGTTTATTTGATTAAAACGTTGATCCAGGACCAAGAAATCCAAGATCACATCTTTCTTTGTGAAAATCACAGCTACCATATAAAGATGGGGCGGGGGGTGGGGGGCTTTGCTAGGGAATTATTTGACAAAATTCGAATTTGTGCTACAGGACAGCATTTGCAATGACTTTTGTAATCAGAATTTCAATTTCGTTTGTATGTCCTCTCTGTAAAGTGATCATTTCTATATTCACTTTCCCCCGGTTGTGTCAGTTTTCCGTGAATTCCCTTTTGGGAAAGGTTGTAAAGATTTGTTTTATTTGGGTGTGCTCAATCTCTGATGTGATACTTTTAGTCTAATTAATTCCCAAAGCATTAATTTCCCATGGGATCAAAGCAGGAAGTTTATTTCATTTTTTCTCTCATTTGTTTTCTTCATCGCTCCCACTTTTTCCATCTCTATCTCATTCTTTTGCATCACTCTATGGGGTCTGAGTCACTTCCTGTGATGTCATTAGAATTCCTGCCCATAACTCTGACCTCAGCAACCCTCATGGTCAGCCACAGATCACATGACTGTGTTAAAGATGGAGTCAGAGGGTTTTATTTCCACCTCTGGTTCAGTTTGCATCTCTTTGATCTGCAGTGTTACTTTCTGTTGGGAAATGTGGAATAGAGGCACTGAACTGAATTCTGAAAAGGTCACTGAATTACAATTACATATGTGATGGAGAGAGCGAGCGAGAGAAAGAACAGGTTTTCTGGGGTTGATATTGGCATATATATTTGTGTGTTCTAGATTTAAAGGCAGAGTGCACAATATCTGAAAAATGCTTTGGAAAAGAGAGTCGGCCCTCGAGATTATGTTTGGTGGTCTGTTGTCTCCCAAAAAAGCAGATAACCTCAGACATTTCATCTAGCACTCAGTGGTTTTAAGATTGTTTTAGTGTGTGTATGTGAGCTTCAGTTGTCTAGAGTGTTTTGGAGTGTGACGGTGCTGTCGGTACACGGATGACAAAGTTTTGAAGCCTGTGGGTCTGATCCAAGATCGCAGATGACGGTCACTCTCTGTTCAGTTGAAAATTGAACACATTAATCCCAGTCAAACGCTTGACTCTCCTGTCTGGTTGACTCGGATGTGTCTGAAATACAGCTTAAGGCATTGTGTATTGAGGTTGCTTTGATGGTATATGTACTTATATACTGTACTAGAGAAGCCATAAGTAAGAGGCTGTTTACACTTGGCATTAACATGCGTTTTCGTCGATCGGATCACAAGTGGACGACTTTAATGCCAGGTGTAAACGGTGTTCAAAACGTTTTGAACGAGTCCACTTTCGACCACTTTCAACCACATCCAGAGGTAGTCGAAACCAATTTCGATCGGATCGCTTTGGAGCTGCGGAACGCAATGTGGTTGAATGTGTTCGAACAGCCACACGCGACCGCCTTCTCTCCGCCCATTTATCTAATCTGAGGTAGTAAACACAAGTTTTACGTCTTTTTTTGACTTCTGGCGTGAACATACGGTGAACAGCGCTATTTTTAGCCTTTCATTGATAAAACTACTGCGTGTGTTCTCCGTAGTTTCGTTTTGAAAGCGTGAAAGTTGCGCAATCCTATTTCATCAATTGCGCTGAAAATTCAGAGAAAGCTCCAACATATAAACGTACAAAACACTGTGCAGCAGGTTTACTTGCTAAACAAGCAGCGGACTTCGACATAATATTAGTTTGCGTCCATATAAACTCATAATTACTCCCGCTCGCGTTTGAATGACAGCAGAGAGACTCGCCCACCGTCTCACAGACCGCCCCCTCACAGTATTCAGGACAGAAGCGTTCGAAAGTGGACAAAAGAGACGGATTTAAATACCAGGTGTAAACGTATTGTGTCTCTCTCGTCCACTTGTGATCCGATCGATGAAAACACATCTTAATACCAAGTGTAAACAGCCCCTAAGTGTGATTTTAAGTTCCAGTGTATAGCAATTGTGGCATATTTTTTCCTCATTGGTCTTATGAACTGATTGAAACCCGAGAGTTGCTGTTTCAAGTCTCACGGCCAGCGGGTTGAACTGTGGTGCCCTTGAGCAAGACACCTTACCCTAATTGCTCCCCGGGCGCTGGGATAGCTGCCCACTGCTCCGGGTATGTTTGTGTGTTCACAACTTACAGTGCTTGTGTACACTACTTACTGGGATGGGTTAAATGCAGAGGGTCACATTTCGAGTATGTGTTGCATACTTGACAAGCTTGTCACTTTCACTTTTTTTGTGTACCAGTAGCTCAGTTGGTGGACAATTGCATGAGCAACTCAAAAGGTTGCGGGTGTGTTTTTCCAGAAATATACATGCTGATGGAAAACATGCATAGCTTAAATACATTGTCATGCTTGAATCAAAGTCACTTTGATGTGCACTTTCCCCAGGCTGAAGACTTCTTCCCGACTTGTAGGAACTTGTGGACTGTTTAGGGTGCCATTTGGGACAGGGTCATAGACTCTTCTGATTTGGTCACGTGTTACCTAGTCTCAGCCTCAAACCATCGGCTGAATGTCTGATGCATACGGCACACTTTCTGGATACTTCAGCAGCTTCGAAAGTCGTCCTTTGATTGGTTGAATTATACAGGATTTCCAGGAGACGTTTGCCGTGTTTTTTAACGGTCCGCCTGGAAACAACACAAACCCAAGCTTGCGAAGTTTGTGGTATACAGTCTTTACAAGACATGCAAGTGTTTCACTTGACACAATTAGTGGAATCTAAGAGAGATATTTTAACCTGTTTGTGGTAGAGACATTCACTAATGAATGATTTCCTGGTTGCACTCCGGTGTGTTGTGAAGACATTTCTTCGCCCTTAAACATAAGGCGTCACAAAGCGACCTGATTGATTGCTTTACGTGTCAGTCATATGGCCTGTTGGGCGGTTCTTGGCCATTCAAAGTGGCCATGGTTCCCAGACTTTTAGTATGTGAAAACTGTGTTACCCACACTCGTCAGGTTTCTCTTTATAACATTTATTTGCTATCATAGTTTTTTCCACAGTTCACTCTTGTGTTGTTGTGCCTGCAGTCTTTGAATATTTTCTCTCTCGGCGTAATGAAATTAGTAGGAATGAGAACACACTGTTAAAAAAATCACCTTCATGAGACTCCAGCTCTGTGCAGCAGATGCGCTTCAAACCAAATCGTTTCTCACTGTCGATTGACGATTGTGATGAAGCGACCTCCAGCAGCTGATGTTTCTTGCATTACAGTTTAATGCGATGGGTGAGATTGCTTTCTAATTCCCTTTGCTGTCGAGCTTTATTTGAATATCTGCCATGAAAGCTTTGATTTCTTTAGTTTCCTCACATACTCACTCGCTGTACTGTTTTGTCTCTGTTGTTCTTTGTTGTCATTTTTTTTCTCCACGTCTCCAGTCTCTCTCTCAAAACTCCATAGTTTTTTGTTTTATCAGATCCACCTGCTAAAAAAGTTTTTTGTGTTATAGGTGTTAGTGTGTTCTTATTTATTTAAGGGTTCGCGTGTGCTGTGAAACGGTAACACATACTGATGGAAAGAACATTTTGAACTCATTAATACTTCAGCGTCACTTTAGATTTAACTTTAGATCTTCATGCACATTGTGTCCATTGCTTTTAGTCACACTGTGTTATTCCCAGAAGTTGAATCTGACAAAAAACAATCAAAAAGTAACATTTATAAATTATCTTGTTTTAAAAGGAACTTAGTCTTTACTTAGTTAGTGTTTCCCAGATGTCCAGGCTAAAAAAAATTTGGCCTGTCAGTGAAAATTAAATTTAACTATAGCCCAAAAATTTATCAAATAAAATAAATATTTAACTTTATATTAAGAACGCACAGTCAGATCTCATTCAAACATAAACCAGCATGACGTAGTTGGTCACAAGAGCCAGTAGGTGTGTTCGAGATCATCCGGCGCTGCGCAGACCGATCGGCGAGGTTTGCCGCTTGCAGTCGAGGGAGGAACTGAAGACGGAGCCGTCAAGCCGGACACCTGCTGCTTGCCGTAGTGCCGTGTGCGCCGTGTTTCCTTGTTTTTAATCGCAAATGAAGTGAATTAAAAGCTGAATTTGATAAAAACAAACCTTTTAATAAAAAGCTGCAACCAGAAACATTTTATATCGAATACTTTAATTGCTGCTTATACTGTATACCCGAAAATAACGGGAAACAAGCCTATATTATTAAAATACCAATAGAGTTTTTTATTTTCATTTTTATTTTATTACACGACACAATATAACATATTTAAGCATATTAAAGTGTTTTTTCCTGTTTTAAAACATGAATTTATAATGTTTATAAGTGGAACTAAAGGTTGGATTAAACTTGCAACGCACGTGATCGTTGTCATCAATGAGGCGACCAATCACGTAAAGCTGTTACGTCATCACAACTCCGGGCAGCCGCTCTGGAGAAGCTGCACCGGCTGAGCTAGCCGGCTACTTTCGAAACGCTCTTGCGGTACTTAAAAACCATATGACACAGTCACGTGCCTGCAGCGCCAGCTGAAGTCGGACAAAAATACTAACCGGAATGCACTGCTTCAAGTCAGCCGCCGATCGGTCTGCGCAGCGCCGCATGAAGTCGAACACACCTAATAGCGCTTCACATTCTTAGATGACGTAACGATGCAATCGGTCACGAGACACATGAGAGCCAATGTCTTTTCACAATCATAGATGACGTATCATTGCCTAATTTGGTGGCAGTTTTTGAATCAGCCTAGAACCGATCTGATTTTAACAGCGGATTGTCATCACTTTAGCGTCTTTTCTTCAAATAAATCGATCGTTTGACCTCGGTACACTTGGAATATTTTTAAGTATATTTAAAAAAAAAAGTTGTGACTGTTTTGTATGATGTGTTTATCATATAATAAATAAATGGGTACGTTATTTGCTCTAAATGCCTGAATAATGTAATGTGTAATAAAATGCAATTAATCCTGGCGGATAAAAATTGAAAATCTTATCCCTGTACATGTCATCATAGCAAAATGATACCCCACAATATAATTTTATACCATAATATATTAAGTTTCCCTGCTTAAGGCGCTTATTTAGTAAATGCATCTTTTGCTTGTATTTGGTGAAATGGACAAACAACCAAAGCAATCGTATGGGTTGAAGGATATATTGTTCCAAACATGGTAAGGAGTGTCACATTTCCGGCTGACGTCAAAGGTATTCAGGCAAATTACAACGTTCCGGTTAGCTGGCCAATTGGTAGACACTGCGCCTTTCAGAACGATGATAAATAATATATTTGACCGATAATAAATGTATGAAACAGCAGAACAGAAAGTATAAATGTATTAAAAGAATACATCAGCCTACAAAAGCCAATTAACAGAAAAACAGGAAATCACACCTTGTTGCATTTATTTTCATACATAGCTTTGTGTGGATGCACCCTACAGTGCGCTCATATGTTCTCACGCATGGCATTTTTCAGGCGTAAATAGATAGAAATGAATATAGATACCTTTGCATTTGACGTGTTGTAGATTTTGATCTATGTAAATACGACCCTCAATAAGAGAGACATGTTTGATGATGTCATCCGAAGTCTTGTTTCAGAAGTTATCTTGATGAAAGATTATAAAGATTTTTTTGTTTAGCCTACTAGAATATCATGAACGGGTAAATCTTAGATAAGACCAGAGTAATAAGAGGAAATAAATACCAAACTCTCTCATGTAGTTAGCTCACATGTAATCACGTAGTCAATGCAGACACGCTTCATGTTTCCTTATGAAATTTTGAAGAACACTCAGATTTAATCAAAGCTCACGTAATACGGCAAATCCTTTGATGTTGGAAGGTGGTTAAAAAAAGCGCTGAAGTTCAGAGCTGCCGGGTTTCTTATTTCCTCCGTTTCTGTGATTATATAACGCTGACGTTTTGCCAAACGCTATGTTATCTTTTTTATGTGTCTAATCTGTTACATCAGTCCTGCTTAAACTTCACATCACAGTCAAACACAAATCAAAATTTACCACAGAACGTACAGACAGGCCAAATATTACAATGGCAAAGTGAAAGAGAAAGAAAATCTGAAGGGAAAGACAGATGTGTGTTTTTGGTTAATGTTGAGCATTAGTAAAGAATTCACAAATTTTACTTGTCTTACACTTGTCTTTAAAGTATATGCTTGCTCTTCTGTAAAAATTATGTCCAACGTCGAGACTCTATAGAGTTTTTTTAAGGTACTGCCACAGTAACATGGTACAGAGCTGGCAATAGGTGGCATTACTATGGTATCGAATGGCTGCCATACTGATGCAGTGAATGAAATTGGCAGTGGCACTTTCTTATTTCTCTCACAGAAAACCATGCAGTTGTATTACAAAGAAATTACTTTCACGTTTCAAATAAAGATAAAAGAAGAGAGGATTTGGTTTGATTTCAATATTCAGAAAATATTTTGCTGTATTCCTTTGTTGTTAGCTTTTAGTCCATTTTCTCTCAAACTTGGACGCATTAACCGCAGTGCTATTTCTCAGAGCAATAACATGCACATGTCTCGACCAATAAAATAAATTGCAACCATGACTGTGTGAGAAAAAAAACTCAGCTTTTATTGTGTAACAGAACTTGACAGAGTAACTCTAACTGTATTAGAAAGACACTGAAACTAAAATCAAGTAATACAAAGAATAGTCTGCCTAATTTGAACGATTTCAAATGAGATTCAATCTACTGATTTTTCATGTGAATTATCTGTTACTGTACACATTTGAACCTATACAATTTTTGAATATCTGCCATGTCCAAGCACAATAATAGAGAGGCGAAGGGAAGACAAAGATGTGGTAGCAAAAAGTGTACAAGCAATCCCTGGAGAGGATTGTGACACAAAACCTATTCAAAAATGTGGGGGAGATTCACAAAGAGTGTACTGCAGCTGGAGTCACCACTTCCACAGATGTATGCAAGACATGGGTTTCAGCGGTCGCATTCCTTGTGTCAAGCCATTCTTGAACTTCTGCTGAATGGTCCAAAGTTATGTTCTCTGATGAAAGTAAATTTTGAGTCTCAGAGTCTGGAAGGAAAAAGGAGAGGCGCATACAATCCACGTTACTTGAGGTCCAGTGTAAAGTTTCCAAAGTCAGAGATGGTTTGGGGTGCCATGTCATCTGCTTGTGTTGGTCCACTGTATTTTCTGAGGTCCAAGGTCAATGCAGCCAGTATCAAAAGTATACACATCTGTCCCTAAATAAATGCTACATAATAGGACTTTTGTAAAAGGGTACTCAGTGACAACTTGGCACAATTTGTTTCCTGACAGTGTAGTTTACAGTAGTAAAAAACAGTCACTGGTATCACTGGTCTAATGTTAAGTCAACTTGTCTAAAGAAAGAAAGTAGTAAATTTCAGCAACTTTAGCAATAACAGATTTTGTCTGTGACCTACATTTGCATAATATTCTCTCCAAAGACAGCAGTCATCCATCATGAAACACAGAGTTGCTTCTTCAACTGACAGAAAACTAAAAACTAAACATTTATTGAAATTCATATTGTGATTGTGTATAGTTTCCTCTATTTGCATTTTGTCATTTTTGTTACAATCATTTAGGAAAAAATAAACACTAAAAATATTTTTTTTTGCATGGTGCAGTTTTCAATTTTGTATAGGTTTAAGTGCTTGGTTGTGGAGGATGCAGGACATTAAGTTACTATGATTTGACACACAGTCCTCCACTATGATTCAGGTACCTAAATGGCTCTTTAAAATGCTGAAAGTATACGGGTTTGCCAACACATCTGGATATTTTTCAATGTATGAAGTTATTCAATTAACATATAAAAATGTTGAAGATGTTCTTAAGTAATCGCATGAGAACCCAAGCACAGATTGTGCAGCGTGGACCTAATTTCATTTGTTGTGTGATTTACATATGTACTTACTCAACTGAGGAAAAACACGTTGCTGAACAAGTAGCAGAGCTATAAATACAATAGAAAATGACTCATCCTGTCTACTCCAGAGGGAAAATGCAAACTGAGATATCCAAGTAAAAACGATTGAAGATCCAGACACAAATCTCCTCAACTTCAGCTTCAGCTTTCCTTCATCACAATTTCTTTGATTGCTGTTAATATCAACACAGATTTGTTCTGAAAACCTTTTTGTCTGGTGTGTGCTTGCGACATCTGGATTCACAGAGCCTTTGATCAAACTGATCCTTTGTCTGATAAAGCCCTGAGTGTTACAAATGAGACATCTTAGTGATTAATATTGATCTTCTTTGCTTACAAAACCTACAATGTCTCTAAAGATTTCTTAGACCCTGTGTGTTAAGAGTCCACTAATCAAATACATGACACTCTCTCATCCTTTAAATAAACTAAGATTAATAAGCTAAACCATGTGGGTGTGGTTTATTAGTAGATGACAGGTGTTACAAGTTACTGAGAGACTTTAAAAACTCTCAGATAGTGACATGATAAGGAATTGAAAAATTTTAATCTGTGGGTGGGAATGTGGGAAATATTTAAAATTTGTGGTTGGAGGATAGAAAAAATATTTACAAATATTTGGTTTAGGTCTGAGAAATGTAAAAAAAAATGTTGGTATGTGAGAAATATTTAAAATCCATAGTTGAGGTATGAGCTACAGTATTAGGGGTTGGCTTGTGGGGAAATATTGAAATGGGGGGGTGATGGTGGGGATACCCACCAAAGTCTGATTCATTTCTGCGAACCGGTTATTTCCGGACAGTTCGGCTCATTAAACTATTTCAAAATGACAATTCCTCCAAAAATCAAGAAATAACGTCACTAAGCATTTATTTTCTAACTACTTGTATCAATGAAACATTTAAATAAAGTCGCTTTGAAACTTTAATTATACTAAAATTACATTTTTATTTATTTATAAAAATTCAGCTTTTTAATAAAACCTACGTATCATATGTTTTGTTTGTTATAAAGAAACTTTTGCCATCAGGCTCGTTCAAATCCTTGGTGATACACACGCATTGTCATCAACTCCTTCATCAGAATCCTCTGTAATCCTTGGCAAACTTCGACGTGTCTGACGTGCTATTACAGCTGTCCGTTTTAAGTCATCAACACAGAACTAAAGTTCGATTTAATTAGATTTGTCAACCGGCTTGACCGGTTACTAACTGAGACTCAAAAGAACGCTTCATTCAAGAACCGAATATCACTAACTGAAACGAGTGGTTGGATTTTGGGGGAAATACCAAAATGGGTGGTTGAATGTCAAGAAATATCAAAATGGGCAATTGGATGGTGGGACAATACCGAAATGGGGTGGTTGGATGGCAGGAACTATCGAAACTGGTGGTTGGATGGTGGGGAAATACCAAAATGGGCAGTTGTATGGCAGGAAATATCGAAATGGGCAGTTGGAGTATGGGATAATACCAAAATGGGGTGGTTGGATAGCAGGAAATATCAAAATGGGCAATTGGATGGTGGGACAATTCTGAAACGGGGTGGTTGGATGGCAGGAAATATCCAAACTGGTGGTTGGATGGTGGGGAAATACCAAAATGGGCGGTTGGATAGCAGGAAATATCGAAATGGGCAGTTGGTTGGTGGGATAATACCAACATGGGCGGTTTGATGGCAGGAAATGGCAAAAGATATCGAAATGGGCATTTGGATGGTGGGACGATACCAAAATGGGCGGTTTAATTGCAGGAAATATCAAAATGGGCAGTTGGGTAGGACATAACCAAAATGGGTGGTTGGATGGCAGGAAATATCAAAATTGGCAGTTGGATGGTGGGACAATACCAAAATGGGCGTTTGGATGGCAGGAAATATCAAAAGATATCGAAATGGGCAGTTGGATGGTGGGACAATACCAAAATGGGCAGTTGGATGGCAGGGAATATCTAAAGATATCAAAATGGGCAGTTGGATGGTGTGTGTGTTTGGGGGGGTGGTCGTAGGGAAATAAAAACTGGGCAGTTGGATGCTGAGGAAATATAAAAATCAGTAGTTGGATGGTGGTGAAACCGCGAAATCGGTAGTTGGGTGGTTGGGAAATACCGAAACTGGTGGTTAGGAAATACCGAAACTGGTGGTTGGGTGGTGGGGAAATACCAAAATGGGCGGTTGGATGGCAGGAAATATCAAAATGGGCAGTTGGTTGGTGGGATAATACTGAAATCGGTAGTTGGATTTGGGGAAAATATCAAAAATGGTGGTTGGGAAAACAAAATTTGTGGGGTCAATAGTTTCATTTTTGAAGTCATCAGGCCAACCCTTGTCAGTTAAGAGGTCTGTGCCCATGCCTTGTTTTAAAGACTCCTGAATTTCAATTAATCCAACATGCACACAATGGACTCTAACAGAGGATATGAAAGTATATAGCGCTCAAACTGAAGGGGTTGTAAAACCACCCAAGTTTATTATCTTTTTTATTTGATATTATTAAAAGTAGGTGTTTTGCCCAGAGAAGCTTCAATTCGGGGTGTGAAGCATCTAGGATGTTTTAAAGTTTATTGGTCAATGACACAGATCTTACTGATTGGCATTCATCTTTCACAGTGTTTCTCATGTCCTGTGAACATCACTCATTGTCATTCCTGGAAAATGTCATGACAAGAAACAGAAATATAATAGCTCCTTCACACTCAAATCTTGCTTTGAATTCATCGGAGCAATGAGAGAGTTGATGAATTCATGCTCATGATGTTCTCAGCCAAGCTCCCATCTCTTATGGCGTATCTGACCAGACAGCTGCCTGCTCACCAATATTTGAACAATGAACCTCCTGCAAGGGATGCATAAATCAGTGCAGCGGCGCATGAATGCGTGCATGCAAAAAACCTGCGAGCACCTGCAGCTTTACTGTGGTGGCCTGAGAATGAACTTAATCACAGTGACTCCAACGTGCTTTGACTAGAAATGAAAGTTCGGGGCATTGATGAGCAGTGTTGCTCTGATGTTCTTTCACGATGTGATGGTGTATTGTTAGGTGTGTTATCATGCATGTTTCTATGAGATTTTTAGCAATGATGTCAGTCATATATGACATAATGCATGAGCTTTTGATGCACGTCTTTTCGGTTGTAGCTTTATATTATCATAATTTGTTTTAGTAGTGCAGTCTGCTAGGTTCTTGTAAAGGAGGTACTGTAGTTTTTCCATACTGTACTTATGCAAGTAACCTGAAACAAGTGACCCATAATGTCCCTGCTAACACAGAGGTACACAAGCCTATTGGGGATGCTGGTGAGGGTGGATTGCAAGGGGAACTAAATCTCTGATCTTTGATGTTTTTGCACATTTATAATCTTTCCCTGTTTGAGTTTGCAATAGAAATAATTTGTATTTTATGTACTGTACGTGCTTGGGATTTGTCATCGTTATTGCAAGTTTTGTGCAATGACCTTGTGGAAGTCTTTGTGCATAAAACAGTGGGTGTGCAGTAAGTGATCTACTGTCTGTACTTGACTCTATGTACGCCTACTAGCAACATCTGTGCAAAAAAATACAAGCAAATTGAGTCCAGGGGCTTAGATGAGCATCAGTAGTTGTTTGGCTGTGTTCAGAGTAAATAAAGAAGTAGTGAGGGTTATTATGTGCACATTCATTTGCATTTGCAGCCTACTGTTTTGTGCTGTTTCACATAAGTTCACTTCAAATATCTAGAGCATATTTAAGTGTATGTCCTATGGATTATCTTATTGCTTTTGCCGCTATTATATACGGCAGTGGTTCTCAAAGTTTTTCTACGTGCGGCCCCCCTTGTGTACGGTGCATTCCTTCGTGGCCCCCCCAAAGCAAATTTATGACAAAAAACTGTTCTACTTTTAACATTTTAATTGAACAAAACATATTAAGTTATATAAAGTAGTGCTGTTGGTTAGTAGCCTTATTTTTTTTAGATTTTATTACTAAAAACCGGCCCCCAGTTTGAGAACCACTGATATATGGTATTAAATTATAATATAAAATAATATATGAAGAGCTCATATGCAAAAGATGCATTTAGATTTTTTGCATGCACTTTTTGTAAGACAGTAAAGTTTGTTAAATACTAATGAGATTACTAAAGTGGCATTTTAATTACTGACTAATAACTAGGGATGCACCGATAGGATTTTTTGGGCCGATACCGATTTAAACAGACAACTTCTGGCCGATACCGATATTAAACACTTGTATACAATACTATACAGTTGGTCTATTAGCTAGTTTATTTCTGCATCAAATAATTTTTACTGAACATGGATTGGATCTGATTAACATTCAACTGACCAACACAATAAGAGAGGCACAAATTAGGCTAAAAAATATAATAAGACAGCACGACAACCTCCAAAGGTGGTTTTTGCAATTCAGCATTTATTTTATTAACAACATTAACTAATTTTTTACATGTAATGGATTTCTTTATGCAGTTAATTAATAAACAATCTGTATCGGCCTTTCTCGTGCTATTGCTGATGGTTTAAAATTCATCAAAAATCGGCCGATAAATATCGGCAGCCGATACATCGGTGCATCACTACTAATAACGTTTTCATTGCCATCAACATGAAAATACTCAACCTAAACATAAGAGCCATAAGAAAATGCTACTTTACAAAAAACATGTCAGATGCACATAGAGGGTTTTGCATCTGAACTCTCCATATATGGTCCTACTTTATAATTGTATGTATTAAATTTGTATTGTTATAAAATTAAGTAGTGTCTAAATAATATAATAATTCTAGTTTTTTACATTTTGATTTTTTTGTAAAAAGTATGTTTAAAGCAATCTAATCAATTATGTCATTATTAAAATCTGTCTATGGCAAATCCTGGAAATTACATGTTTTTACATTACACAACATCATCAACAGTTAAGCATTTTTAACTCTTTCCCTGCCATTGACGAGTTATCTTGTCAATTAAGAACATTTCCCTGCTAATGACGCTTCCCTAATGAGTTTTTACGGTAATCTTTAATTCCGCTATTATCCACTAGGTGGCGCACTTACCCAATTTATAAAACTGAAGTATCAGCTAACTCTACATTTTAAACTCCATGTATGTTTTGATCTTCATTCTGAATCTGATCTCTATCAAAAGTCCTTTACAAAAATGCAATTATTTCAGCTTTTTGTTAAAATATTTGTCTTTATGAATATTTGAGGGGTGATAAAAAGTGAACAAATAAAGATAGGATGAAACTTTTTCTGTTTTGTTTTGTTTGTTTGAAAGCAGAGGGTCTGTTCTTTCAATTTAAATATATTGTATGTTTATATATTTATAGAAGAAAAAAATCCTGGAAGGCATTTTGTGAAACTTTTGTGAAAATCTCAAAAAATGCTGGTGGGCATCTTTAAAAAAAAAAAAAAAATTTGTTATGCAAAGCCAACAACACAGACTGCAAAAAACTAACATAAAAAGCAATGCAGGCTAAAATTTAAGGTTTATTCTTGGTAATCTTTTTAATCTTCATGAAATACGTTTATTTGCTCCACCTTTGTTTTTATTCTAGCCTGTGGCTTTTAATCCCTGTCAACACAAGAGCTTCCTTCTGATCTGGACCCTTGCATATCAACACAATTTAAGCTGAACAAATAAAACTTCCCATGTTATGTAATGCACTAAGGTCACAACTCCAAACTGATCAGCTCATGCATGCTGGATGATATTTTAAAACATTCACAACAGTGATGGGGATAAACAGAGTTGACTGTTCATGTATTCCTAAAATATGAATCTGGGCAGTTTGTGAAGCAATCTATTAGTCACATTATACAAAAACAACTGAAGCGACAAAAGCTAACAGAGAATTGTATTATTTTTGCATGGAAGCTAATATAAAAAATAAATAATATTGATTGGATGAACCATACAGAATGGTAAAGAAGTGGGTTCATGCAAACTGAGTAAAAGTAATGTGGGAGTTTTAGCAGCGAGACTATGAATTGCAAACAAAAGTTCAGTCCACAGCTTACCCCTCCCTTTTGAAATTCATAGAGAAGCTACGGACAGCGTAGTAACAAAACGCGCTCATTGTAATGTAATAAAAACAATACAGTTCATTATGTAAGGTCTTACACCACTAATAATAATTATGTATATTATATTGCATTTCTGACAATGAGATCCTTCCCACATTGCACCTTTATCGCCTTTACTTTGCTGATTCAGACCGATTCAACCTTCAGTTGTCTTGTTTGTCAACCATAAACTGTTCATTCACAGATTTAAGCTTGTTCTGCACGTGCATCCTTTTTGAACCAAATCCAGATGGATTCAGACTGCTGTCGTGAGGTTGAGATAGAACAGATCTAAACCCTGCACATGTATCTAATGGTGCACTTTAGGTCAGACAGTACAAGCAGTTCCTTTATTTCTGTACGGATGCCAGCTTAATCCAGACAGATGCTGCAGTTAAAGTCCACAACACGCATACACGCAACCCCGCTCACTCCTGTGTCCCCTTCAATTCCAACATCATGTCTATCAGCACTGATGCCCTTCTGTTGCATTCTGGGTAATAAAATGAATGCTTGCTGCATTTGTTCAGTCTGTAATAGTTTTTGCTGCCAGCATGAAGTGTGCAAGAAATTTTGCAGGTCACACTGCAAGCATCTTGTTGGATTTATGTAGGGCTATTTTTGTAACATGTTATACAGTGTGTAGTATATTTGCATATGAATGTGGGGTCAAACTATCTTATAGTCCAGAATCTTAAAGGGGACATTTCATGAAAATCTGACTTTTTTATGTTTAAGTTTTATTATTGGGTCCCCAGTGCTTCTATCAACCTAGAAAATGTGTAAAAGAACAACCCAGTAACTAAGTTTTGGTAAACCATTCTCTGCAAGCATGTGAAAAAAATAGGTCATTGTAATTTGGCTCCCCTTGTGATGTCAGAAGGGGATAATACAGCCTCTTAATCTGCACTATCCAATCACGTACTGCCATTTAGTGCAGAGATCAGCTCATTTGCATTTAAAAGGACACACCCAAAACAAAAATAAATTATCTATATGATATTTTGAGCTAAAACTTCACATACATACTCTGAGAACACCAAAAATGTATTTGACGTTTGGGCGGAGCTAAAACTGTGTCATGATGATGCACTGGAGCCACCGAGCATGGCCCCACCCCTGACACAATCGCGAGCATCCATTCAGGTTGTATGGGGTATTTAAATATTAAGAGAAAACTTTCCAGCGATTGGGCGTGGTTTTTGCACAGACATTGGACACGCCCCCTCTGCTTGAGAGCAGAGAATGCTGCCTGTTTATCTTTTACATTTTTCTTTTGTGTGACAAACTTAGAACACATTTAATATTGGACTTTACACAGATTTTAAGGCATTACACCGATTTTTTGTATGATATCAGACTTTTGGACTCTGCATTGAGTAACTTGCCACGTTGAAAATGCCTTGGCGATGTGCTATGAATTGCTGGTTTGGATTTTGGGATCTCAATCCATCATAACTCTTTCTAAATGAAGGACATCTTGCACACATTCAACTGAAATGCCTTTATCTGTGTGTATAAACAAATGTTTTGGAGATTAGGTCCATGGGGATTGACTTGCGGCCTTGAACAGATGTGTAATCCTCCGTATAGCTAAGAGACATGAGGGAAATTAATAATAATCATAACATAAAAAAATTAAAACAGCTGCTGTGGACCTGCTCAGATAGGAAGCAACCAAATTATAAGATCATTGATGTGGTCAGAGAAACAAAAATAGACATTCCTAATAGGCAAAGTATTTTAAAATGATTTGGTGGGTTGGACTTGAGTTTTTCCCTGCTTTGATTTGTTGCAATATAAAGAGAAATAGGCTTTATATTTCACATACTGGAAAGATGAGCCACAGATCGAAGTGTATATGCTCCTAGCGTTTGAAAAATGTTCAAATGAAACTCATTGTTTTCCTGAGCATCCATCACTGCCTCTAGCATAAGCTGTCTTGATATTCAGTCATTCTACTTGCATTTGGCTCTGAACGGACTGTAAAATAAATCGATGGCAGGCAAAATGGTCCAGTCGGGCCTCAGGGTATTCAGCCGGTTAGCACTATGCTGCCATGCTGGTTCACTGGCTTTATAAACTGTCATATTTAGCTTTGAGGCCACACATGATGCTGTATACAATCTACTGTAAAGAAAGCCATCAGGTTAATGCAATATAGAGTAAAATAGTAAATGATCTCTGTCACATCCAGATGTCAACAATGTAACCATATTTGTGACCCTATCTGAGAAATTTAGGCTAAATTCTCAGTGATGAGATTAGAGCATCAAAGTTTGATTTCACATTGATTTCAATTTTTGACATCACCACTCAGTCAATATTAACTTTTTCCCCGCCATTGACAAGTTATCTCGTCAATTAAGAAAAAACATTTGCATAAAAAACGTGTTCCTGATGAGTTTTCATGTTAATCTGTAATACTGCGATTATCCACTAGATAGCTAGATTACCCAATTTATCAAAAAAACTGAAGCAAAAAAAAAAAAAAAAATGATTTTAATGATACTAGTTTTAAACTCTGTGTATGTTTTGCTAATCATTCTGAATCTGATCTCTAACAAAATTCCTTCACAAAAATGCAATTATTTCAGCTTTAAGCAAGAAAAACCCAAAATTTAAGACTTTATAAGTATAGAAAAAATATAGATAGGATGAAACATTTTTTTCCCGTTTTGTGTTTGTTTGTTTATTTTTTTCTTTGAAAGCAGATGGTCTGTTCTTTCATTTGATATATTTGTATATATTTTTAGAAGAACAGTTTTCTGGAAGGCATTTTGTGAAACTTTTATGACAATCACAAAAAATGCTGGCGGACAACTTTTCAAAAAATGTCTTGCGGGGAATGAGTTAAAGATATCAAGATGATCTTTTCACAGATAGTTCTTTAAATGTATGAAGAATAATTTTATTTAGAAAACAGATTCACAAAAAATATAATAACTTTAGCTGTGTTTTCATGCTGGGTCACATTTATGCAAATAATACAAATTATTAAAAAAATCAAATTCCCTTGAGACCCAATGACCTAATATCATCATTGTCAGATTTTATTGCTAATTTATAATGTTTACATAAAATATAATCTTAAAAGACAGATATGACTGTCTTTCCCTATTCAAAATGTTAGGAGTTGGGCTTGTGTACCTATAACTTTACTGTAGACACAGACAGCTACTATTTTCATGAGATGTGAATTTGAATATTAGATTAAATGCACTTTTTTTAAGTCACAATGAAATTGAAAAAATGAATTTGAAAAAATTAATGTGCCCTCATAATCTTTAATCAAAAACGCAAATCTCTCTATATATGGCCATATGGTATGGCAGGTGGGCGGGGTCTGGAAAAAGATCACAGCGATTAGTAAATAGCAACATGACCCAACTTTCTAAATTATCTCACGGCAAGTTGTGTTATAGTTGCAAAATATTTGATTAATTTATTTTTGTTATTGACACGATTTTTCACAGTTTTTGTGCCATTTGAGCACAAACCCCAACCCCAAGTGACAATGATTGAAAAATAGAAAAAAAACAATGAGAAAACAAAATATTAAATGACATGATAAAGAAAGTCATGCCACGGCCAGGAAACACTATTAATAGAAATTGGTGCTGATTGACATGAAAAAGACATTCGTGCTCAATGGCACAAAAAACAGCAGAAAAACTCTTGTAAATTCAAATATTGATCCTTCTGTTATTGCATGTGCTGTCCAATATGGTGCAAATATAAAATGTGGATGTAAATCACCTGCATGAGTAATATCCTGTGACTGACAAAAGCACAGAGCAATCACACATCTGACGTCTTTAAT
The DNA here is from genome assembly GCA_025389145.1 of Misgurnus mizolepis. Taxonomy (NCBI): domain Eukaryota; kingdom Metazoa; phylum Chordata; class Actinopteri; order Cypriniformes; family Cobitidae; genus Misgurnus; species Misgurnus mizolepis. The sequence continues at coordinate 7,652,108 of JAIFKI010000024.1, forward strand.
TGGTCAATGCACAAAATCAGCCATGATTTAAATGAAAGTAACCATGACTCAAACTGAGTCTTGTCTACAGTAAATACTCAGACAGAGAGTGACTAGAATGAGCTTAGTTTATAACGCACTGGAAAAAAATTATACAATAGTGGAGAAGTCTGTGACAAACACTGAAGGACAAACACTTGAGTCATATCTAGTTATGACTTATGAAATGTAAGTTTTTCTTTAAGGTGACCCACGTCATTTTACTGAATGTGACACAAACACTACAGTATATCTACTAGACAAGAGAAATTAATTTGCACTTGCAATTGAATCGATTTTGATTCACAAGTGTTACCTTTAGCATAATCCTAGTGCACATTTTGCATGTTTACTTGACAAAGATGAAAGCCTCCTTTGCTCTTTGAAGTTAATTTGAATCTCATTAAAGCTTAAATGATGTGTGTTGCTCCTTTTAAAGTACCTAACAAGATAAATGTGTTCATATTCTCTCATACAGTACTCTACCAAAGGTTTGGACCAAATGGACTGAATCTGTTTCTCACTCTCCTAACCTTTTGAGCTAAAGTTTTATTCTTTGCAAAATTAATTATTTTATTTTGTTTTCAGTATGATTAAATGGTAAAGAAGCAAGACTGACTACAAAAGTAGATGTGTTCAAAATTTGGACAAGTTGTATGTATAATGCATTAAATATGTTTTTTTGTTTAAAGGCGGGGTGCACGATTTTTGAGAAACAGAAATGCTTTGGAAAAGGGAATTTGGCCAAGTACCAAAACATACTTGTAGCCAATCAGCAGTAAGGGGCGTGTCTACTAACCGCCATCGTTGCCTGGGTTGCGTATGTGTGGGGCGGGTCTATCAAAAGAAGGTCCAGATTCTATTGGGGTACACTGTCAGAAATAAAGGTACAAAACTGTACCTTTTCTGTCACTGGGGCTGTACCCTAAGTTTCCGTTTGGTACCTTTACAGGACTACAAAACAAAATACAATTTTGGGTAGATTACCGTACCTTAAGGACCTACATTGTTAGAAAAAAAGTCAAAATATGTACTCTAGCTGTCAGTAGGTCAGCACCCTTTAAAAAAGGTAATTGTATGGACCATTAGGTACATATATCTAAACATTTAGTACCAATTAGTTCCTTTGAGATACTAATATGTATTTTGAGGTACTAATGAGCTCTCTTTGTTCCCAGAATGTACTTCTGAGATACTTAAATGAAATCCTTAGGTGCAAAGCTGCTTTTTGAAAGGGTAAAGCCCCAGTGACAGAAAATGTACAGTTTTGTACCTTATTTCTGAGAGTGTAGGGGCGTGTTGTTTAGGTGATATCAAATGTCAACATTAGCTTTCCGAAATCGTGCACCCCGCCTTTAATGGTAGCTTGTGCTTTAGTCACTTTACTTCGATAACCCAAGAGACTTTCACAAATAAAGCTCTTGGTGCTTTGCTGTCCTCTTAGCCCTGAGAGGAGCTCCTGTCACACAGTGCTAAGGGTCTAACACTATTGACTTTCTCCTCTTCTTCGCTCTCTCTGTTGACTTCATTATCAGACAGAGATCAGAGGCTCAGTGACCTCTATGACCTGTGAAGAACCTGATAAACTCAATGTCTCCACTGGTGAAGTGAAAAGTGTGTGTGAAACCCCATATGTGTTCAAGGAGGATTTCTAATATTTTAGGCCACCAATGATCGTTTCCAGTCCCCTTAGCAATGGTCAGTAGTGTGATAGTACAATCTGATCTCACCGGAATTTACTGGTTGGGTAATTCGTATTTCACTGATTCTTGAAACTTTGGCAAAAACATGTCCCACTATGCTTCAAGATTACTCAAGCTCCTGTATGTTTGCTATTTTCTCTTAAACGTCTTCATATTTTTGGACACTGCTACTGTGACAACCATAACATGTCAACACCGTCATCTTTGTAAAAAAAAATATTAGATTAGATTATGAAATAAATGTATAATTTTTAAGAAGAGGTCTGAAGTAGCTAGCAACAGAGGGGAAACAAGATTGCTAATGTGAATAACTCATCTATTTTTTAATCTATGTTAGGTTTTTGTCACCACTGTCAGGTTTTCTGTCTTTTCTGTCAGGTTTTATGTATTTTAGGAAGTTATGATTTGATAATTGTTAATCACAGTGCTCAGGATTGTTATTTCGTGGACCAAATATTTACATAAAGTTTAAGCAAGAAGCCATTGACTTGAGTGGTATACATTTTGGAATAATGAGGCCAATGTCACCACTGTCAGATTATTGTCACCACTGTCAGACGGAGTTTTATTTGTTTTAAATGAATATGCTTATAATATATTTCTTCAGTGCTGTTAAGTTATTAAATTAATAGTCTCTATTAATAAAAAAATATGTTTATAAAATAAAAAAAATCATTCATTTTTCTATTTAGGCTTAAAGTAAATGTTGTATGAGTAATAACTGGAAAAACACCTATTTTATGAAAAAAATACAAACAGGGGAGGTTGCACCAGTAAAATTGCTGAACAGCCAAGACCTTGGTCTATAATGATATACCTTCAGATTGTGTAATTTAACAAAAAAATATTTTTCAAAATTTAAACCTGTTTTATCCAAATTTCCAAGAATCACTGATTTATTAGTACATGCAAATATGGGCACAAATACATGCACTGTAAAAAATGTTTGCTGTTTCAATTTTTTTTTTAGTTGAACCAACTCAGATTCACAAGTCATGTCAACTTACTATTATTTGTCTTGACCGAGGGGCAACCTTCCAATCTGTCTGATGAAGCCAATACGGAAGTGACTTAAACTGCAATTCATTGACTGACCACTAGAGGTTGGCTCCAAAAAGGAGCCAATTCCCATAGACCACCATGTTAAAATGCCCAACTTTACAGCAGAAAATAATGTTTTTCAGCCTGGTACAAAAAGTGTTTTTGGTCTGTATAGCTAATTTTGCCCTTCATGATAACTGTGAGGGGGTGAATTTTTTTTGTAACTCATCCGTTTAAATTATATTAAGCCTTAAAGGTCTGCATAATTAAGGGCGTGGCCACTTGAGTGAGGGGTGAACAGCCACTGCTGTCACTAGAATCGAGCTAGGCAGGCGTGGTTTTAGCAACCAGCACCTCTTCACCCATGTCCCACCTCTTTACCCATTTTCGGTTTTCCGCGAGTGATTCGCGGTGACACGTGGCCAAGATGGCGATGGCAGGCAACGCCTACTTTAAGCTTTAAAAGCGATCTTCTCAAACCAATGGTGGACACTACGTTAATTTTTTTTTGCATTCTATGGTCTTGACAAGAAATTAGTTGCCACTACCTATAAAATTAAGTTGAATTCTTTTAAATACATTTTATTATAGTTAAATTATAACAACTCTATTAACAATCTCTAAAATGACTTTGAATTGATTCCACAGAATATTTTAAGGTAACAAAGATTTTTTTACATTGTTGAAATAAAAAACAAATACAAAATAATGTGTGGAAAAATTATTAAAGGATAATTTTGGTATTTAACACTTTGAGTCTCATTTCTGGTTTGTTTTGGATGAACTACAGTGATGGACACTGAAATTTTGACAATGGGTCGTGTCTTGAGTTTTTGACTCGTTTAGAAGCGTCTCTTGACTGCTTCAGAATGGAAGTCAATAGCCATGCACAAACATGTCATTTAAACAACACTTAACATTCATTTTCAAAACTGTGCTACTCACCGAGTGGTTCATGGTGTTTGTTGATGATTAAAAACAAATATATTGGCGCAATGTATGAATTCAATCCGTGTTATTTGCTAAAGTGGAACGATTTTTTTCAGATACCTCACAACCGCGTATATACTTCCACTCTATATTTGAGTCTGAAGCGTTAGCACACTCCCGACCACTTGATGGCAACAACCACTTTGCCATACAAGTACGCTCAGTGTCTAGCGTATAGACAGTCACAATCGAGCTCAACTTCAAACCTAAAGCTGGTCACTGAGCCATCAAATATGGGAAAAAATTCTTCTGAGAGAAACAGAGCAAAAAAGTACAACCACATGTAAACAGACCTCTTTTCTGTTTCCAGCGGCGGAGTGTTATGTCAGCGAGTAATGAGTCTTCCAAGAGAAGTCAATGGAATTTTACAAAATGCCAAATAAAAGACGACAGAAACTGTATTTCGCTACACAACTTGTTTTTAATCATCAACGAACACCACGAACCACTCGGTGAGTAGCACAGTTTTGAAAATGAACGTTAAGTGTTGTTTAAATGACATGTTTGTGCATGGTCATTGACTTCCATTCTGAAGCAGTCAAGAGACGCTTCTAAACGAGTCAAAAAGTCAAGACACGACCCATTGTCAAAATTTCAGTGTCCATCACTGTAGTTCATCCAAAACAAACCAAAAATGAGACTCAAAGTGTTAAATACCGTAATTATCCTTTAAAATACAAATATGAAATACTGTGCGGAAAACACAGAAATACTTATCATGTATTTAAAAGACATCAATACATGTTACATTTTCCAAAAGAATTTCAAATACAAAATAATATTTTGATTTTCAAATATGCATTTTAAATACATCTAAAAAATCTGAAGTTTCTCTACTGTAAATGTGAGTGATATCTCACCATGCAAAACTAGTTTTCATGATGCTACAGTAGAGATCTGGGATATTGTTATGACATCATGGTCATTGAATAAATTGCTTAGATTTTAAGTTTGCCAGATGTGAATCAATAAATTGAATTGGTTAAATAAAGAGATTTCCTCATTTAAGTCTGTACCACAAATTGCATATGGGTTAAACGTGTGATTTGCTTTGTGTTGTTTAAAATAAAACTTTTTTATTGTTTTTGTATGAGCAATGGTTATCATGATGTTTACTTTAGTGTTTCAGTGATGTAAAGTTAAACTGAATGAGCAGCTTGGCAATCCATGAAAAAACCGAAGGTTAATGTTTGTCTGGTAATTTAGTTTCTGGCTGTTTTCTGTAAAATATGATGATTTGCAGAGTGTAACGATGCCTTTCATTACCAGAGCAAATCTCCGGGAATAAACTAATGAGTCTGACATATAAAGTCAATGATCACAGAAACATCTTTCGACCTCATTAGAGCCGAAATGAAATGAACGGTTGACAATGAACAGAGAAGAGATCCTCAGTGCTGAAGATCATGAAGCTTTGCTGTTTGAAGATGCCTTCTCATTGAAAAGTTGTCTGATGTTTCTTTAAGCTTTTTGGCTCATCATAATCATCAAAATCCAAAGTCATTTAAATGCTCTCCTTTTCAAAACTATTGTTGGGTTAAATTAACTCAGAAAATATTTATTTGACCCAGCGACTTAAAACAACTCAGCATGCAATTCGTAAAACCTTTATTTTATCGACACGGCAGCCCATACACATTTGGATTTTAGTTTGCAACACAAAGTTGCATTTACATTTGACTTGTGAGAAACACGTTTGTTGTTGGATGTTGTTGCATCTCACACAGACGCAGGTCATGAAGGTCTTTCTTTGCCTTTTATGCTATTTTTGTCTTTCAGACTTGATAAAACCTGTTATCTTGCAGTGTGCAGATAGTAATGAATCAGGTTGTGATCTTGAGTCAAATGCTTTGGTTTGTGTAACTGAATAGTTTCATGTAGGACCAGTGACGGCTCGTGACTGCTCATCCGAGGGGCGCTAATTCAAAATAAGTGTTTGGAGTGTCGTGTGATGCTTGCGTTTTCAAAATATGTGTTTGTTGCGTCATGTGAACCATGTGCATCGCGTGTTTTGTCAAAATAAGTGCTTGCTGCACACGTGGCAAAACCGTTTATGATAAAAGAGACGCTCACATTCACAAAATACATGCAAGAGACTCCCTTAACAATTATGCATGAGATTATGCGAGTATCTGGCAAACGCGAGCATCTCTTTTATCATAAACCATTTAGACGCATATGCAACAAGCACTTATTTTGACAAGACATGTGATGCACACAGGATCACTCGACACACATAACACATTTAAAAAAAGGAACCACACACATGACGGGCTTACATGTTGTGATGAACTTCGCATCGACCGCCTCTCAAAAAAGTGAAGTTTTAGCTCAAAATACCATTTAGATAATTTATTAAATCATGTTAAAATTGCAACTTTGACGGTGTGAGCAAAAATTTGTCGTTTTTGGCTGTGTCCTTTTAAATGCAAATGAGCTGATCTCTGCACTAAATGGCAGTGCCGTGGGTGGATAGTGCAGATTAAGGGGCGGTATTATCGGTGCTAGTCGCCCCCTTCTATTTCACAGATGTCCTCTGCCTCTGTCTATTTTATCTCATCTACCCTCTGTGCGCTTATAAAGACCCATAAAGACCAGAGTTTCCCAGTGGGACAGCAAACAAAATGGCCTATATCTGGGAGCAACTGGAGCCCGGGCAACAGAAGTCAATGTCACATTGAGAACTTCAGGCAATGTTGAAGTGCTTTTATTAGTGTTTTAGGATAACACATCTGAATACAGGGTTGTTGTTCTTGAGCAGGGTGGGTGGAGGTTATCCACAAAATGTAAATGAGCATTTACGTCAAAATGTATACAATGATTAATGAACACGTGCTGTAACACCTCAGCCCCTCACATCTATGTCAAGAGTCATATATAAACAAACAACTTGCATTTACTGTGTCGTAATATTGTACTATAATGTATATAAATGTACTGTATTTTAACACTTACTACTGTATACAATAACACCTCCCAGTTAATGAGCAAGTGGGTGTCATATCTTTTGTGAGAGATTTTGATTAAAATTTTAACTTTATATGGTTGCACCATTTTAATGGTTCAATAAACTTAATAATGTGATTGGCTTGAAGATGTTGTATAAATTGATCTCAAGGTTCTGGCAGTCCTGTAATGAAATTCCAATGTAAAGGCAATCAGATAATAAATATTTAGAGCAGAAAGCCAGCTAGAGGTGTAAATCACGAGCAGATATCTACAATAGCACAGTCATTATAGAGTAATGCAATTTCAGAAGTCATCCGACATAAGATTACTGACCTGGATCTTCTGTCACCCAGCGGTAACCTTCAGCTGTGCCAAGTGCTGTAACCAAACGCTGATTCACATCATGTAAGAGATGATTCACATTTAACACTGATTCAGAGGAAAATACCTAGAATAAAGACACTCAGTTCATGTACTTTGTTCTGAATGTTGGAATGGAGAAAGCTGGCTGAGGGGTTATAAAATGTTGTTTTTTTAATCATCTGCAGAAACATGCATTGATTAAATGAGTTAAATTTTTTTTCATGCTAAAATTAACTTTATCACTTTAACCCCCGGTTTCAAAGACAAGGCATAAGGCTTGTCCTAGACTATAACACATGTTTGAGCGGTCTCCACTGAAAATAACTTGCACTGACAGATTCCTGGACAGGGATAATCTTAAACCAGGACTAGACCTTAGTTTAATTAGGAAATATAAGTAAGGAATAATTGACTTGCCATTGAAATATTAGAAAAATAATTAAACAGCCCGTCGTCAATTATTCCGCTTATACTGCGATTACCACACCTCAAGACATTGATGAAATGATTGATGAAAAAAATTATTCATTCAATTTACTCAATTTTTTTTAAGGTAAGAACCGATAGGATTATTTTGTGCCGATACCGATACAGATTTAAACAGACAACTTCTGTCCGATGCCGATACTGATATTAAACACTTGTATACAATGCTATTCAGTTGGTCTATTAGCTAGTTTATTTCTGCATCAAATTATTTTTACCGAACATGGATTGGATCTGATTAACATTCAACTGACCAACGTAATAAGAGAGACACCAATTAAACTAAAACAAATATAAGAAGACAGCATGACAACCTTCTAAGGTGGTTTTTGCTATTCAGCATTTATTTTATAAACAACATTAACTCATTTTTTTTTTTTTAAATATAATGGATTTCTTTAATAAACATAAATAATGCCAGTGCTATTGCTTTAAACGGAGTATAAATATTGCTACTTCAAAAAAAGTTGGACTTCTTTTCCCCCACTAAAGTGCAGTCTGTTTCTTTTATTGTCCAAGGCAGGTTTTCTGTCGGTGCTTAAGTTTAGTGCACACCAGAACATTAAATCATTTTAATTGAACAACAGACATGCAACTCATTGCCTTTATGCAGTTAATTAATAAACAATCGGTATCAGCTTTTCTCGTGCTTTTGCCGATATGCCGATGGTTTCAAATTCATCAAAAATCGGCCGATAAATATCGGTGGCCGATACATCGGTGCATCACTACCTGTGTGCATTTTAAGGCAAAACAAAGTGCACTGATGTATTTTAAGATGTCAGTGCAAGTTGTTTTCAGTTTGGACAGCTCTTACATTTTTTTTTAGTCTAAGACTAGTCTGATATCTGTTTGTGAAACTGACCCTAAAAGTCTTAATTTAACTATGGCCTAGTCCTGGCTTTAGCTTAGCATTGTCTGTGAAACCAGGCCTAAAATAGTCAATTTACTTTAAAGTTCAGCTAATATGAACATTTTTCAAGATTAAGTCTTTAGTGTCCCCAGAATGTGCCTGTGACGTTTCCGATACAAATACCCTATGGATAATTTATTATACAATGTTGAAAAGGCCTATTTTGGGTGTGCAGGGATAGGAAGTTTTTTACATCTCTTGAAATGCAAATTAGCTGCTGCTTCGCACCCCATTTACTGTTATATATACCGCAAACATACACAGATTTTAATAAAAACAAATACTCCTCATTTTTTATAATGAATGTGCGGTTATGAATTATCTAAAGATTTAAAATAAAAAAATATGACCTGTGGTCTTTGGACAGTTGTAGGCGGGGCCTGCGCAAAAGTAATGCCAGTTTGCTCAGAATACACCATCAGCTTGTTAAGTTTTATACCAGATATCAGATTCAGAGTACATCTGCATTGTTTCATAATGACTGATTTACTTTTGAAGAATTGGAGATTCATTTGACCTTTCTTAAACAGCTCAGTAACTACTGCTTTCTGCAATGACTCTTTGAATATAAATATAGATTGGGAAAATTGCTGTATTGGCATTATACCCAATGATAGAAATACTAGCTGATCTCCTGTCATGTGAAACCCTGCTGTTCTGGCACAAATGTAACGTCAAGAAGGTCGGTTTGTTCGATCTGATGAGAAATGCTTCTATTAAGATGTCCCAACGGCAGTTGTTGAATGAACTGTTTCAACAAAGTTTAATTATTTTGTGCAAAACATATAGTTTGCATCTCTACATATATATAGTATAGTAATAACAATATAATTTAAATAGAGCTGTCTGTGATTATTTCATAAGCCCTATCTTTTAGATGAATTGAAATGGGGCCTTTTCTCAATATTGGTTTTTGAAGCCGGTCTTAAAGTGATGTAACATCACACATGCTTTTCTGTGACTTATCATGAGATCTTTATTATCCATCTCATCTCCATGTCGTGGCCTTTCAACTGTTATCTTTTCATTAAGAACTGAATGCTGAAAAGTTGGGTTTGGATTTTGTCAGGTTTTCCCATGACTCTTCGTTTTGCTTATTCTGCATGTTAAGTAATATGTAAACTTGTCTGATCAAATACTGAAAGTTGCTGGCTTATCACTTTTTTCCTTTTGAAAATATAAGACATTTAGCAGATATATGATCTCAGTGCTAACAGCTCATTAAATTATCTTATGAAAATGGTTGAGGTAATGGTCAACGTGTGCTAAGGTGTTATCTACTGTATAGGAAAAAAGTGGTAACTTAAAACTAAATAATTCCCATATTTACTGTATATTTTGTTATTTTATAGTTTTAACCATATTTATAATGAAAATGTTACTTGCTGGTGCATTCATATCCTCGTATTAATGACTTGTACAAGTTTGTGTTATGAATTTTAAACTGGGTTTTTAATAAAACCTGCAGAGAATTGACATATGTATGCAGATGTTTCATATCTCAGATGTATTAACCCTTGTGCATTGTTCAAATTTACTACCCTTTCGTGTTGTTAGTGGATGAAAACATCCACTAAATTCAACGGCTATAAAAATGTATCGGATGAATATTTTTTCCAAATTTTTTTACATAAATCTGTTAATCAACCTCAGTACTGATCAAAACTACCAAATCTTCACAAAAATTCAATGATTTTAACTCTTTAATTGCCAAGTTTATAAGTGGTGTCACTGATTTGGGGAAAAAACACACACAAAATGACAGATTTTCAATATAAAATGTGATTGTAAACTGGATTTTTTTAAACCTTTTTCACAGTTTTGGGCATGCCAAAGATTGGTAAAAACATTGGCTTTGAAGCATTTTTAGTTTTTGTGCAGCATCAGTTTACATTTTTTTCTCCCTCATTTATTGTTAGTGGCTGTTTTTGCCCCATTGACTTCCATTATAACCACATTTTTTGATTGCAGAGCTATGACACCTTTTTATCATGCATTTTTGAATGTTGGTGTTTTTTCCTTTTGCTAAGAGGTCAAATTAGTCATTTTTACTGTTGATTACCATGTGGCACTATTAACCCTTTAGTAGCCCTGTGCAAAAACAAAGCTTAATTTCTGGCTTGTACATTGTGTTTTAAGGAGTATAACTCCATAATAAAAGCATATTTGTGTGTGTGTGTGTGTGTGTGTGTGTGTGTGTGTGTGTGTGTGTGTGTGTGTGTGTGTGTGCGCGCGCGTATGTGTGCGTGTTTGTGTGTGTGTGCGTGCGTGCGTATGTGTGCGTATGTGTGTGTATGTGCATGAAAAAAAGATAGTCTGTAAAAATCTTCTCTGCATTAGACATTAGATTTATGAACATCATTATTATGAACACATAAGTGTTTAGTCATTCCAACAGGACTTGCAGCATATCACTTGGTGCTCTCTGCAAGTTTGTCTGGAGGGACAGCAACTCATGCACGAGGGAGGTGAAAAGCTGTTTAGGAGAAGTCTTTCCTAGAAGACCTGGGAAAATCTCTGCAGCAATATTGAGGAGAGAGCATCACCCTCGCACTCCACTTGCTACTGCACTGGTGAGAGAGATTCAGTCTCCTGCAGCTGTCTCTCTTGACACAAACCACAGACACCAGCAGGCACCAGCAGCTCAGGAGTGAAGAGGGGAACATGCAATTGGTGCAAAGAACAAACATGTCAGCCCTTGCATCTGTTGTGGTGGACAAACTTGCAGAGAGCACCAAGTGATATGCTGCAAGTCCTGCTGGAAATACTGAACACACCCCCGGCACACATACACACTAAAAGTTAGTTTGATTGTTTAGTTCTCCATCCATCCTCTACTCTTGCTTCATTGTTCAATTTATTTGAAGTTGTTTTTGTGTTCATAATAAATGATGTTCATAAATCCGAGGCAGAGAAGATTTTTACAGAAAATTTCCCTAACCCCAACCATCACAAAAACCCTTCTCCTAACTTCACATTTTCAGGAAACATCATTTTGTTTGATTTATAAACTTGTTTCCTCATGGGGACCTCAAAATGTCCCCACAAGGTCACAAAGACACTGGTATTCATATCTTTGTGGGGACAATTGGTCCCCACAACGTGATAATTACCAGGTACACACACACACACACACACACACACACACACGCACATGCACACACACAATAATATGCTTTTATTATGGAGTTATACTCCATATAACTCAATGTACAAGTCAGAAATTAAGCTTTGTTTTTGCACAGGGCTACTAAAGGGTTAATAGTGCCACATGGTGATCAACAGTAAAAATTACAAATTTGACCTCTTAGCAAAAGGAAAAAAATCCAACATTCAAAAATGCATGATAAAAAGGTGTCATAGCTCTGCAATCAAAAAATGTGGTTATAATGGAAGTCAATGGGGCAAAAACAGCCACTAACAATAAATGAGGGAGAAAAAAATTAAAACTGATGCTACACAAAAACTAAAAATGTTTCAAAGCCAATGTTTTTACCAATCTTATACATGTTCAAGACTCTGAAAAAGGTAAACAAAAATCCAGTTTACAATCACTTTTTATATTGAAAATCGGTCATTTTGTGTGTGTTTTTTCCCCAAATCAGTGACACACCTTATAAACTTGGCAATTAAAGGGTTAAAATCATGGACTTTTTGTAAAGATTTGGTAGTTCTGATCAGTACTGAGGTTGATTAACAGATTTATGAAAAAAAATTTGGAAAAAATATTCATCTAATAAATTTTTACAGCCGTTGAATTTAGTGGATGTTTTCATCCACTAACAACACGAAAGGGTAGTAAATTTGCCCACGGTATATCGTTGAGTTTTTAAAAAATTTCAAAGCATTTTCTTAAAATATATGTAAATATAAGATTTGTCACCAAAAATCATTCAATTTGCTAAAACAGAGAGAAAGTTACGGCCAAATTAAGAGTAAAAAAAACTCTGTAGTGGATGAAAACATCCCCAACAACACATGAGGGTTAAGCATTCAGAAGTTTAATATTCTGTATTGTTGAATATGAGTTATGAATCTCTCTCATACTGTAGCGTGTAAGAGTTTCAGGTCCTGGTGTTCTGTTAATCTGATCTGACAGCGAGAGGCTTCTGTCGTAATGTATGAATACTTCATGACTGATAACTGCATCTGAAGGTAATAAATGAAAACCCTGACCATTCCATAGACATCATTTTTCATTCCTCCACAGGAGCCACTGAGCCTCTCTTCATCTTTATCCGTCGTTCCTTCACCTGATGTCACTTTGTCTTTCTTTTTTCTCTTTACCTCAACAGAAATATTTTTTCTTCCTGCCCAATAGAAGATATTAAATTGCTGTACTGTACATATTTTAAGTCAAAGTTACTTTGATATTGATTGATTTCTGGTTTCAAACTTTCAAAGTTTCAGTATCAGAGGCATTTGTAGCCTACCCTTTCGTTTGACAATAGTCATGGCCCAGTTGAGCTGCCAACAGATTTCAGATCTGTGTGGTACTGCTATTGGCACATACAGTAGGGGAGTGCGGGGTAAGTTGTCACATGGGTAAGTTCTTCTATAGTAAACTTCGTGTTCACATTTGGTCAAGATTGCTCTAATCTGACTTTAGCACAATTTTGCCTTAAAAAGTAAAAAAAAAATCACTTTACATTTTATGCAATACAACTTTGTTAGGTATGAATGTTAAAAAATATTATTTTGCACCACAAAATAGAGGAGACAATAGGGTGATTCTCATGAAATCCAGACTTAAAAGGTGTCCAGCATCAGATTTTTTTTAAAGCCATTGAAGCCAATTTTTTTGCACATATAAGATTAAGGTCTGAACTTACTATAACCATTATTTTTAGAGGATTTAAAAAATATTTCCTATAGAATTATTTACATTTTTTAGATTATCATTATAAAAAAATTATCATTACCGCAACATGATATTACATGAAATATATGCATTTACAAACTCATGTTTCTGTAATGAGAACTAAAAAGTTGTCTAGGTACTATGACAAACAAAATTTAAATTTTTATCTGGAGAGAAAAAATAAAAACTGCTTACCTGGTAGCCATTTTGAGTGTCACAGTCAATTATGTCCCTTCCAACATTTTTTTTTTTTTTTTGAAAATGTTAGTTCCTTGAGGCCTAAACAATGATTACCAATTGTTGCGGAGGATGAGAAAATATTTCTTGGACACATTTATATTCCTTATTATTGTCTGTACAATTACCAAAAATCACCAAACACCACACGTTTCTTTACTGTAAATGTTTATAGTATAACATGCACTGAAGCTTTTTATATTTTTTAATTATAAATATTTCCATGTCAAAGAACCCAAATCCAGTCATGGACACGTTGCGGGAATGAAAATGTCCCGGTATGTTAACATTTTATCAATGATAAAACGCATCAATACATAAAATTAAATCATATCAATAAGTAAAAGAAAAAAGTTTTGAGTAGAGCTCTTGCTACCAAAAGTTGGAGACCCCTGGTCTAGCGATTTAGCAAAGTTGCTAAATTGGCAACACTGCTAGGCTGAGCAAAGTCTATAGGTCAGTTTAATAGTTTAAAAACGTTAAAGCACTAAAAATAAAATAAAGAGTCTATGTAAAGTCATAATTGTTTCTAAACACATTATAAATGTAAGAAATGTATTTCTAAAACACGTTAAAAAGATTGTGTAGTACTGAATTGTGGAGTTACACCGTTAAACGTTTTTCCACATTCAACAGTGTTCAGGATTATTTGGGTGGGGCTAAAACGATGGCTCGATGATGCACTGGAGCCACTGAGCATGGCCCCGCCCCTAACACAAATGCGAGCATCCATTCAGGTTGTAGGTATTTGAAAGCTGAAAGAGATATTAGCTTTCCCGCGAGTGTGCATGGTGCCAAAGCGGACACGCCCCTAGCGTTTGAGAGCAGAGAATCCTGCCTGTTTTTTTAACATTTTGATCTTATTTAAAACTTACTTGATTAATTTGGCCTTTTTCTATCATTTATACTTGGCTAGTTGGTTAATTACACATTTTTCTGTTGAGTGACAAACTGAAAACACATTTAATATCAGATGTTACCACAGACTTTAATTATTTTTTATGAAATGGGCCCTTGCTATAAAAAATGACACAAGCCTAGATGTAAATGGCAATAGTTCTTTTATTTTTCTCTATATTTTCAAGGTTTATTATTTACAAAGAAACAAAATAAAACAAAAACAAAATTTTTGACAAACACTGTTTGTCTGCATATAGGTGTAAGAAAGCATACATTTACCTTTTTTATTCTGGATCAAGTAACTATAATTGTTCATGTTTGTTTATTGTTATATGTCTCTCCCCCCTTTTTTATTATTATTGTTTTAATTTTTTTTAAACCAAGCGTTGGTGCACATGAACAAGCATAATGAAAAACTCATCAGAGATTAAAAAGAGCTTGAGGCCTGTTCCAGAATCTTCCATCTGTGAAATCTTGCATCGTTACAGTAAAACGTTTCCAACAAAATAATTTCACCTGAATCGTAGAAGCTGCGAACCAAACATTTGGTTTTTCCCTTTTATTCCAAAGACGCTCATCAATTCGCTTTGCATTTCTTATTTTCCATGACATAAACACAAACATACATGAAAAAAAAAACAAAGATATGTGCTGGTTTTCTCCAAGACCTCAAAATGACTGCATTCATTAAATGTAGCGTTATGAGCGTCTCCTCATCTACCAAGCCCAGAATTAAACAGTGCTTAAATCTGAGAGGAAAAAGCACATGAATGAGAAGCATTTCCCTCTGAAGGCAAGTACAGTATCAAAAAGCGCAGATACCAAGAGTACCGCTGACCGTCCTACCTGTACATTAGTTTCTATACACTATGGCATAGCAGGAGGCAGAAAAGACACGGTATCCAGATAGCACACACAGATCTCGGAGACGTCTTTTTGATGTCTGCATATCTGCAATACACCTCTGAGACGTTTCCTGACAGATGTCATATAGACATTTAGATGTATGTAAAACTGCTTTAGGACATTTATCAGATGGGTTTACACAGCAGATCTTTAGCAGACATCTCACAGATGTACCTGCGCTATCTGGGTACCTTTTGAAAGCCCCGAACAACGGGGCCAGAGGATGTGATTCTGCATGATACAATAACAATAAACCCTTTACTTACACAACCAATGAATGTATTTTTCTCTGCTTTTATACTTCTCGGTCTCTCTCTCTCTCTCTCTCTCTCTCTCTCTCTCTCTCTCTCTCTCTCTCTCTCTCTCTCTCAAATGAAAGTGCAATTCATGATAAGTCTTTTCATGTTTCACTTTGGCCAGTTTCATTCAATGCAGCACGTTACACTCAAATAAATGAAACATCAGTGGCTATGACGTCATTTTACACACCATTTCAGACACATTGTGATTTCAGTCTATACTGTTTCGCTTGTTAAATGTATTTTCGCATATCAAATATATGTCTAACCTTTGCACATATATAAAATATGCTTTTCACTAGTATGTTTTTAAACTGATACGTTTGGCCATTGCTTTTGATCTCCTCGACATTGAACATACACGTGTACATTTGTCTACACACACATACACACACGTGTGCACGCGCGCACAAGGCGCACCCATAAAATGAACAGGATGAAACATGGCTATAGTTTAGGCACAAATACTTAAGAATGTCCTTTTTGTGAAAATTTTCCGATACGCAACGTCTAGGCAGACAAAAAACAAAAAACGTAACTTCACAATACATTTAAACGTCAACATTTTTTAAATAGTTTCTCTTTTAAGTATTCGTGACGATGCATGCGCTTATGGTCGGCTGTATGGGAACTGCACTGGTACGGCATAGACACACATGGATTTCTGCAGTATTGGAGCCTTTTATAAAATTGTACAGAGGGCTTTGAGACTTTGCAGATGTCGGGTATAAATCCACAAATCGCAGCATCTGTCCTCAATGCGACTTTGCTTTGATATCAGCAGATGGACTTTGGATGGCACCCAACGTCCACCATTAAAGCTCCGTTTGATAAGCAGCACAGAAAGAAGCTGATAGGCTGAAAATATTGAAAGAAGAAATAAACGAGTCAAAATGAGCCACAGCTGCTAGTTACCTCTTGTTGTATTGTCTTATTTCAAAGTCTCAAGCCCCCGACTGGATGAAATATCACATGATGAGACAAAAACCTTAATGCAAAGCAGCGTTTCTTTAAATGTCGATATTTTGGGAATCATCTCTTGATATGTTATTGGGTACAGAAAACAGGAATACAGTAATATCTGCTGGCTTTTTAGTAAAATCAGATTTCTGTATTGCACGTCATAAACATCAGGTGCTTTTTCTAAAACTACTAATGTAATGCAAGGTAAAATTGAGCTTTAGTTATGCAACATATAGTGAAAATAAATACTTTGCAAACTTATTTCTAAAATAACAAAACGTGTGATATAAAGCACTGCACAGAGTTGGAGTGGTATTGATTTGTGTGTACATCCATTAATACTGATTCATAAGCAAAACACAATTCAAA
Organism: Misgurnus mizolepis; assembly: GCA_025389145.1. Lineage (NCBI taxonomy): Eukaryota > Metazoa > Chordata > Actinopteri > Cypriniformes > Cobitidae > Misgurnus > Misgurnus mizolepis. The sequence continues at coordinate 7,669,106 of JAIFKI010000024.1, forward strand.
TATTTGGTATGCATGGAGGTGGTATGCAAAATCATAAATGCATTGTGAATGATATACATTGATGTATTACCCCACAACACTATACAATTGTTTACATTACCTTTTTATCCCGGTAATGATATGTTTCAATATAAATATTGCATTCAGGACTAACAGTTTGCATTAAGGTTTTTCTCTAACGGTTGTTTTGGATGTAGTCACACATTAGCATTTGAATATATATCTATATAAATATATATATATGCATATATATAGGCATTACCCAGGCTGCTGACAGAGAAGACATTTGCCATGTTTGAGAAATGCACCACACATTACTTTGTAAATACTAGATCTACAAAACTATGTACAACACACACATATAGGTAATCTTTATATCACAGTCTATTGCATAATGGTGATAATCTTTAGTTTTATAAATATTGTTAATGTACAGTGATGTCCATCTCATTGAAAACTTCGATATAGAAAATAAAACCCATCTGACTCCACCGAACATTCGATATATGAGAAACGAAAAAGACATTTAACGCACACATGCTGTCTCGAAACGCAACGCTGTTGCCGCACAACACGAAGTATTGCAGATATCGACACCTTGGTTCGGTGCTCCAAGCATTTTCCGACGTTGTTTTCCAGTGGGGTACGGTTTACGGATGTGCTTTTTAAAACATTTTCAGGTTTTCCCTGGTTCAATTGCGCAAACGTTTTTCCACAGTGATGTTAAAAGCTGCGAATTGCTGGACTTGTTTTGTCATCTTCTCAACATGAAAAGAGAGCACAAAAACTCATTCCCAGACACGTTGCATCCTGTACCAAAGACGATCAACCGAAAAACCATAAAGAAATAAATATAAACAACTCCAGACACATTAAAGTCACATGTTAGAGGAAGACTTGTTTATACTATAGTTTTTCCCATATGGTCAATACCAAATATTCTAGTTGGACTTGCACATATATATATATTTGTATAATATACATTCTTAAGTTGAAGGGGAAGTGCGTCTAAAATATCGTACAAGGAAATTCTGTACACGGATAGCTATGAGGTTATTTTTTCAGAGGAAGTTGGTGGAAAAAAATACTCAAGTCTTTTCCCGCTTCTTTGTATCTCCGTAAAAATCAATCAAAAAAATTCTTTGTTTAAAAATGAACAGGAAAAAGTAAATGGGATCATAAATTCGATGCGAATCGCATCTTGTCTTGTTCCGTCTCTGTACTGCTTAAGACTGCGGACTCTCTTCTGGAGCCCGCGGATTCCCTGTGCTGGCCACTAGAAGGCGCCGTGCGTACCGGCGGTAACGCGCCCGATGACATCTGCCTGAAAAGGGCGACCCTCTGTGGAACGTTGGGGCGGATTCCGCTTTGCAGAGCGGAGCCCGGTGCCTGAACACCTGCCGCGGATCCTACGGGTGGAGGAATGGAAGCGAGCGATTCGCCTGATGTCGGGTGCGCCCGGACAGCCAATGAGGTCTCGTGGGGCAGCGACGGCTGCGAGGCGGAGAGGTGGCGTACGTCTCGGCTCAGGCTGCCCGACTGGAGTGCATGCGTGCTCTTGTGGACCTCACTCCGCTGTGGGGACGCCCCCTGTGACGGCTGCTGCTGCTGTTGGGGTATGGATGCGGGCAAGGACTGCTGCGGGGGTAAGGTGTGCTGTACAAGCGACAGCTGAGAGGCCGTCGGCGATCCGTATTGAAATGTTCGGCCGGCTATTGGGGTCTGCACAGGGGGGCTGCATACGGACGTGGTAAAGGAACACGGGGACATGATCGCCGACGCCGGCTGCTGTAAAGGCGTGGGGGGATTCGGGGAAGAAGTGTTGCCGAGAGAGACGCCGGGGGCCGAAAACGTGACGCCCTGTGAGGGTTGCACTCGACTCGATGGGGTGATGGTTGCTGAGGTGCTATAGCTTAGCATGGCGGCCTGCTGCAATTGGTTGTTCCCGAGAATAGCGGTCGCCGTGGCGAAGGGTGGCTGAGCGGGGGAGTTAATGATGGAGTTTCCAGACATCGGCGTCGAATTCATCCCCGTGACCGATTGCTTCCGATCCACCATCATTACCATCTCCCGGTCCTGCCGGATTATCTGCTTCAGCAGCTCGTTCTCCTGGGTGTTGAAGACGCCGGCGTTCAGATCCTTCTGGAACTTCTGGAGCAGGAGTGAGTTCTTCTTCCCTGTTAGGGGGAAACCAAAAGCCTTGCTTGAGTCGGGGTTAAGAGGAATAAGAGTTTACAAAATGGGGTGTTATCTCATATGTTGTAGGGTGGATTAGTCACTCCTCAAATGAGAGTTAAAATTAATGGGTTTAGATGTTGGGAGTCAACACCAGAGCCTCAAATAACTTTCAATTCATAGTGATTGTTATCTACACTGTCAAAAAATTGTCAAAATATGTACCCTAGCTGCCAATGGGATGGTACCCTTTCAAAAAGAGTTATTTTTAGTACATCAGAGCTACATGTGGGTACTAAATGTATCCATATCTGTACCTAATGGTACATATTATGGCCTTTCTAAAGGGCACCGCCCCAGTGACAGCGGGGGTAAATATTTTGACTTTTTTTTCTAACAGTGTATTTGCTTTCTATTTGTTATTAATTGTTATCTATTTCTAAAATAAATACACAACCCAAACATTCTAAAACATCACCATTTTCTAATATACCACAATTATTCTATTGCAAAATAAAAGTACACAGGAACTGTTTCATTTTCTAATACTGTTATAATAGAATGCATACTAGATTCTTTTGCATCAGACTAAGCAATAGTGGGCTGCTTAATAATAAAACAACTATGCACATCGCTAGCAAATGGTCCTTTTCTCTGTTACTGTGTATGAATTTTAATGACCTGATTACCAGCTACATTATTTTGCTAATTTGAGAACCGAGAATAGATTTGAACATCCAATAAGCATGCTTGACAAGCTTTGAATTAAATTCAGGCCTAGCATCTTTCATTTAGAAAGCTTGGAAATGTTTTAAACCAGTCCAATGTGCTTTGCTGGTCACCAGCTGGTCTTGTGCTAACAAGTACCTAAAACCATCAAAGCATGGACAGGCTCGTAGTCCAAATAACCACCTCAGGCTTTTTATTAGCAGCAAAAAAATACAACTTTTAATAAGCAGTTCTTGTAACAAAATTGGTTCCTCTTAAATAATTGATTTTAAAATTGTCCGCCCATCCAGAAAAAACTTAAGATGATTTATATTAGGTCTCTTAGCTAGTGTGTCTTCAAATAATGCATCGAAATACACAGACGACCATTGATCGGAACAATAATGGTAGTACTTTACATATTGGTACCAAAGAGTGCATATTAGTAGGCTCCTTCAATATTGGTACCAAATGTACTGTATATCTGTACCTTTACAAAGGGTGCCGCCCCACTGACAGCTTGAGACCATTTTGTTTTACTTTATTCTTGACTCCAGATTGATTTATTTTGTTTAGCTTATGGCATACATCACTTGTTCTCAATCCACAATAAATAATGTATCGATTTTCCGATTCAATAGTACTTTTGTACACTGTACAATAGCTGGGTAGAGCTCCAATGTTACATGAGTTGACTGAATGCTGTGCTTATAAGCTAAAGGCATAAACGATAAGAAATCAGTCACCCAGCCAAAGCCACAACAGCAAATGTGGTAAGAAGTATGGTATATATCTTTACGATTCAAGGTGAAACACATCTTTATGACCTGACTGATGAGGGTCGAATACAAATTTACTGTCTGGTTTCCATAGTGTCAGTAGCATGCATCATTTTTATTTCCATTTGTTTTTTATCCCTAACAGTTTTAGTTTTAGTCATGCAGTTTATTAGCCATGGTATTCTTACATTTATATTTATGAACTGGGCAGATGTTTTTTATCCAAAGCGACATTCAAGGTACACATTTTATTAGTATAGGGGAATTGAACCCACAACCTTGGTGATGTTAATGCATTGCTTTACCAATTTACCTATAGGAATCTTATGGTACATTCACACTGGGCGAAAGCATTAACGCTTCTTATTTACTTTAAAGGGATAGTTCGGCCAAAAATGATATTAAACCTATGATTTACTCACCCCCAAGCTGTCCGACTTGCATATGTCCATCGTTTTTCAGACAAACATTTTTGGATATTTTATAGAATGTTTTAGATCTTTCAGTTGATTAAATGTAATGTTACGGGGTCCACCCATAGTCCACGACCGTCAAGTCCAAAAAAAGTGCGTCCATCCTTCAAAAATTAAATCCGAACGGCTCCAGGATGATAAACAAAGGTCTTCTGAGGGTAAACCGCGCGGTGTTGTAGAAATATCCATATTTAAAACTTTATTAACGAAAATAAATACCTTCCGGTAGTGCCACCATCTTAGTCGCGTCCGCATTCAGGAGAGAGTATTAGCTTAGTGTACGCACTTTTCTTAGTGACGTATGACAAATTCGAAGGGCGGGGGCACAGAGCAGCAGCAGAGTAGCCTCCGTAGGCTGTGTAAGCTCTCATCCTGAATGCGGACGCGACTAAGATGGTGGCGCTACCGGAAGGTATTTATTTTCGTTAATAAAGTTTTAAATATGGATATTTCTACAACAACACCGCACGGATTACCCTCAGAAGACCTTTGTTTATCATCCTGGAGCCGTTTGGATTTAATTTGTGAAGGATGGGTGCACTTTTTTGGACTTGAAGGTCGTGGACTATGGGTGGACCCCTTAACAATACATTTAATCAACTGAAAGATCTAAAACATTTTCTAAAATATCCGAAAATGTGTTTGTCTGAAAAACGATGGACATATGCAACTCGGACAGCTTGGGGGTGAGTAAATCATGGGTTTAATATCATTTTTGGCCGAGCTATCCCTTTAATGGGTGACGTCACTGAATTGTGGATCCGTCAACGTAGCATAATTGCCGTTGCCCACAACAGAAGTTGAACATTTATCAGCTTTTCAAGCGTCAACACGTGCGTCAGCCAATCAGATTGCCTTATGCAAATAACCTGCAAGGCAGATAATTACGTTTATGCAAGACCGGAGCATGTGTAGCGGCCACTGTGATTGACTGTTGGACACGCTTCAGACAAGCCTTCCGTCAAGCTTTAACGCTTTCGCCCAGTGTGAATGTGCTGATACTAACTCTACAGTATGTAGTAAATCACATAAATAAACATATTTGTCATAATCAGAGGATATATGTTGGTTTGAATTAAATAATGTAATCTGCTACTTAGAACAAAATTTACACAGTTACTGTCAAGATGAAGAAATTAAACATTGTCTGATCATAACATCATTTTTTAGCAAAAGCTGAAATAATGGCATTTTTGTGAAGGAATTTTGTTAAAGATCAAATTCAGAATGATTATCAAAACATACACAGAGTTTAAAATGTGTTAATAATGTTTTGGCTTCAGTTTGTTCATAAATTTGGATAAAACATAAAAATTCATCAGGAACATGTTTTTATGCAAATTTTTTCTCTTAATTGGCAAGAAAACTTGTCAATGGCTGGGAAAGATTTTAGGGTACTGCCCCAATCTTTTCAAAGTGTTATTAGCACATAATGTCGAAATCCCATTGGTTCTTACAGTGAGGTCAAAGACCAATGAAATGCAATGTTATGAAACCTCACCATATTTGAAATTACTCCACTAATCTGTATGTTCATAATTATACACAACATATCTATTGTTTAATACTTATACAAAAAAATGGTTCACACTTTATTTTACAGTGTCTCTGTTACAGTGTAATTATATAATTAAATACTAAGTATTATAAAGTTATTATAGTTATTATATTAGGATCGGGTTTGGTTTAGGGTTAGTTGCATGTAATTATGCATAATTAAACATTATTACTATAGTAAGTACATGTAACTTGTCTACCAAAGACACTGTAAAATAAAGCATTACAAAAAATTGTTTTCTTACACAAACATATTTCACTTCAGAAGACATATATATAAGAAGATAACAATGAGATTTTAATATAAAATAATTTTTTCATATTCAACCAAAGAAACAAAGTCATGCACATCTGGGATGGCATGAGGGAAAACATAAATTTTACAAAAAGTTGGGTATTATTAAGACAGACAGGAATAACACACAGTCAGAAAAATGCACCAGAACATTATTTACAAAAAGTACATATTTGCACCTCAAAAATATGGTACAAATTGGTGCCAAAACTCTAAAACATTGTGCTAAATTGTACTAAAAGCTTGTGATCATAGGGAAACCATTTTTAGGGCAACATAGCACCTATGTAGCAGAGCATGTGAGCAACACATCCTCACCCCATGTCGTCAATATTTGACGACACTTGACCATTCGTCAATATGTGACGGGGAGGGTATACCTTTCGCGTCATTTTTTGACGAACTGGGGACTTCAATACTATTACGTCCGTTGCATTCTCTTTCCTATTTTCTTACCATTTTCGCGTCGGTTTAGGGTTAGATTACGCAAAATTAAACAGTGTACGCGAAATTAAACAGTGTACGCGAAATTAAACAGTTGTCACCTGGCGTTGGGGTTAGAAACAGTTGTCACCTGGCGTTGGGGTTAGAGTTAGGTTTGGGTAGGGATGTCATTATGTAAATCTAACCCTAAACCGACGCGAAAATGGTAAGAAAATAGGAAAGAGAATGCAACGGACGTAATAGTATTGAAGTCCCCAGTTCGTCAAAAAATGACGCGAAAGGTATACCCTCCCCGTCACATATTGACGAATGGTCAAGTGTCGTCAAATATTGACGACATGGGGTGAGGATGGGTTGGTTTTTATGCAAATTTTTTTCTCTTAATTGGCAAGAAAACTTGTCAATGGCTGGGAAAGAGTTTAGGGTACTGCCCCAATCTTTTCAAAGTGTTATTAGCACATAATGTCGAAATCCCATTGGTTCTTACAGTGAGGTCAAAGACCAATGAAATGCAATGTTATGAAACGTCACCATATTTGAAATTACTCCACTAATCTGTATGTTTATAATTATACACAACATATCTATTGTTTAATACTTATACAAAAAAATGGTTCACACTTTATTTTACAGTGTCTCTGTTACAGTGTAATTATAAAATTAAATACTAAGTATTATAAAGTAACAACATGTACGTACTATAGGGTTAGAGTTAGGATCAGGGTTTGGTTTATGGTTAGTTGCATGTAATTATGCTAATTAAACATTATTACTATAGTAAGTACATGTAACTTGTCTACCAAAGACACTGTAAAATAAAGCATTACAAAAAAAAATTTTCTTACACAAACATATCATTTCGCTTCAGAAGACATATATATAAGAAGATAACAATGAGATTTTAATATAAAATAATTTTTTCATATTTAACCAAAGAAACAAAGTCATGCACATCTGGGATGGCATGAGGGAAAACATAAATTTCACAAAAAGTTGGGTATTATTACGACAGACAGGAATAAGACACAGTCAGAAAAATGCACCAGAACATTATTTACAAAAAGTACATATTTGCACCTCAAAAATATGGTACAAATTGGTGCCAAAACTCTAAAACATTGTGCTAAATTGTACTAAAAGCTTGTAGGGCAACCATTTTTTGGGCAACATAGCACCTATGTAGCAGAGCATGTGAGCGGAGCGGAGCAGGGAGTGAGTGAGGAGCGGAGTGTGCGAAATAGCGTCAGAGCGTAGACCATGTTTTTATCCAAAGGCAAGATCGATCTCGCTCCGGTTCCGCTCTGATACCGCTAACACCATGAGTCTAGTGCATGCACAAGAATATACACAGGTGTTAGGCATGCAGAGGAATTTTAAATTTGACAGAGCGAGGATCGATTTTTACCGGAGCGTGATGAAATTGTAGCTGAGCGGGGAGTGGAACTGAGTGAAGCGGTCTGGTAAGACTTTGCGCGGTGAAGCGGAGTTAGCGAACACCCACGTGAGTGGTGAGTGGAATTGAGCAAGCTGTCTGATACGACTTTGAGCGTAGAAGCGGAGTTAGCGAACATCCAAGTGAGCGGGGAGTGAAATTACTCACCGCTCCGCTCACATACTTTGCTATGTAGTACCTCTGTAGAAGCATAAGTGGTGCTAAAGCATGACTATAGCATTATGGTTCAACATAGGACAATATGGTTCTGCACAGGTTTTACATAGGTGATGTTTAGCACTAAAAATGGTTTCCCTATGATTATGAGGCAGTAAACCACTTTTTGTGCTATGCAGCACCATATTTGTACCTAAATGGTACATATTAGGACCTTTTCAAAGGGTAGGCTACTGCCCCACTGACAGCCTAGGATCATTCTGGCCATTTTTTCTGACTATGTACATAATCCCAATACCTTCTGAGAGTTCAATGAGGTTTTACAAACCTGATCTGTTCTTGAATATCAAATTACACACAGCTTCCTTGCTCACTTGTGCACTGGCTATACCATTAGCAGTAAACATGACTAAGTGTGTTTTGTAAAGGCAGACCTAAGATGCATTTTGGCAAGGGGAAATGATGACTGTTTGCCGCTGATGTTTGGTACCCACACTGAGAAAATTGCTTTGGCTCTTTCATTGTTAAGGGCAAAAGCTGTGTAATTTACTGGCAGACACGGTGAATACAATCCAATTAAATCCAAATACACAACTGTCTACTTCTAATTGAACACACACTGTACTGTACTACAGACTTACGTGTCGCTTGAAAAGATGTATGGAGGAATCGTGAATTCTGTGAATGAGGAGTTGATCATGTTATTTATTTCTTACAGGGCCATCGGGGTAAGGCGTCTAGACCACTAACTCCAAATCTACAACAATCACAATCTCTAAGGGGTTAACAGGTTTTGGGGATGTCGACTGCTAAATTTTTGGAGCATTTTGTCATGTTTACATGTTTATAGAGATCTATATAGGAAATAATAAATGTATAAAATCTTGCGTTACATCGGTGGTTTTTCGGCATGCGCCCCCACCCTCGTGTAGAGTGCATCCCGTTATGGGCCCCCACACAAAATTCATGATATAAAACAATCTCAAAACTTAGAATATAAATGAAACAAAACATATTACATTATACAATACACTACAAAAATTACTTTCTTATTTAGTATTATCTAAACTTTCTTAAATTAAGATGCATTTTCTTGATGAGTAAAATGACCTAAGACAATTTTAGACAAAAAAACAATACAATTTTTAAGGAAAAACAAATAAATCTGCCAATGCTGGGATCCAGACTAACATTTGAGAGAGGTGGCACTGGCACCACCAAGTTGTGCAGCCAGTGGCACTGGGCCTCAATTTGGTGGCACCAGTCACTGGGTGGTGTAAAAAAAATCACTAAAACTAAGTCCAAACATGTTTAATGCATTAATACATTTATTACAAATACAGATAATTTTCTTCTTTATATACATAAATTAATTTTTAACTTTACCGTACTCTTAACATATATTTGCCTTACTGTAAACCATTAAACTTTTTTATTACTTTGTTGTAAAAGCTTTAGGCTACTTTAACACAGACTTGAGTAAAGAAATCAAACTCTTGTGCTGTAATAACTACAAAATGTCTCCATGCACTCTGAATATATAATTTGGCCAGGACTTGCACTGCAAAAAATATTTAAGAAAAAATATTCTTAGTATTTTTTTCTTGTTTTCAGTTATAATATCTAAAAATGTTTGATTAAGATGCTTCATCTTGATCAGACAAAACAACCCAAGAAAATAAGTCTAGTTTTAGACCAAAAATATCAAGTTTAAGTGATTATGTGCATAAAACAAGCAAACAAATAACGGTAAGCAAATTTTTCTTGCATTTTTCTTGAATTTAGTGCAAAAATTTCAAGATTTTTTTGCTTACCCTATTGGCAGATTTTTTTGCTTGTTTTAAAACTAGCCTTATTTTCTTGGGTCGTTTTGCTCATCAAGAAAAAGCATCTTATTTGCCAGACCCCATTGGCAGATTTTTTTGCTTGTTTTATGCACAAAATCACTTAAATTTGATATTTTTGGTCCAAAAACTAGACTTATTTTTTTTTAGATCATTTGCTCATCAAGAAAAAGCATCTTAATTTAAATTTTTTTAGATATTTTTACTGAAAACGTGCATACCCTCTATTAATATAATTATACTCTCAAAATGCGACTATTTACTCGCAGTTTGGAGCCCTGCAATGTGGTAAGAAAAAAATCTTAATTAAAGAAAAATTCAAGAAAAAAAATCTTACCAAATTGCTCACTTAAATTGTACATTTTTATATTTGTCTAAAAACTTATTTGTCTAAAGACTTATTTTCTTAGGTCATTTTACTCATCAAGAAAATACATCTTCATTTAAGAATTATTAGATATGTACCAAAAATAAGACAAAATACTAACTGATAAAGCTATTTTTCTGAGGTTTGTTTACAAAACAGTTATGATAAATTTGTAAGTTTGAGAACCACTGGGTCATTTTGGGGTTAACTATCCACTTAAATAAATATCTAATAAAAAAATTGAGAAAAGGAAAAATAACATCTGAAAGACATTCTGAACATTTATTCAACATTCATTTCTGTACATTTAGTACTGTAAAAAGTTTCAGAACAAAACCCATTCAAGAGTTTGTATGGAGAAAGATGTAAATCTACTTGAATGGAACGTTCTGTTCCATTTGAATGTCTATGGTAATTTAAGTACTATTAGCTAAGAGAAATTAGCCTTCTCTCCTGCATTCATCTGGTGCTGAATGTGAATACTGGGCTCAAATCTTCTGTATCTGTGTCATTAAAGACGTCTAATAACCTGCAGTCTGTCTTTTCTAATGAATGTGCTGAATGCGGTGAGCTGTAAATGCAGCATCCCATTGAGCACAAGCACCTTGCCAGGTGGCTGCGGTGACGTTTGGACCACAGCTATAAATAGGATGCGAAAGAAAAGCTTATGTTTTACTGCTAATGTATTATATTAGGATGTATCTAGGCTGTAAATGATGTTGACAGGATCCACATAGTCACTGAAAACCTGAAAATACCTTTTTCTTTTATAGTTATAAATTATATCCTTGGCTCTTAAATATTTCAATGAAGATATAAAAGCCAGAAGAAAGTGCTCATAGTAGGTTTAATCTCTAGAATAATTTTTAATCTGTAAACAAAAATAACAAACAACTGCAAAAATCTAATTGAAATTCATTGTTCAATACTACACTGATAGAAAAAAATTGTCAAAATATGCTGTCATTGGGGCTGTACCCTTTAAAAAGGTCCTTATATGTACCATTAGGTATACATTTGGTACCAATACTGTATGTATCCTTGAGGTTCCAATATGAAATCTTTAGTTCCAAATGTTTCCTTTTTGAAAGGGTACTGCCCTATTGACAGCTTGGGTACATTTATTTGACCCTTTTTTACAGTGTAGGTGTGGAATTGCTTTGTTGAGTTAAAAAAAGTTATAAAATAGTTTTTTATTACTCATTCTCATACCAAATTCACATAATTTTCTTTCTTTGTAAATAAATCATTATTTTGAGTTTAATATTTTTCTAAGCATACACTGCAAAAAATGATTTTCAAGAAAAAATTCTTAGTAGTTTTGACTAGTTTTAAGTAAAAATATCAAAAAATTCTTAAATTAAGATGCTTTTTCTTGATGAGCAAAATGACCCAAGAAATGAAGTATAGTTTCAGACCAAAAATGTCGTATTTAAGTGATTTTGTGCAAAAAAAATCTGCCAATGGGGTAGCAAAAAATCTTGAAAATTTTTCTTAAAAACTAAATTCAAGAAAATTTCTTACCCCATTGGCAGATTTTTTTTGCTTGTTTTATGCACAAAATTTAAAAATTAAACTTATTTTTGGGGGTTTTTTTGCTCATCAAGAAAAGCATCTTAATTTAATATATATATTTTTAGATATTTTTAATGAAAACAAGACAAAAATACTAGGAATTTTTTTTTCTTAAATCATTTGTTGCAGTGTACTTTACACTTTTTAGACAATTTTACTAAAACAAGACAAAAATACAAAAAGTATTTTTTGCAGTGTACTCTTTGAAGCTTGAATGCTCCAGAACACATTGCAAAAAACGACTTTCTTACTTAGTATTTGTGTCTCGTTTTCAGTAGAAATATCTTAACATTCTTAAATCAAGATCTTTTTCTCAATGAGCAAAATGACCTAGGAAAATAAGTCTAGTTTTGAGAAAAAATATACAATTTAATAGAATTTGTGCTTAAAACAAGCAAAAATTTCTGCCAATTGGGTGAGGAAAAAAAATCTTAAAATAAGATTTTTTTAAACACTTAATTCAAGCTAAATTTTCTCACCCTATTGGCAGATATTTTTGCTTGTTTTAAGCACAAATTCACCTAAATTGTATATTTTTGTCTTAAAACTTTACTTATTTTTTTAGATCATTTTGCTCATCAAGAAAAACATCTTAATTCAAGAATTTTTAGATATTTTTACTGAAAACAAGACAAAAATACTAAGTTAGAAAGTCATTTTTTTGCAGTGCATTTTTTTTCAAGTTTTCCTCTTTGGTGTTTTACGAATACAAGTCATACAGGTTTGAAATTACATGAGGGTGAGTAAATAAAGACACTTTTTATTTTTGAATGAACTACCCTTTAAAGATATTTTAAAAAATAAGTAAACAAAAAATGAAGTCTTTTGTGTATAGAAACATTATAATAACAAGCAGTAAAGTTGCATCATTATGCCTTCATCTGGGTCAAGTTCATCTGTAACACTTTACAATTAGGTTGTATTTGTTAACATTAGTTAGTGCATTAACTAAAATTAAACAATACTTCTACAACATTTATTTATTTTAGTTCATATTAATTTTAACATGAGCAAATGTATTGCATTAGCTAACATGAACAAAGATTGTTAAACGCTGCTACATATTTATGCATTTACTAATGTTAACAAATACAACCTTATTGTAAAGTGTTATCAGTTTATCTTTTACAATTGTGTTTTGCATGCATTGATTATCCTAAAGACAGAAATAACATGACAGGGAATAGACCTTAAAATCACTTGCCTTGACTTTAACAATAGCATGCAACTTTAAATCTACTAACATTAGCATTTTTATCAGCTTTGTTTTTATTTGAGGTCCACTGAACGCATGCTGGCTGCATTAAAGCCTGTGGATCATTTCAAATGTGAGGGGGAAATCTGGATCGTCATGTGGAATTTACCTGCTGCCTACTGGTCGGCCAGGACACTCTTGAAAACGAGATGAGCTCATCTCAAGAGGGGCTCCTGGTCAAATAATTTTTGAATAAAGATAGATACATCAATTGTACAGACATGTCATTCTGGTTAATGCATGGTTTTTTCTTTGTTTTTTTTTTCAAATTCTTTCGGTTAGGACGAGACAAGCATTTGCAGTCCAAAGAAAGGTACATGGAGCACGACTCAATCATGTCACGGTCCGTATTTTTCCCTTGTATGAGACAAGACCCCTTGTTTTAGTTTGACTAATGTCAAATCACTTCTGATAAGAAGTGTGTTTTATAAAAGTTACAATCTAGAGCAAGCCTGTTCTCCACATGAATGGACAAATGCTTTGTTAACACCGACCATCTCATGCTATGGCCGATGTTGATCGAGTTTGAAGGGTGATAACATCGAAGCCACAAACAGAGATGGGTGCAGCATTATGCATACTGTCTTCTCTGGCATCTCTTTGATTTGATTGGCCTAATCTTATCTGTTATTGATTGGTTGTGACGTGCAGGTCAAGATGGCAAATTGATTCAAACCAATCTGACTTTTAGTGCAAGGCAAGTCAATAGCAGCATGCCAGAATTTAGAAAAAGAAACAGAAAAAATATGCGAATCAATATTCAACGATTAATAGCGTACGGGCCAGGATGCAGGCAAGAGGGGAAAAAGTCAAACTTTATATATTCTTTTAAAACTTAAGTAATATTTGAAGAGTTTGGTTCCAAAACGCAATAAATCCTTTTTGACTAATTTTAGTAAAAACGTGTTTACTATACCAAGAAAGTGACAAGATGAAAACCACTTTTTTCTGTTATGAACTTTTACATACAGTAGCATCGTAGGTTATAATAACATTAAAAATTAAAATCCATCATTTGATTTCCAAAGATTTATTATCTTTTTCAAAATGCTATAAACCTATTGAATCAATATATAAATGTGCATTTATCTTTGCCATGTTATATTCATTTAGTTGACTAGTTGTATACACTGATCAAAAAATAAACATTAATGGCATTAATAAAAAAAACACTTACTTTTTCATATTAATAACACTGTCATTGCTGCAGTCATCCTTGGGACGTCGTCGCTGAACTTTTTTGACAGCGATTAGCTGTAAAATATTTTGGTCCTGCTCGATTTTCATTGACTTCGAGTAAAATAATGGAAAGTTTTTCATAAGATCGCTTGGGGTCAATGTGTTAGCATGACAGAAGCTTGATGCTGTCGTGTGAGAATAAGCAACAGCCGACATTTTTCCTTCGCCCGAGTGCCTCTCACGTAAATTATTCGATGTTGATGGCTTACATTTCTTCCCCGCCACAGAAAACCATCACATGTTTATCAATGCCATCAAAAGTATTATTGTGGTTTTGTTTGTTTGTTAATCACGAAGTGCAAGATGAGGAAAACTAGGATTCTGTGTGTATTCAAAGCGCCGCTATTATTGTTTACAATGCGTGAAATGGTGCGCTGTGATTGGTTAAACAGATTTATTGCATTCTGTAGAGAATGAAGACTGGCGCTTGTTACTGACCAGAAACAATACTGACTTTGTTGGTAACTATTTGTTTTAAATGCCGTTTATCGCGTTTTGGAACCAAACTCTTCATTTCTACTGTTTTCCATGCACTTAAAGTATGCATTGCTTCATGCTATATATAAGTAACCATAACCGATTCATATGCTTAAAGGAGAAACATTTTACTTTGACTTTCCAGGTCACATCTTATCTTATCTTCTGTCTTACGAACTGCGAAATCAAAAGATACACATTTTCACTAATTTATTAATCATGTCATCCCCGTTTGAAATATTTCAAAAATATATGTTAGGTTTAGATGTAACCACTGAATTTAAGATATAAGGTGCTTTGCTTCAGCAATAAGATGCCGGGTAAAGAGGAAACTCACTGATAGTTCAATCTAAATCAAGTGACAAGCTCATAGAGTAAACCCGCTGGATGGTGCTGAACATCAGACTGATGTTCTCCAAATGTTCAGGATGTATTCGCTCACATTTGAATTCCACACAATTCAAATTCGTGATGAACTGTGGTCTGTATCTTAAGAATGAAATTACTAAATTTTGCAGCCGTGATGTGACTTAAGACACTTCAATGAAATCTATATCTCGTCCATTGTTCCTTTAAAGCTGTTTAAATGAGTATTGTAAATGTATATATAAATCTTTAAAGTAAGTGTGGGTGATGATGGATTTGTGTGTTGTAGAGATGTTATGCCCAGAAATGCAAAAGTACATCATCTATATCACTGACTTCACAATAAAACTGTAGATACATTACTACACTTATAAAAATACAGGTGCTTAAAAGGTTCTTCACAGCGATGCCATAAAAGAACCATTTTGGTTCCTCAAGGACCATTCGGTCAAAGGTTGCTCCATTACTTTCATACCTTTATATTATCTTAATAAACTTTTTTAAAGGTTCATGGAACCATTTTGAAAAAATAAGTTCTTCTACGGCATCGTGAAGCACCTTAATTTTTAAGAGTGTACTATACTAGCATGAGAATTTGTACGTATTTTATGAGTTGGCTAATTCACATGAATTGATACAAAATACAAAAACAATAACCCCAACCCTAACCCTAACGTCACGGGGCAAAAGCAAATCATACAAACATGTACGAATGTGGTTGCACAAATTAATACAAATTAGCCACCTGGTAAAATAGGTACAACTTGCCATGAGATAGCATTGACTTTAATATATAACTATTTTAAAAATAATACAAAATACTACATTCGGTAAAAACATGGACAAGAACATTGAATAAAATAGGTGAAATTGCAGATTTTCCTGAGAAATGTCAGATGTGATCTTTAAGATGTTAACGTTATCATCAATGCCATCAATGGATGTTGTGATTGGTTGAAATTTTGCACAAAGTAACTTAAAAACGACACATTTGGAAATAAATAATTAAATTAAATACATAATAATTAAAATAATTTCAGTGGTTTGGGAAAATAAAATAAACAAGAGCTACACTAACATGTGAAGAACTGGTCCTAGGTAAATCATTACTGACAAATAAACAAATTGAATATTGAAAGTCCTTGCCCATTAGTGCACCAGCTAAAATCCCCTCAAGGGGACGATCTGCTGTTGCAAGGGCTAAGGTGGGACGGGGTGGTGCTCATACCCAGGTGTGCAAGGTGGGGGGGTGGAACGGAGGCTCATGCTGATGAGGGTTTGCCTCCGTCCACCCTCCATGCGTCCATGACACCAAAACCAGCGGTGTGCCAGGCAGCGACATGCACTATTGCACACTGACAGATCACTCAATTAAAACTAGCATTTAACAGTATTTATTTATCTTATGTACTTATTTTATCATTTGGAGAACGAAAAAGAAAATAAGAAAAAGATGCCCTGCTGGAAAATCCAGCTAATGCTGTTAGTTGTGATATGAAACTAGTATCTGGTCTAAGCTAGTTGCTAAAGACCTCCATCAGCTGGTAATTTGAAATGGTTTACCACCTGACCAGCTTTGAGTAATCAATAACCAGCCTAGACCTGATCTACAAACCAGTGATTGTGCTTCAAAACACAACTATCATTGTAACTGTATTTTCCAGGAGAGGTACTGTATACACATCATGCAACACAACAGTAAATGACTGAGGTGCCATGAAGGACAGAGCCGACACACAACACAAACACACAATGTACAAGCATTAAGAGCTGAGGTTTTAGTCTTACCGATGCGGTCCAAACGGTCGATAGCCACGGTCTCGAAAGCACGTCGCATCATGGGGTACTCCTCCAAGACTTCGTTGAAATGATCGACAGACAGGGAGAAAAGTCGGCAATATGTGTCTGCACGGACGCTGGCTGTCCGACGACCTTTTGTCAACAGGCAGATCTCTGTTGAGAACAGATATAACAGAAAATGTTATAAATAATGTTGCATACTTATCATAGCTCAATAATTAAGGCTACCTGGAATAGTAGGGGAGGAAATCGTAAATATAAGAAAAGATTTGCATACAAGCCAAATGAACCGCAGTTTTAGGGTCTGTACTTCATACATGAGCGTCGGGAACCACTTACTGTATTAAGACCAATGATATTGGACCCACTCACTTTTGCTCTAAGTTAGCACATATGCACAGCAAGAAGGTCCCTGGTTCGAGCCCTGGTTAGGTCAGGTGGCCTTTCTGTGTGGAGTTTGCATGTTCCCCCTATGTCGGCATGGGTTTACTCCGGATACTCTGGTTTCAGGCCAAAAACATGCAAGTTAGGTGAATTGGAGATTCTAAATTGCACCTCCCCCAACCTGTGTATGGATAACTTGTGTGGATCAACTTGGATTAAAGGCGCTCTAAGCGAATAATGTGCGACGTCACTTCCTGTTGATGTTTGAACTGTTTTCAAACAGACAGAGCGTAGCTAACTCCTCCCCCTCCCCCTCCCTTCCGTGCTTTCATGAACGCGCCCAACCCCCACCCCCAAATCCTTCTTGTCGTTTATTGGCTGGAATACTTTGTTTAGTTTTGTGATGCTAGGTTTGGCCATTTGTTGATATTGCCGTTTGTGACGCCTCGGCTGTCTACAGAGATCGCGTTTTTTTACAGTTTGATCAGCGGACAGGCAGCAAGCAGATAGTGAGGAGATGTTTCCGGTATGTAACAAAAAATGTTTTATGGTCTAAAACGCTTCAATTCGCTTAGAGCACCTTTAACAAGTTCTTGCCATGAATATAGCCATAGATGCTGGAATGGGGTAAAGAATAAACAAATAAAGAATTTAGCGCATATTTCTGTTCACTTTTCCAAGCGTCATCGGTCAAATCCATTCCACTAGAGACTGCCCTAATAAATTAAACTCCGTTCCGCATTTCAGCTACAGCCTTGACCTCCATTTTGTGTTTTCACTACTTTCGCCAACTGCACTCCCGGGAGGGCCACGACTCAAGGTAAACAAAGCTTTTAGGCAGTTTTAGGTACGTTTTAATTAAAAGGCACCAGAATACAAAAAAATGGCATCTACTCCAGTAAATGTTTTGGACCCAGTGTTAATCTTCAATTTTTTAAATTAAGAAATGATCATGGAGAAATGGATCATTGGTGAGACTCCAAAAACATGTTTAAGTTAGGCTTTTAAGGCAGTCAATGACAAAGATTTTAAAGCAAACATTGATTAAAAGAGTTGTTGATATAAAGTGATCACCGACAGTGTTATCTTGTCCACAATGTGTCTTAATCTTTCTCTCTCTTTCTCTGGGGGAAAACGTCCTTAGTTCTTAAAGAAAATCACATTGATACACACTGAGGCCCTTTTATACGCAATTTATGTAATCTAAAATTGTCATGGATGACGTACGACTACCAAATCATTAAATACATTTGGTGTAAATGTAGGACTGTGCATTCTGCTCACAAAATTAGATTTCTAACATTATTCAGAAATTACAGAGATACCCTTGACATTTCATCCTGGGCAGACGAAGGAGAAAGAGTGGAAGAAGTTTGCACAGAGGCCGCGGGACATGCTATCAACACTCAAGGTGGCAGTGTTGGGAATACTCGGTAACACTTTATTTTACGACCCGCAAAGTACCGCGTAATTAAACCGAATTTACAGCGTACCTATTTGTAACAACAGGGTAGGTAACCTGTAGGTATAAGGGAATAATATTTTAAGTTTGGGGTAATAAGGGGGTAAGAATATGAAGAATTATAAATTATTTATACTCTAAGTATTTTATAACAACAGGGTACCTATTGTAATATTACGTGGTATGTATGACTTAGTCAAGTCTATGGGGAAATTATGTTTTATTTATTTTTTATTGTGAATTTTTCATATTGACTACTGAATGTTGTATACAGTCAATGTCTACGACCCACATCGGCAAATAAATATAACAGCATATCACTTTTATTTTAGTAGCCTATATTACTTGCTTTTAATAACAAAAGTCCAGCTGATTTAATGTGGTTATCTTTTTTTAAGGTAAGTACAATAAAAATAGCAACTTATTCCCTATTTACCAGGAAACTCCTACATTTGCGGACATATTTGAAGTGGTGCTTTGCAATTTATTTACTGTAAACACAAGTATTTTAGCCAAATATAATTTATGCAATGGCAAACCAGAATGAAACAACAGCAGATATCAGCTCCCGCTAAAGCAAAAGACGACTACATGCGTAGGATACTGCGCAGGTGTAGAGCGCGCGGCCGTCTGCAGGAGGTTTGCTGGAACGCGATCCTGAGGTGAAATTTCTTTAAGAGGTTTTAAAAACGTTCTACACTGTGGAGTACGGCTGCGAGTGATGTTATCAGGATCCGTATGCTGGATAAGGTGACTGGTTTTGTTAATACATGACTCACGCATTTCAAACAATGTTTTCAAGAAAGTTGCTAGCTACAGTAACGGTAGCAGGTTAGCTAGCACATAAGTAAGCCTAAAGTTATTAATGTAACTGGCTCAGAAAACTCTGTTTCTGTCAAGGCACAGTGAAGAAACAATTACTGAAGGCTTTCATTTATGTTTTTTATATGTAATGCAGAACAGCATTTGTGAGACGACATCAACTCATCATCCGAGTGGACAAGAACACCAACAGAGGAAGCCAAGCCGCAAAAACAATGAAAAATTGTCATGACTTTTTTTTTTAAATAAAAGTTATGTGATAATAAACATTAAGTGTTGGCTTAATTATAGTGTTTTAAAGATGGTTTGAAATAAGTTGTTTTAAAATAAAAATAACAATATTCTGTATGTTTATGGTATTTACCCTATAACATTTATAACAAGAGGTGAACAAAGCACCACTTTAGTTTACAGCCCGCAAATATGAGAGTTACCTGGTACATACACAGAACAATCGGGGAATAAGCCCCACTTCAATTTACAGCCCGCAAATATAAGAGTTACCTGGTAACTCCTGTATACATATACAGATCAAAGAGGTACAAGTTGCTATTATTTTTATTGTGTGTTATATTTTATTTGCCAACGTGGCTTGTAGACATCAACTGTAGGCTATACAAAAGACTTCATCAGGTAAGTAGCAAATATGAAAAAAAAACATATTACACATAGACCATATTACCCATAGACGTAAGTCATACATACCACGTAATATTACAATAGGTACCATGT
This sequence comes from Misgurnus mizolepis, assembly GCA_025389145.1. Classification (NCBI taxonomy): domain Eukaryota; kingdom Metazoa; phylum Chordata; class Actinopteri; order Cypriniformes; family Cobitidae; genus Misgurnus; species Misgurnus mizolepis. The sequence goes on from JAIFKI010000024.1 coordinate 7,689,469, forward strand.
AGTTATGAAATACTTAGAGAATAATTTTCCATATATTCTTACCCCCTTATTACCCCAAACTTAAAATATTGTTCCCTTATAACCACAAGTACGTACTGTTGAGGTACTCTGTTGTTACAAATAGGTACACTGTAAATTCGGTTTAATTACGCGGTACTTTGCGGGTCGTAAAATAAAGTGTTACCGAATACTCTAATAGACCCTTTCAAGGTTTGTAAACATTGAATGACTATCGGGTGCGCACGCAGCATGGGGTCAAACTGTTCATACCATTTAGGCTTTCTAGTTTAATCTAACAGGGCTGAAAAATGATGACTTACCTGAGCACTACAAACACAAGCCTCTTTGATCTTTGCATTGTCCCAGTCTGCACGTCTAATTGCTTGCAGCCACAGATGTTGTATTTTTTGTTTTTGAGATTCTGCAGGAAACCCGAAAAACTTAACGGCAGACCTGATGCGATTTTCAAAGCCCACGACGCAAGAAGGCATTTTTGACGATACCGAATAATACGCAACTCAATCTGCTTTAATGACTTTTCTGACCCCGACATGCGCAGTGGGAACCGCCTGTGACGTGAACTGTGAAGGGGTCTATAGAAATTTGCCATCTCTTTCTTAACCATCTCTCCATGCGGTGCTGTATAAAGGTAAGGGTGGCAAAACTACTTGTCATCAACTGTTCTCTTTCTAATTGGTTCATTAGGCTGAAATGTCACTGCAATGTGCATCTAAGGGCTTAATGTTGGGGACTTGAAGATGAGGAGGGGTTGTAGGAAAGTTGAAAAGAAAACATGATCAAACATCATGCAATTTCCACTTCTAGTAGTAACTGTACTGCTATGTACATCAGTGGCCTGCTGCCAAGGGGGGCCGACTGCCGAGTTAGCACCTAAGCTGGCAAATATGTAAAGGTGTCTGTCTTGCCCAAATGAAAAACTGTACAATGAGCTCACTTTCCTACAGGGCCTCTGTTAATGAAGATGACACCCTATCGTACAGTATATCCCAGTTGCAAGCCAATGAATGGGATTATGCCTCACCTTAACTGCCTACTACCTTGAACGCCCTCTACCCTCAAACAAGCATATATTCAAGTATTTGTGATATCAGTGTGATATCAAAATACAGGCCTTGTCCATTGATAAGCCTTTTTGGGAAATTTTTTATACATTTACAGTCAACTGTTCACAGTATATTCGGAATATGGTGGTCGCTAGTGTTGTAGTATTCAAGAGCAGTCTTTTCTTGGTCTCGACTGTCTTTGGTCTCAGGGTGTTTTCACACATGTTGGTGCGCACCATTGGTCTCTGACAGTGCTTACCCCCTTGACCACCCCCCACATTTCCTAGACAACCAGCCTGACAGGAAGAGCAAAGTTAGCTAGATATGGAGATAAACGATGCACATCTCTGCGAAGTTTCTTTGCTTTAACGTGAAATTGCGCAACTGTTCTATGAAAGCCCTTCTTACGGAGCCGTTTGCTAAAAATACTGTAAATGTCACTATTTTTTGTGTGGGGGACAGCTATGCATTTATGAAATCATTAGCTTAAACCACAGGAGACAGCGAATCTCTGCAACGGACCAAGATTGCCTTGTTTGTGTTAACCCACAGTATCGTCACGACGGAAGCCCAGTGGCTCAAACATGTAGGGAACTTCCTGTATTTGGTTCGGGCCGAGGTTGAGCCGTGTTGACACCACAGATTGGTCGCACCAGAGTTCGGCACTGACCCAAACGAACCATACTCGAACCGACATTTGGGCCGACCTAAACAGTGTATGTGTGAAAGCACCCTCAGTCTTGTCTTGGTCTCAAGATTTTATTTCAAGACCGGTCAAGACCACAACTGCAAGAATTACACTAAATTGCTGTTGCATTGTCTGATTTATGCATTACATCATTATTGTGAATGGATGCAAAACTTCTGGCTTTGAAAGCAAACACTGACTTATTTCTTAAATCTTTCAACAAATTAATACAAATGCCCACAATTTCCAAAATGCAATTCCATTTATATTTTGATTGTCTTAGGTCTCGACTGTCTTTGGTCTCTGTGTTGTTTTGCTCTTGGCCCCTCAAAGTCTTGTTCTTGTCTTGATTTTAGTTTAGGTGGTATTGACTACAACGCTGGGGGTCGCTTTGCCCTCTAGATAATAACATTATTTGGTAAATCCACCCTTGATATACTAGTCAACATTTGAAGGGGATCAAAACCTTTCATGATAGTTGTCTTAAAATTTTGACCAATACCCGTTCTTGTCATAGGACAACTTTGATTCACTTTTCAACTTCAAATGTTGACTAGTGTAGTTTGAGTTAATGTGTCATCAATAAATGTGTACATTGTGTATTCCTGCATGTTTTTGTATGCTGTGTGTGTGTTTCTATCATAATGCCATGAAGAGGAAGACATTTTCTGACAGCGCACAAACACACACACACCAGCAGTGTTCCTGCTAGAGGCCAAAATACCACGAGCAGATGGTTTTCCACCGGAGCAGGTGGTTAGGATCGCAGTGTACCACGGTAGAGCAAGCACAACCTTCATGAATCGTGAGGAAAAAATATGATTTGATTTCAATTTTCGTTCCCACACTCGTACAGCTTAGGCAACACTGAATAATATGTGCCAAAAAACATCAAGGTCATTTACGACATAATCGCTGAATTATAAAACACTTTGTGACTGTGATCTACACTCAGTTGGGATAGAGAGCCTTATGTTCAGAAAAACTCGCCAAATAAAACAAACTTAAACTTTACTACAGACAGAATAAACTTGTGTGACATCTTCATAAACTTGTGAAATTTAGTTGTATATTAATAAAGATGTGCAACTCTCGATCTATTTTGACATCTGTCGTGAAAAAAATCTGCTATAATATTTCAGAATACAGCCGCTTGCTGTAATTTCACAAAAAGCAAGCAATGGGTGACAATTCAGTAGGGTAAACAAGTTCATTTCAAATGGATAGGTCACTAAATATTTGATTGGGAATAAATGACTTCAATTACACAAAGTACACGTTTCAATGTTTCGTCCTGCAATACTCTCGCATTCAATCTTCACATGCCCGCTAGCAGAGCAGATGATTGCCGTGTCTGGTTAAACAAATTTAACCAACCGTAATGAAGGAATAATTTGACACAGACTTTTGTAGATTGAAGTAAAACGATGACCGCATTTATCAACTGACCTCCAAAGTAAGATCCATCGGTGAGTTTGAGCTCTTTGTTGAATTTGGTAATGACGCTGGCCACTCCATGTTGAATGAAGTACATCTTTTTACCCACGGTCCCCTCACGAATGATGTAATCATTGGGCTGGAAGACTTCGAACTTTAGTTTACTCAGCATTCCGGTCACGAAGTTGGGGTCCGCATTCGCAAACAGGGGCATAGTGGCCACCAACTTACGACAGTTGAAGTTCACGATTTCCTGTGGGTTAAAATGAAGCAAAAATAACAATGTCAATAGTGTTACAATGAAAACGTTTTAATTTTTACAGAATACTTTGTACTTTTTTGGTTTTCTATACATTTGGCAGACCCTTTAATCCAAAGCAATTTATAGTTCAGTTCAAAGTAAACAATTATATCAGTACATGTGTTTCTTGGGATTAAACTACAATGTTCTGCGCTATTAACGCAATGCGCTACAGGAAGATTATTAAGATGAAATCCACACTTTGATGACATCATGTAGTGCAGACTTAAGGGCGATTTATAGTCGTGCATAGGTTCTACGCCGTAGCTACAGCGTAGGCTATCCGTAGCCTGATGCGCACCTCGCAAAAATTTTAACAGCGCGTCAGATCTACGCGGACCGCAAGCGCTGTGATTGGTCCACCAGAACCCCTCCCGTCAGGTAAAAAAAACTGCGTCATGGGTATTTCCGTTTGTGACAGTGAAAACAAAGATGAGCCAAGTTGAGGAGTGATTTAACTCAAACTGCATCAAAAGTCGCTGTTTATTTACTTCCATCATTGCCGGTCTTCTCAAATTATACACAACAAGTTGCTGTTTCTTCTTCGTTTGTGGGTTAACTTGCCAAGCTTCTTCTTCTCCGCGCTGCTACTGTGGTTACACGCGTGGATACTGCCCACCAGCGGTCGCGCGTGTGTTTGCACGTCGACGCGGACGACAAAAAAGTATAAATGAAAACCGACGCGGAACCTACGCCATCGCTGCTATGCCGTAGGACCTACGCAAGACTATAACGAGCCCTTTAAGGACCCTTGACATGAGTCCACGAGGATGCACCAGAGTCGTATTTCGGGTCAGACTCGGGCGTCACGCCGGAAATAGGAAGAGAAGTTGCTTATCAGTGTGAACACCTCCCATCGTCGTCTGATTCTTTTGCAAGATTTCTGGGTTGGAAAGCTACTGAAGATTGCATCAAGGGTGCAAAGGGGGCACTGATGAATACACACTTCGTAGTGTATTTTTTTTTTAAATTCATGTGGCCTTATAGGCCCTGTCCCAAATGGCGCACTTCATGTGGAATTTCGATCTCGTGGCCTTAAATTGCACGTGCTCGCGTACGAGTCCATAGGGTGTCCCATCTGTCATTTTTATGCTACGAAGTGTGCTCATCAGTGCCCCTTTTGCACCCTTGATGTGGTCTTCAGCATCTTTCGAACCCAGAAGTCTTGCGAAAGAATCAGATGACGGATGGGTGGTGTTCACACTGATAAGCAACTTTCCGGCGTGATTCCCGAGTCTGTCCCAAAATACGACTCCGGTACACCCTCAGGGACTGGCATCAAGGGTCCCTTAAGTCTGCAATACATGATGTCATCAAAGTGTGGACTCTGAGAAAGTCCACAAGTCTGGAGTGTGCCATTTGGGACAGGACCATAGTCTTTCCAGTCATGAGGAATGGCCTAGGAAAAGATTGCAACGAATAGCAACACGACCCAACTTCCAATGATCCAATCAATTCTAGACAGATAAATTCAAGTCCCGTCCTTACTTTTACTCTTATTTCAGAAACCTTTTCACTCGGATATATGTCACGTTGGGGAAAATTTTGACAATTGCTACTTCCATTTCATTGTGACTTTAAAACAAACTAATTTAGTTGTTAAGTAAGTACACTACAGTACATAAACCAGTGTTCAAAACTGTCTATACCTTACCACGATAAGCGTAATGGTTTCACCAGCCTGATCTCTTGAGAATTCGTACATATTATACAAGTTAGCTAATTTGTATTTCATTCAAAGCTTATTGTGCAAAAACGTACAATTCTCATGAAAAAAACAACAACAACAACGAAAACCCAGCCCCTAACCTTGCACCTAACTCCAACGTCACAAAGGCCAAGGCAAATCAAACAAAAACTTACGAATGTGGTCGTATGAATTAATAAAAATGATCCAACTCATAAAATATGTACAAATTCTCGCGAGATAGCATTGGATTCACAGAAAAATTTATCAAACCAACAAACTGATTTTATACTGATTTTATATTTTGTAAGTTTTTGTACGATTTGACCTCTGTGACGTTGGAGTTAGGTGCGAGGTTAGGGGCTGGGTTTTCATGTTGTTGTTAATTTTTTCACGAGAATCGTAAGTTTTTGCACGCACTTTGACTTCAACTCATGTAACAATGCGTAAAGTAACCTGCAATTTTGTTTCTAACAGAGATGCTGATAGAGAGCCAAAAGTTACATACTGTATACAAGTTACATACTTTATATCGATAGCTGGAGTGGCGATTTAACATTTTTGTATGTGTTATAAATATATACTACACCTTTCAAAGCTTAAAATTATAGGAAGGATGTGGTAACCTTCTCTCTAGGACAATCACTATGGTCTCTCTGCCACTGCATTGCAGTAGTAATGCGTTAGTCTCACTGCTGCTATAAGCCTTTAAAGGAGTTTAAAAACTCGGTCTTTCTCATCTCTGTTGCTTAAGTAAAACGTGTCTGTTTGGTATGCCTTGGGTGTGAAGACCAAATTTGCACAGTGCAATGAATCGTGGTGCAGTCTGAGAAAGGTTCTGACCGCAATCACACAGGAGGAATAATGAGTTTGATGGCTACATCCAGCCCTTTTACCTACACTGGGGAGACAAGCTGAAGAATTTATCTATTTAAAGCTGGTTTGTCACAAGACCATACATATAAAAATAGCAGCCCTGACCAACTGAGTAAGACGAGAGATCAAGGAGGGAGGCTGTTAAAGGTGTTGTGGGGATAAAGCAGTCGGTGCTATCTCACTCTGCTGTGTCATAACAGGCACACGCTCTGTCTGTCCAATCATGCTGGTAATCAGAGTGTGGGATGCTGGGTAATATTTATAAAGCCCCTACGTGTGTCAGACGTAAGCCGTATAATCCACAGGGTTTAAATCCTAGGCCATTTTAAATGCTTTTGTAAAGTAGCATATACATGATAAATAAAAAATAAAAACAGTAACCATAAACAAATCAGCTTTTTAATAAAATGGTTATTCATTTAGACGTAATAATAAAGTATGCTTTACTTTTTTTCTTTTGCATGAGCAAAGGATTTGCAAATCTTTGAAATTTACATTATGCTAATATAACAAATCTCTCCTGCCGCCTTTAGGGAATTACTTTGTTGTTTGCATTTGCATCAGATGCCATATTCACAAAATATTAAGAAAATTCTTCGTAACTGCCTTTTTAATTCAAATTTAAGTATAAAGTTAGGAATATTTTGTATTTTTAAAAAAACTTCAAAAGCAAAATATGTCTTAAACTGTGAAAGGTAAGTTGTTTGTTTATTTGCTTGTTTTTACATGTATTGTGTAGTCATAAATAGTTATTTTAAGTGTTTACTTCCCAAAATTGTGTTTTTGTAATGAGGAATTTCATACTGATAATAATATTTATATTATATTATATTTTTGATAATAATTTTTAAGTGTAACTGCCATGTTTCACACATATGTACACTTCATAATTTGAAAATGTAGTTCTTTTAGGTTTATTCTGAGGGTTAGAAATGAAGGGGTCCCATAGCTATGTCCATATTCAAGGCCAGTCACACGAAATTATATACCTATAGTCACGTAATTTTTTTATTCTTTTTCGTGATACTGACACGAATTTTCGAGTTTTTTTTCGTAAATGTATCACGAATTTCTGTTTGTGTCATTGTCACGTATTGGTTACTCAGCTGTTTTGTCCTATTTTCTTACCATTGTCGCTTGGGTTTAGGATTAGATTTACATAAAATGACATCCTTACCCAAACCCAACCCTAACCCTAACGCCAGGCGACAATGGTTTAAAAATCAGAAAATATAATTAATTTAGAAAACATAGTATAAACCAATACTTAAAGTGACATCCTAATGCAAACACCAAAATCTAACCCTAAACCGAAGCGACAATGGTTTGAAAATAGGAAAAAGCAGTTGAGTTGCCAGTACGTGACAGTGACCGCGTTTACATGCACCCTAATAATGCGATTATAATGGGATTTTGTCAATACTGCGATTATACTTTACCTCATGTAAACGCAATAATTCGATAAAAATAATGCGATTAAGCTCATAATCGCAATAAGTTAAGTCGCATTAAAAGAGGTGGCGTACGCCGTTTATAATCGCAGTATGCGTCCATGTAAACGCTTTAATCGCATTTATACCGCACTAATTAAGTACACATGTGTTTTAGTCACGCACCTTAAGCACAAATTCGTTTTAATCTTGACATTAGGAAGTTTTACATGAACTCTGCCAACACGACTCGCTGTCAGCAGTCTGCCTTCATTCAGAAACAGCTCAAATAACACGACAGCAGTGTATAAAACCATGTAAAACGAGTTTTACATGAACTCTGCCAACACGACTCGCTGTCAGCAGTCTGCCTTCATTCAGAAACAGCTCAAATAACACGACAGCAGTGTATAAAACCTTTAAATGACATTATAACGATAATTATAACGATAAATATATTAGTGACCACATCATAATGATAACTTCATGCTAATTCGATAAAACGAGCGCGGCATTACCTAATATTGGATAGGCCTATTTCTTGTAATAAAAACTTTTTTTGCAATTGTTTACATGTCACTGAATATGTACATGCTGTTCTTGTTGCATTTACACAGCGGGAAACCAGCAGATGTCCTCAACTGAATGAATGTAGTAGTTTGTGTAATAATATCATACCTTTTGGCGTAGTCAGTGTGGTAGAAAAATTTCACAGCATCAGCGCTGGATACCTGAGGTAATTTTATGTTATAAACCTCAGCAATGAATGAGCTTTCTGCTGCATTTTAAGTGCGCGTGCACTTCAAGTTCAAATAGATTTGATTGGCTGTCAATGGTTTATCGTTCATCATGTGCCAAAATCGCTATCGTTATAGTTGTTGTGTGAGCTCTGCTATTATCTTTAATATAAAACGATATTTAAAACTATATTTTTATATCATGTGAACGCCCTTTACAGGCACTGTCATATTTATATCTTCATCACGGCACCGGATAATGAAATACATCTATAACAACGTGTTTGTCATTTAACGTAAGTAAATTAAAACAGTGGACCATATATGTGAGTTCATCATTTGTGCTCTGCATTGAACTTTGTGTGAATAATCCGAAAATAAAAACTGCATGTAAACCGGAGCGAAGAGGTTAGCTCCAGTCATGTAAACATCTTACTGCGATTAAGACCTTACTCGCATTATTGGAAATAATCGCATTTTTGGTGTGCATGTAAACGTGGTCAATGACACATAAACAGAAATTCGTGATGCAATCACAAAAAAATGCAGAAATTCGGGACAGTGTCACAAAAAAGAATCAAAAAATTACGTGACTATAATAATTACATCATTTTGTGAGACTGGGTAGCAGCATTATACTACAGGGCTGTTGAATGCTTTATTCTGATTGGTTGAGAAATGTTGCACATGTTTTTTTTTTATTGTTTTTTTGATAAACGCACACTTGACTTGTCAAATGTCTTAAAATAACCACCAGTGTCTTAGCAATGTCTGTGGTTATCATGGTATAAGCAAAATAATTGACAATGGTCCTTTAAATATTTTAAAATAATGCACACCCATGGTGCACGGTGCATAACCACCTTTGGTGTGCATTTTTTTTCCGAATAATTCAATGGCCCATCTTCAATTATTCTGTACTTAAATTTGTTGTGTAAATATTGTTTTGTAATATTCCAAGCAACCTTTTTTTCTACTAAATATAACATACTAGAGGTTGGCATAACTAGACAGGTGTATATTTGTTACAAAAAAGCAAATAACAAAAAAAATAATAGTTTTAGCTTATTTTAAAGCTTGCTTTGTCTTATTTTAAACAATTTTAAGTAATCTTGAGGCCCCCTTGGAATTAAAGGGATAGTTCACCCAAAAATGAAAATTCTGTTATCAGTTTCTCATCCTCAAGTTGTTACAAACCTGTAATGTCATTGTTCTGCTGAACACAAAGAAATATATGTATAATCAAGCAGGAAACAGGAGCACCATTCACTTCCATAGTAGGGATGAAAAATACTATAAAGGTTAATAGTTTTGACAGAAATGTTGACGGAATTATCAGTTTTGGCTGAACTATTCCTTTAAGGTGAACTGGTGAACAGATACTAATAGTTACATAAGTAATTTTATTAATATATTTATAAAGTTATAGCATTTATAACTTATTTTTTTTTTTTTAAATATTTTTGAGAATCTGGCCCCAGGGGTCCTGTGGAAGGTGTGCAGACCCTGATGATACCGTATTACAAGTATACAATATGTATCATGATATAAGATCTAGGGTACTGTACATTTGTCTAAAATCAGAAGGGGTTACTGCATTGAAATATTTTCAAAGGCCTGGACTCAAAGTTATAAAGTAACGATCTGAGTTGTTTTCTTTTCCTCTCCAAATGAAAAGGATTATAAAGCAGGCAGGGAGATAATCCTAGATCAGCACTTTAAGTCTGAAATACTTGGGTACAAACAGACCCTTTAATGTACAGTATGACAGTAACTCTGACCTGAGGTCAGCACTACTATACAACATCTCACCTCTTTGAGCGGGTCATTGAGCTCATTCAGGATGCTGTCCTCATCGAAGATCTTACCCTGGTAACGGTGCTCATAGTAATCGTGGATTTTCTGTCGCATGTCAGCCGGAAGCTTGTGGAAAGACATGTACTGCTCCACTTGCTTGTACTATGAAAGAAAGAGAAAAATTTTGTTAAAAAAACAATCTAAGCGAGTGAGATCTGTGCCTGTGCGGTGGAAAACATCACGATGAGATTAAATGGAGATAAAAGGAGACCGCTGGCAATTAAATACAAATGTCAACCCTATCATGAAAAGTAAAGTTTTTACCCAAAGTTTTAACCATACTGATATCATAGATGTCAATATTTGGTGGTTTAAATACCCATGCAAAGTCTAAGTCAAGGTTTATAAACCATTTTTTATTATTTTCCATAGTTACGTGCAAATTTCAGAATTGTAATGTCCATAACAGAGAAATAGCATTGTTTTCCCTCATAAATGTGCATACAAAATGTTATTTACTCATTACCCCACACGCCTTTTTTTAAATAAGTTGCCCGCCAGCATCTTTTGTAATTTTCACGTAAGTTTCACAAAATGCCCTCCAGGAAAAAAATATTTTATAAACATTTAAACATACAAATATACCATCTGCTTTCAAACAAACACACAGAATGGAAAAAAAATTAATCCTATGTTTTATTACCTCTTAAATATGGGTAGGTTTCTAAAAAAAAAAATTAGCAAAAAGTTGAAATAATTGCATTTTTGTAAAGAAAAATGTTGTTAGGGATCAGATTCAAAACGTTGATCAAAACATACACAGAGTTTAAAATGTTTAAAATTAGTTTTTGCTTCAGTTTTTATAAATTGGGTAAGAGCCCAATCTAGTGGATAATAGCGCAATTACAGATTACCATAAAAACTCATCAGTGAAGCTTTTTGGCCGGGAAATTTTTTCTCTTAGTTGACGAGATAAAAAGTTAATAAATATAAAATTTTCTTAAAAGAGCAATCACTTCTTTATTTTTTTATTATTATTGCTTCTGGTTTGTGCATTTTAATTCACCAAATTCCTACAAAGTCTCCCAAAAACTTGTGTTCTTTTTATCACATCCGTAACGCATGCACATTTTCCTAATCTAAAATAGAAAACATGAGCATAGACTGATATTTCTCTCATGACTCATCATCAGAGGTTTAGGAAAATATAAACAGATGGTTCAGTATATTGGTAATAAATGCATTCTATGAGAATTTAATATTATATTTTGACTGCATGTTACATCCATGACGCTGGAATTGCTCTGCTGCATTTAAAAAAATCTACATAACTGAGTAATTTAATGTTTGTGTGTAGGAGTATAAAAAATTAGCATTTTTTTAATTTGTGCATGACTTAGTGATAACTTCTTAGATAAACATGTATATACACTCGCAGTGTTGGGTCACTAGCTGTGGGCAGGTGGTGTGTTAGATGCGACTGCAGACTTCCTGTTTGCCAACTCAGCTGATGACATCACCGTAGGGATGTCTAATCCCAACACCTGCTCGCTGTCACCTTTAATCTGTTAGCAACTAAACATCTAAAAATTCAATTATGTATACAGGTCTGTACCTACACAGGCTGCCCAGTACATAGCCTATCGTCACAGGAAATTAAATCTACTGTATATCTGTCTGAGAACGATCTTTTTATACTGTAACATTGATCTGCTCTATATCTAGACAGCTCTTAGTTCTTTTTATGGTTAATCAATATAAGAACTAAGCTTCATCATAAAAATTCAACCCAATCTTAAGGCATTTCGTGGTATACTCACAAAATATTTGATTTATATATTCGTGTTCATTGACATGATTTTCCTCTCTTTTTTCGTTCTAAGTCGTTCTAACCCCAACCCCAAGCACAATGGTCTTTTTCATGTCACTCAGCACAAATTTCTATATATTGTTTTTTGTGTCCCCAAGCAGGACTTTCTTATTATGTATTAGTTACTCAAGTGTTTTCTATTTTTTTACCATTGTCACTTGGGGTTGGGGTTAGAACGACTTTCTGTTACATTTCAGATATCCTAACCCAAACCCCAACTCTAACCAAAAGTGAAAATAGTTTAAAAATCTGAAGAAAATAAACTTTAGAAACCAATAAATAAAGTGACATCCTAGCCAAAACCCCAAATCTAACCCCAACCCCAACCAATAATGGTTAAAAGGGACACTCCACTTTTTTGGAAAGTAGGCTCATTTTCCAGCTCCCCCAGAGTTAAAATTTGAGTTTTACCGTTTTGGAATCCATTTAGCTGATCTCCGGGTCTGGCGCCATAGATATGTATAAAGGCTAGATGTGTTACGGCGGAGTCTCTAACGTCATCACCTGGTGGCCATCTTACCACAGGCAGCTCGTCTTACCACGTAAGATGGCCGCCAAATGCGGATGTGGACATCTAGCCTTTATACATATCTATGTCTGGTACTACCACTTTTAGCATAGCTTAGCATAATTCATTGAATCCGATTAGACCATTAGCATTGCTCTCAAAAATAACCAAAGACTTTCGTTATTTTTCCTTTTTAAAACTTGACTCTTCTGTAGTTACATCGTGTACTTAGACTGACGGAAAATTAAAAGTTGAGATTTTCTAGGCAGATATGACTAGGAACTGTACTCTTATTCTGGCGTAATTAACAAGGACTTTTCTGCCATACCATGGCTGTAGCATGCGCAATGATATCACGCAATGCCCGAAAATAGTCCCCAGCTATTGAAAGTTACCAAGGGGACTATTTTCGGGTGCTGCGTAATACCATATCTGCCCAGAAAATCCCAACTCTTATTTTTCCGTCTGCCTTATGCTGCATTTACACCAACCGCGGTAGAGGCGTGAAGCGCGAGTGATTTCAATGTTAAGTCAATGTGAAGACACGTTGACGCGCGTCACGAGGTCCCGTGGCACGGAAGACGCATTTCCGCCTCTTTCGCGCGAATTGAGCGTTGTGCGCGGTACCACGAATGGTGCTTTTTGTGCATTTTGCGGTTCACGCAAATTTGCGGCTGACGCCCGAGTTAAAAAAATTGAACTTTGGCGGAATTTCACGCCGCGTTAACCAATCAGGAGCCTGTGGTGGCAGGAGCCTCATTCAACCAACGCTTGATATTGTCCATAAGCAGTCACCCGGAGCTATACGACACAAGTTCTTATTTCTATAGAGAAGACAAGAATAAAAAGGACCTCGCTTGGAAGAGTGTCAGTGAGGACATTGGGCAACCTGGTAATTGTAATACACACTTCACTTTTGAGTGAGTCACGTTTATCGACCCGCGTCATTTATTTTCCCCCTATAGTAAGGTTACCAAATACAAACTCGTAACTCTCTCGATAAATGCACAATCAACATCAGTCATTTTGCAAACAGACAACCGCATAGCACTTGCCCCTCCCACAAGAAGCAGAGTTTGCCTCTGACGCGCGTCAAATGCTTGCTTTTTCGCGCGTCTACTCCGCTCTACACGCACGAATGCATCCAAATTGTTCAAGCGGCAAACCACGCGCGGTAGACACGATTTTGACGCCTGAAACGTGGTCGGTGTAAACTCAGCATTAGTACACAATGTAAGAAGAGTCAAGTTTTAAATAGGAAAAAATATCCAAACTCTTTGGTTATTGTTGAGTGCGATGCTAATGGTCTAATCAGATTCAATGGATTGTGCTTAGCTATGCTAAAAGTGGTACCACCAGATCCGGAGATCAGCTGAATGGATACCAAAACGGTATAACTCAAATGTTACACATTAGGGGAGCTGGAAAATGAGCTAATTTTCAAAAAAAGAAAAAAAGAAAAACCAAAACATAAAATGACATGAACAAAATTGTGCTTGGACACATTGAAAACAATAAATAGAAATTCATGCTGAGTGACACAAAAAAAGACATTTGTGCTCAATGACACAAAATATTGTCCTTAAACTCGAAAAAAGTAAATCAAATATTTTCGTGACTATACTAAAATTGTGTGATCTAAAAACAAAACATTTTACATGCCAGCAGTGAAGCAGTTCATACACACAGAATATTACAGTGCATTTATGCATTTGATGGACACATCTATCCAAACGCGATCTTAAATATACAAGCTTAAGTTTTTAGCAGCATGTGTGTTCCCTGGAAATCAACACTAGGATCTCCTGCACTGCTAATGCAATGCTCTACCAACTGAGCTACAGGAACAGTTAACAATACAGGGAAAAAAGGACAATAACGGTAAATAACTGTAAACCTTAAATAAACAACATGACCCCTGTAAATGTTTTGTAGTGTTATTAATTTGCTTTACACAAAAAGTGCCGTGTTCTCTGAGTTACAGTAAATGTGTGGGAGAATCAATTTCATCTTTATTAAGGTAAATGTTACTACAAATACACCTACACATGCAGGTACACTAAAACATGCAGTACTCTGAGTGTACCCTGTCTTTTAAAACGAGTAAAATGGCTTTGGAATGACTCGGACAATTCGTGCAGCAAGCAATTGCGCTAATGTTTCAAAACTCTCTCTCTCTCTCTCTCTCTCTAGTGGTGCATCAGCGGCCAGGAGACAGATAGACCCAGGGCTACTTAAAGTCTGGACATCATGTCTTTATCCCTGACTGTAATAACAAAGGTTTTCACAATCTGAATGCTGATGCTTTCGGAATGGAGGATTCAAAACAATGCAGACCACACGGCTTTCAATCTCTGAAGAGACTTTGTGTTTTAGATCCAAATGCGTCTGCGAGGCAATGGCTGGTTGTTGATTGGGGTGCTAGTGCACATGCAGAATGTATATGAGTCAATGCTGGACATTCGGAATGAGTAATCTTGACCTGAGGTGTGGTGGAGGAATGAGTTTCACAGCATCCTACTTTGCTACAATGAATCATTGGATGCCAGGGCAAAAACAAAGCATGGTGATATGGGCTTTCTTACTGAGATGTCTCCACATGCACACAGACAGACTCACACACAGAAGCTCTCACACACACAGACATCAAAATCAGTGGATCAGTGTGTTTGCTTTAATGGATTGTCACAGCATCCGTGAAGAGCTCTGTCTTGCAGCTTTGATCTCCAGTCACAGTGGTGACGTTGTGCTAAAACAGCAGGCGAGACAGAAGCGAGGGTAAAAAACAAAAATCGACGTCACTTCTTGCTCTCTTGATTACGGAGCGTCTGTCAGGCCGTGATAAGCCTTTTCTCTGTATGCAGTACATTGAGTTACACTGAGCTCATAAGAAGTGAGATTTGGATGCTGTGGCACTGTTTCTGAGATGAAATATCAAGGCTTTGAAAAAATGTCAAAGGTGATGAGAATCATACAGAAGTCAAACTGCTCTGGGCATCTGGCTCAAATAACACGAATGTACTGCCAGAGCAGCTAAACTGACTTCATCCTGAGGGGATTTGATAAAGCTTCACGATTCCCACAGAGGTAATGATGAAATGTTTTAGCAGTCTATCCATATGACAGCTGGTTTTGTCCCTACAGAGCCAGTGTCAACCGAATGTTTATATACTTCAAAAAGCCACTGATGTAACGCGCTGCCTACAGTGATAAAGCTGCTCTGAGATGAACGATTTACCAGTTATTCCTCCTACCAGGTGCTAATGTTCTTCAACTAGGGATCACTGCTTGCATCTTTTCCCTTTATTGCTGTACTTTATCTTTTGACTTTCCTCTCCTTTATCTTTATATCCTTTAATTTTTCAGAATTGTTCCATACTGTTCCATATTTTTTCTCTCTACTAGCAAATATAACCCTTTTAATCGAAACCTCTCCAAGCAGAATTCGAACAGGTGACTGGTCCCGCATGAAAATGAGGTGCTCTAATGGTGCTTTTCCATTGCATAGTACCCCACAGTTTGGTTTGGGTCAGGGTCGGGTCAGCTCACCTCACATTGGCCTGGTTAACACTTCGGAGTGGGAGGGATTATAGGCGTGTCGTTATATTTGCGCTGCCTACTGCTGTGAGCATATATGCGGACGTGCGCTTCGCGAATGTGCCGCCACAAACTGCAAGTCTGGATAAAAACTGTTATGGTGTTCCTGAGTTTCAACCTGTGGATGTTTTTTTATAGCTAAAATGGAGTTTGGGAACTTACAGCAAAGCACAGATGACAACAGGTTTACTTGAGACAACGCAAGCTAGCATGAAGGTAAAGCTTATCTTTTACATTAAGGCGATGACGCTGGTAGTGACGATTCTCTCAGACCAATCAGTGATGTACAGTGTTTTTGCATCACGTTTTGGTATCAGCTCGGGTCGCTTGGAACCCCAACCGTAGTGGTACTAAAAAAAGTATCAGGTACTACGTACTGCACCCAGTGGAAAGTCCCCAAAATAAAGCCGACCAGACCCAAACCAAACCGTGGGGTACTGTGCAATTGAAAGCGTCATTACGTGTACCTCTTCAGATCAGGGTTTACTCATTGCACAGCTTTCATAGACTAACTAACCTCTAAATATAACCCAACCTACTCAAAACCTCTCCGAGCAGCATTCGAACCGGGCAACTGGTCCGGCACTCCAACAAGCACCTCTTGAGATTGTGGAGTGAAGTTTACACTTTAGCTTTCTTAGACTTACTAGCTTACTGTATGTTACAGATAAACCCCATCCAACTCAAAACCTGTCTGAGCACAATTAAAACCAATGACCGGTCCGGCATGGGTGTCTGGCGCTCCCACATGCACCTCTTGATATCAGTGAGTGAGGTTTACACATTGCACAGCTTTCATAGACTAAATAGCTGTGTTCTATTTAGCTCTGTTACAAATATAACCCATCCTAGTCAAAAACCTCTCCAAGCTGAATTCGAACCACCGACCAGTCTGGCACAGGAGTCGGGCACACCAACCAGTCTGGCACAGGAGTGGGCACAACAAGCTCCACTTTAGATCAGGGAGTGAGCTCTACAAATTGCACAGCTATCCTAGACTAAATAGCCTCTGTTACAAATATAACCCATCCTACTCAAAACCTCTCCAAGCTGAATTCGAACCTCCGACCAGTCCGGCACAGGAGTCGGGCACACCAACCAGTCCGGCACAGGAGTGGGCACAACAAGCTCCTCTTTAGATCAGGGAGTGAGCTCTACAAATTGCACAGCTATCCTAGACTAAATAGCCTCTGTTACAAATATAACCCATCCTACTCAAAACCTCTCCAAGCTGAATTCGAACCTCCGACCAGTCCAGCACAGGAGTCGGGCACAACAAGCTCCTCTTTAGATCAGGGAGTGAGGTTTACACATTGCACAGCTTTCATAGACTAAATAGCCTCTGTTACAAATATAACCCATCCTAGTCAAAAACCTCTCCAAGCTGAATTCGAACCACCGACCAGTCCGGCACAGGAGTCGGGCACACCAACCAGTCTGGCACAGGAGTGGGCACAACAAGCTCCTCTTTAGATCAGGGAGTGAGCTCTACAAATTGCACAGCTATCCTAGACTAAGTAGCCTCTGTTACAAATATAACCATCCTACTCAAAACCTCTCCAAGCTGAAATCGAACCTCCGACCAGTCCGGCACAGGAGTCGGGCACACCAACCAGTCCGGCACAGGAGTCGGCACAACAAGTTCCTCTTTAGATCAGTAAGTGATGTTTACACATTGCACAGCTTTTATGGACTAAATAGCCTCTGTTACAATTATAACCATACTCAAAACCTCTTCAAGCTGAATTCGAACCACCAACCAGTCCGGCACAGGAGTCGGGCACACCAACCAGTCCGGCACAGGAGTCGGCACAACAAGTTCCTCTTTAGATCAGGGAGTGAGGTCTACACATTGCACAGCTTTTATAGACTAAATAGCCTCTGTTACAAATATAACCCATCCTACTCAAAACCTCTCCAAGCTGAATTCGAACCACCAACCAGTCCGGCACAGGAGTCGGGCACAACAAGCTCCTCTTTAGATCTGGGGCCCGTTCTTCGTACGTCGCTAACTCAGTTAGCTGGATTTGATTGTTGATGATTTGGCATGATCTTGGATTATTTGGTTCTTCGAAGCTCATTCTAGACTTGCTGTCATAGCAACAGGACCGCAAGCTCAAACCTGCTCAGGAGCAGGCTTATTTCATGTAAACAAGATTAGTTTGTACCTTTTTAAGCGGATGTGATACAGAAAGTCTGAGGCAGTCGCGTATTCACCATTATAGGAGCGCAATCTGCGTAAGATGCATGATTAATATAAAGAGCTTTTCAAATTCAACACATAATAAAAAATATATATTAATTAAATCTTTTAGTGATGTTATTTAAAAAATATATAATATAACAAATATATTTGTTCTGTACTTGTGCGACATGTTTTTGTGTAACAGTTGTTTGATTATTATTCTTAAAGCAACACTATGTAGTTTTTTTACCTTTAAATAATGTCTCTAAAATTATTCCAGTGATAGAACAACTTATAACTGGACGAATTGTACTGTTGCTGCAACCTGAGCAACCTCCTAGCTGCTACAAGCACACTCTGAACGTGGCGGTGGAGGGTAGGAAACACAGCCCCGCCCCTCCCCCTGCCTGCAGAAGAGTGTCTGATACCAGGCACTGTTGCGCTTTTCAACCACATGGGGGAGCTGTAAGTCATTTTTACATGGAAACTACATAGTGTTGCTTTAAACGAATGACAAGACAAACATGCTGATCACATTCATTTTAAATTGGTTTGAATTAATCATACCCCTAATAGATGTTATGTACAATAAAGACTATTACTCAGTGTGAAATAATTTTCATTTGAATAAACTAATCTCCCATTTTAGTTTTTTCTTTAGATTGTCAATTAGCTTACAAAGTCATGCATGAAAGGGTTTTCGTTTAGTAATTTCTATCTGTTCTATCTTTAAAACGTTGTCTACAAATATGTTACCCTGTCCCTGTTCTGTGACAAAAATGACCAAAATAACCAAATAAGTTTTTTTTTTATCTTCTTTATCTTTCTTTATCTTCTTTACTACACTTTTCGATGCAGACTCAGCAGATGCAGGACTTTCAGTTAACGTGGAATACTGCTAATATAGTCAGAAATAATGCAATTGAAGTAAACTTATTTAACCACTTGCATATAGTTTCTCTAAAGGACTACCATCTGAGAAGATTTCTTTGTCATGTGCATTGCTATCAGAAACGATTGCATTTTATAATCTTTTGATGTAGAATAACATCACCATTCCCTTACTGCACATCATACTTTATTTACCACATTCTTGGAAACTGCTAAAAGTGTTGGTGTATTATCTACAACTGCACAAAAGAGAGGAAAACACAATCTTATAATAAACTACAATTCGAATTGTATTTATCAGGAATTAAATTGTTGCATTGGCTGTAGGTTTAAGAAAGAGCAACTGCTCCAGAGATTATCTGTACAATCAGTCAGTTTAGAGACATCACTCCTGCCAGCACATCACATGAAGATGCAGGACCACCACCTGTTTTTATTCTGCTTTTTATGTTGCTGTTTCAAACAGATAAAACAGCATTTAACTGTTTTTAAAAGAGATTTAAAGTACTTTAGGAAACTTTAAAATTTTAATTACAATCATTTATTTCAATCTTTGACAAAGATATCAAGATTATATTTTTACAGAAAATTTTACATTATTTTTGGTGATTTATGTAAAGTAGCTTTAACTGGGTTTTTAATTTCAGTGTCATAAAAAGTTCACAACCTTTCATCAGTAGCTCTCAGCCTGCAGGGGTTAAAAAATGGGCGTGTTCTTGGCCATTGTAACAACTGGCCAATCACAGCGTTGCTGATCAGTGTTTCTACTATCGATATGTATTGCCTTTTCTTGCAGTGCACGAACGCGCAGTGATCTCAGATAGTTCAATCCTGCCATACTAATCATCAACAGCAGTGGTGTTCAAAGAACCAAATAAGCGAGATCATAATTAGTGAGATCTAAATATCTTAGATGTCTCATTTGATCTCGGATGTATTAAGCAACGTACGAAGAACGGGCCCCAGGAAGTGAGTTTTTCACATCGCACAGCTTTCACAGACTAACTGGCCTCTGTAAGGTAAACACTAGGCTAGTGCTGTGATTTCCCCTCTACCACATTTGAGCAGGGCCACAGAAAACTAATCCACCATCAGGTTCAATATCAATGTGGGAACAGAAATGTGTTGGCAAGATTAGCTCTGCTTATAACCTCTCTTTCTCTTTTTCTTCCAGCAGAACCGACCGTCACATTAACCGTGAGCTGCGGCTCTGGCAGGGTTCTATTAGATGTCAGACACAATGCGCTCCCGTCTGCCGCTCTCGACCGTGTCGGTGCTCGCGTCTGCCTCTCACTCTCTCTCTCTTTCAGAGGAACAAAAGAGAAAGGGAAAAATCTCACCTACAGGTGCTTTGTTCAACAAAATTGCAAAGGAGCCTGTGAGGGAGGACAGACTGTGGGACGCTCAGGGAGACGATAATACAGATCTGATTTGAAACGAGGACAGATCAGACAAGATGATCTGAGGTTATAATGGCTTTTATTATTCTGTCACTTTGAATCTGTATTGTGGGCCACCGTATGAATAAATGTAACAGCTGGTAATCTATGGATGATTCTGTTACTACAGTTACACATTAATAGAAATACCAGTCGTTTGGTAGGAGGTTGTATCCAAAAGAACCTACGGCCTTCAAGATATAGCCTACATTTTATCAATTGTTTTACATTTCCATTTATGCATCTGCATGCTTTTATCCGAAGCAATTTACATTGC
Organism: Misgurnus mizolepis; assembly: GCA_025389145.1. Classification (NCBI taxonomy): domain Eukaryota; kingdom Metazoa; phylum Chordata; class Actinopteri; order Cypriniformes; family Cobitidae; genus Misgurnus; species Misgurnus mizolepis. The sequence continues at coordinate 7,710,253 of JAIFKI010000024.1, forward strand.
ATTCAAGGTATACATTTTTATCAGTATGTGCTTTTTGATTATGTTTTTTTGTGCTGCTAATGCAATGCTTTACTAACCGAGGTAAAAGAACAGTTTTCTAACCTACGTTTTCAGTCTAGCAGTTAAGCTAAAGCAGGGTTTCCCAGACTGGGGCGAATTGGGGTTCATGTGTTGATGAAAAACAATAAATTTTATGACATTTTATATTATAAAATATACATTTTATGACATTTTATATTATAAAATATACATTTTATGACATTTTATATCATAAAATGTCAATAAAATATTTTTAAATGAAAAAAAACACTAACACATATTTTATTTGTTTAATCTGCATGTCATGTGACAGAACACTACAATATATCAAACCCAATCTCACAGAAATTCGTGTTGTAGTCACCAAATTTTTTATTAATGTATTCATGCAATTGACACAAATATCCGGTGTTTTTTCGTGTTCCTAGACACAGCATGAATTTCTAGAAACAGTTTTTGTATCATTTTTGTACTTTTTGTATTGTGTAATTTTATTTTTTGTTTTCTCATTGTTTTGTCCTATTTTTTACCATTGTTGCTTGGGGTTAGGGTTAGAATTACTTTCTGCAACATCCTAACCCTAACCCCAAGCGACAATGATTTAATAGTAAAATCAATGAGAAAAATAAATAAAAATAAAATGACACGATACAGAACTGTTTCTAGAAATTTGTGCTGTGTGCCGCGAAAAAAAAACATTCGTGCTCCAGGGGCATGAAAAACAGCGGAATATCACGTCAATAGCATGAACAAAAATTAATAAAAAATTTTGTGACTATAACAAGACTTGCCGTGAGATAGGGTTGAATATATCAGTAGACTGAGAACTTAGATGGTTATGTTTTATGTACCGATAAAAGAAAATTACTAGATGATAACAGATAATAATAACAATGATGTAAAATTATGTAAACAGATGAAAAATAAATATGTTTTAAAATTAAATTTGCAAATGTGCTATTAAATTATTGAAATATTTCATTAAAATCTCAGGGGTACTTCAAGTAAATAATTTAGGTCAATAATTTTGGCTGACAGAAATGTTTGAAACCCCTTGCAAAAGGATTTGCTAAGATGCCTTTTAACTTTGCCACTCACTCGATGTATTTATATAAATCACAATTTGTATTAATAAAGCATTACAGAACAGCTATTTCCATTTAGCTATTGAAAAGTCTTCTTCACTCCCCTGCAGTGGGGTGTCCAAAAAATGTCAAGTACAACTGCTGGGTTTACTCAGACATCAAAACAACATCAAGTGAATATGGTGAACCCTGACCACAGTCTCGCAAAATATTCTCCTGTCAATTCTTTTTGATCTTGCACTCTGAAGGAACTTTTTCTTCTTCTGCTGCTCAGCGCAGCGTGTTGCCTGGGTCTTCTCAGTGCAGTGCTTTAGAAAGCACACTTTTCCTGTCTGATCTCAACCCTGTGCTGGTTTGATCCACTGATTATAGGAGATCTGCTAGTATAAGCTACAGATGATAGTGATAAAAGATAACGCTGGAATGTGGTTATCTTGTATTAGTTAGCTTTCTCATGCTTATCTTTGCAAATGAAACAACGGATAGAGACAATCCGAAAATTCATCACCAGATTTGTTTAAAAATTGCTAATCACTGTACATTCTCCAAATTCCTGAGAAAATTTGTTGTTCGGGACCAAGGACATTAGCTGTGATATAAAATCTAGTGAACTCCAAAAGAGAACCATCAGAATTATACGTAAATATATGTAAAATATTGATAACTGTCAATAATTGTCATTTAAGGTCAACTGAATACACCAAATATAGTCCGGCTATGAATACCAATACTTATTTATTTATTTAAGCTCAGCTTAGCTAATTTTATTTTATGTTATGTTATTTTATTGTTTTTTTTTTTTTCATTTTATTTTATATTTTATTTTAGTTTAGATTTTTTTTGTTTATTTTATTGTTTATTTTATTTTATATTTATTTTATTTTACTTTATTTTATTTTATTGTTTATTTTATTGTTTATTTTATTGTTTATTTTATTTTATTTTTTTATAATATTTTATTTTATATTTTATTGTTTATTTTATTTTATTGTTTATTTTATTTTATTGTTTATTTTATTTTATTGTTTATTTTATTTTATTGTTTATTTTATTTTATTTTATTTTATTTTATTTTATATTTTGTTTTTATATTTCATTTCATTGTTTATTTTATTTTATTTTATTTTATTTTATTTATAATAATAATAATAATAATTCCTTACATTTATATAGCGCTTTTCTCAGTACTCAAAGCGCTTTACATATGAACGGGGGAATCTCCTCAACCACCATCAATGTGATTGTTATCCCAATAGTCACTTTTCTCCCATTGCTTTGCACTAAAATGTATTGTCTATAATTTTCCAATAAAACAGTACATACTTTTAGGTCACAGTGTATAATGTACAAATGTACAATTATTTACAATAATGTAAAAATAAGGATGCAGCAATACTTTGTTGTTAAGGCAATCCCAGCATGCACTGTAGCAAGCTATAACATTTATTTATTTTATAAATCATTTATAATTTATATCTTAATATTTTCATAATATTTTTTTTATTCCATTATCTGAAATAAGCTTTTAATTGATGTTTGGTTTGTTAGGATGGGACAATATTTGATGTAAATAAAAATATTTGAAAATCTGGAATCTGAGGGTGCAAAAAATCTAAATATTGCCTTTAAAGTTGTCCAAATAAAGTCCTTAGCAACACGTATTACTAATGGTAACTTTATATACTGTATATATATATCTTCATATCTTCATGGAATATGATCTTTACTTAAAGGTATTGCGGAGGATTTTCTTTTTCTGGGTGGATCATCAAGACTATTGGTCCTCCTAGTTGTCAATCAGGAATGTTGCGCAATTAGCCTTTCGCCGAGCCCCGCCCCCCCCTAGTTACTGTTGCTACTTCCGACAAACAAATGACAAGCGCGACAGATTGCCATGACGGAAAGCGATATACCCGTGCGTGTCAGTGACCTTTTTTGGAGCAATACCTCGCGATTTCCTCCAGATCGAGGCAAATGGGGTTACAGTATGCAGTGGAGGGATATATAAAAAATATAAAAATACGCAATGAAGGAGACACGGCTACTGTCGAGGCTAATGCTTAAGGAAAAAATTAGAAACCACATGACCGGTAACTCAAATGCAACCAGCACAGCCTTGTGGACCAGTCATGCTCTTGCACTGCCGGGTAAGTTCTCTTTCATATGGTACGGTCTATTAATGTCTATTGCAAATACAAGGGTATGTTAGCTAGCTAAACCTACATGTGTTTCAAAGCCATTCAAAGCTTACTAACATTTCTGTTGTTTAGAGGATAGCCGTTTTGAGAATCATAATGTTTTATTTCCTTTGGTGATAACCAGAATTCACAAATAGGAAACTGCTTTGGCTTAAAATTTGCAGGACAGATAATATAATAAATAAAATGTATAATATAATAAAATTGCACAGCATTTACGGGATTGTAAGGGGTAAAATAAGGGGTAGGTTTTCCGTTCATAAAATGCTACATGAAAGATAAAAACAAATTATTTAAAGTTGATTGTTAGGGCGCTATGTTCGACTTTGTCATAAACTGACGAAAAATAAAGTTTGGGAGCTGAAAGTCCTAACACAACAGCAGCTGTAGCTAGCGTTAGCTAACATGTTAACTAATGTTGGCAAAATAACTCATTAAATTATCTTAGAGAGTAGGTTAACATTCTGGCAATTATATTGATGGTAATCATAACTTTGGTCCAATTTGTGTTCTTGCTTCTAGTTAGTAGATTTAGACCACACTGTAACTAGTTAGCTGTAAGCCTTACCTTTGTGCAGACGTATTTATGCTTCGTAAATGTTCGACACATTTAACTGGATGGGGCAGTCCACACTGTTTTATCCATTGTATGGGGCAGTCCATACTGTTTTATCCATTGTATGCACCGCTCACAAGCGCTGCGGGCGTGAATGTTTGTCGGACGTGCTCGCATAGTAACGGTTGCTGTGATGTGTGATTGGACAATGGCCGTTTTGGGGGAGGGGCCGGCGAAAGGTCAATTGCATTTTTTTAAAAAGTGGAGAAGGCGGTTCTTTTCTAAAATTCGAGAAAATCCTCCATTAAATCTTTAATATTCTAAAGATTTTTGGCACAAAACAAAAATTCAAAATACTGTATTGTTGGCTATTGCTACAATATACCTGTGCTACTTATGACTGGTTTTGTGGTCCAGGGTCACAAATATAATATTTATGATAAAATAAAATGCTACTATTGTATACTGCAGCTCTGTTAATTTTAAAACAAAGCTACTACATGTATTGTATGCAGCCAATAAACTAAGAAATCAAAATAGTTAAACACCATGGTTTAGACACCAGCATATCATGCTTCTGTTTACTTTAGCAGCGTGGGCTGATGACATTGACTCTGTCATTTGACCTCCGCTGTTTATATATAGTGACCACTGAGGGACCTGTTCAATATGAATCCCATTTGCACATCTCTAGGCAGGGGAGCCATATCTAATATCCATTTGCAATGCAGACAAATTTTAATTGGCATTAAGGCGGGATATAACCACAGCGGTCACATTGCGTTTCAAAATGGAACAGACACGTGAAGCATCTTGCTCACCTCGTTGGCATGACATAGGCAAGGTCAAAGAAATCATATTTAAATAGAAGATAAGAGGACAGCGCAAGCCTTTTGTCCATTTCAGACTCGCTGCATCTTTGTCGCAGTCAAGGTGACCGTTGCTATGTGTGGAAGTCTGATAAGCCGGAACACGGCGGCCATGACAGGGTAATTGATGGGACGTATGGTCTATGAGTGTTTGGAGCACCCTGCTTTCCCCAGTAACAGAATCTCATTAGCTCGGATGGAAACCCCATGATTTGCTCCTCTAAAAGGCTTCGACTGAATAACCCTGTCAATCGAGGATCCAGGGGTTGTCTGTAATGAGAATATGTAACTTAATAATAAGTGAATGTAGACAGGATCATATTTATATGTAAGCCGTTACTCCAGTATCATTCCCACGATTTTGATAGCGGTGTGCCCATATTGAAGAATTTCAATTTGCCTTTTCTGTATTAAATGGAAAATGTGACGGGTCATGCCGTTGAGTGTCATGAGGTTAGCTTGTCTCGTTCACGACTGGTTCCCACCCAAACAAAGCCTTCATGAGATAAGCGCCTCCTCCCCCTGGGGATAAAGCTGCCCTGGGTTTCCCCTGCACACTCTGTCCTGGAGAGATTGCTATTGTCATTCATTTGGGACAAATCCTCTTTGGACGCAGAGTATATAATGATCTGCTTACAGTACAACAAACCTTCAAAGACAATAGGGGATAATCTGCCAATCCTTTTTCCCACAGTGTGTTTGAGAGGAAGTCACATGCTGTTTACAGAAAGTGGAATCGATACGCCGTGGCATCTCTGAGCTGATGACTTAAATACCACACTCCTTGATTTAGCATAGTAATGAACTACAGGGATGCGGTCAGTGGGGTTGGAGACATACCATCATCCATCACACCTATCCTAAAACTGCACTATAAAAATGTTATTTTTTTACCAATTATGGGTAAATATTGGACAGAACGCAGCACTGAGTTTTTTTAACCCAGCATGTGTTCTGTCCAATATTTACCAATTATTAGTCAAAAATAACCCAGATATTTTGAGAGTGTGTTATGGGCGAGTCACAGGAACATTGTTAGCTTGAAGTAAAATATTAACTTGGATATACAGTAGGCTACTAATAACTTACAAGAGATATTTAAAATATTTAAAACTGAGGCCAGATATCTAAGATATACACTGAAAAAATCCTTGGCTATTTTTAACTCATGGTTGGATCAAAAAGGGACAAATCCAACCGTTGGGTTATACATTTCCCTATGTTGGGTTGTTTCAACTAAAATGCCTGGGTCAAATTTAAACATTTCTGGGTTACATTTAACCTAACAGGTTTGTCGTTTTTTGAGCTCAAGTTGAAAATACCTATTTTAAAAATATTAGAGCTTAGATTATTCAGAACATAGGCAATATCTTGATTATGTACTATTTCCATATTAATAATCAATGAATTTCCAGCAAAAATAGTTATACCCTAATGTATACTGTGATATAAAATTACAATTTCCCCACTCCTATGTACAGTTTGAGCCTTGTATTTGTTGATTCCAGCCCTTTTCCTGTACTGTATGCACAGCAACCTCCTACCCGTGTAACAGAGGTAGAATTTCTTTGACGTAAGATCAATTTTGGTGTCATTCATGAATGATTCATGAGCAATGAGCTCATAATGTGTTTGTGATACACGATGATGACACAGATTACCCAAGATGCCACTGATGTTTGCTAAGATCAAATGCACGTCTAGTGCAGGCATGCTGGATAAATCTTATGGTCAAAAACACAAGGTCAAATCTTATGGTCAAAAAAGCAAGAATATATATATATATATATATATATATATATATATATATATATATATATATATATATATATAACAATTCTTAGAAAGTCATTGTAAATGCAATGCACAGTATAGAAAAAAATATATAAATGAATAAATGAATAAATAAATAAATAAATATTGAATTTACAATGACATCCTAAGGATTATTATTTATTTTTAACAGTACAAAGATAACCGTAACCTTGCATTGTCATTATTTATAGCATTATGGTAAAAAATTTATTTTTGAATGAATTATTATATTTGCATTAAAGGGACAGTTCGGCCAAAAATGATATTAAACCCATGATTTACTCACCCCCAAGTTGTCCGAGTTGCATATGTCCATCGTTTTTCAAACAAACACATTTTCTGATATTTTAGAAAATGTTTTAGATCTTTCAGTTGATTAAATGTAATGTTACGGGGTCCACCCAAAGTCCACGACCTTCAAGTCCAAAGGTCTTCTGAGGGTAAACCGCGCGGTGTTGTTGTAGAAATATCCATATTTAAAACTTTATTAACGAAAATAACTACCTTCCGGTAGCGCCGCCATCTTAGTTGCGTCCGCATTCAGGAGAGAGTATTAGCGTAGTGTACGCACTTTTCTCAGTGACGTATGACAAATTCGGAGGGCGGGGCACAGAGCAGCAGCAGAGTAGCCTCCGTAGGCTGCGTAAGCTCTCATCCTGAATGCGGACGCGACTAAGATGGCAGCGCTACCGGAAGGTATTTATTTTCGTTAATAAAGTTTTAAATATGGATATTTCTACAACAACACCGCGTGGATTACCCTCAGAAGACCTTTGTTTATCATCCTGGAGCCGTTTGGATTTAATTTGTGAAGGATGGACGCACTTTTTTTGGACTTGAAGGTCGTGGACTATGGGTGGACCCCGTAACATTACATTTAATCAACTGAAAGATCTAAAACATTTTCTAAAATATCCGAAAATGTGTTTGTCTGAAAAACGATGGACATAAGCAACTCGGACAGCTTGGGGGTGAGTAAATCATGGGTTTAATATCATTTTTGGCCGAACTATCCCTTAAAAGGTCGCGTTCTTACTGGTCAATTTTTTCAAACTTTAGTGTGTAATGTTGCTGTTGGTGCATAAATAATACCTGCAAAATGATAAAGCTCAAAGTTCAGTGCCAGGCGATATATTTTCTTCAACAGAATTCCCCTTTCAAAGCCTACAGAGAAGGGCGGGTTTGGACTACAGCCCTCTACTTCCTGATTTAATGACATCACTAAAACAGTTTTTGACTAAAGTCCGCCCACAGGAATACGTCTGTCGCCAGCTTTGGCTCAAACGGCTCTGCTAAGCTAAGCTGCTGTCCAATCACAACACACAAAACAAAGCACACAATCAGAACTCGTTGTGTATTTCTGAAGGAGGGACTTCATAGAAAAAGAAAGACATCAGCCCGTTTTTAGGACAGTGAAAGCAGCGGTATACAGAAGTCAATTGTGTAAAAAAACACTGTATTTTTTCCACATGAAACATGAACACATGTTATATTGCGCACTGTAAAGAACGGGACCTTTACAGTAATGATAATCGGGGATTGTTGTTTTTTATTTATTTTTATTTAAGAAGTCCAATTTACCCAAATGTCAAAACAGTATTAAAAACAATGTAGTGTCATATGATCCCAGTTGTGTTTACCTTCTCCTGGTATTGCCGTCGTGATGAGTCCAGAGACTGGATGAGGGCTGTGGCGTGGCCGACGAACATTGCGTAACAGGTGGCACCCACGATCATACTGAGCATTGTGATCCAAAGGTCCGACATGCTGACCGGTGCTCTGGCTCCGTACCCGATACACAGCATGTGGCTCATGGCTTTAAATAGGGCGTAAGAGTACTGCTTCCCCCAGGAGTCGTTCTAAAAGAGCACAAGAGACAGAGAGAGGGCAAGATGAGATGAAAAGAAGCAGCTTTGGAGATGGAAAAGCAGGTGGAGTGAATTTAACACATGTAAGCTTGAAGGCAAACACTGCAAGTGCTTCATAAGAGTTTTCAAAGAGCCTCCTGCCAACATAACCTTCATGCTTGATAAACTCACTCACTACTTATTTGCATTTCTAACTTGAAAACTTGACAAGGTGGCATTTTTGTATGAATTGAAAGTGTATGTGAAAGTATGATGTGAATCGTACAGTAATGTACAAGTATTTAACTCATTCCCTGCCAGCCTTTTTTTTTTTAAAGTTGCCCACCAGCATTTTTTCTTTAATTTTTACAAAAGTTTCACAAAATGCCTTCCAGGAAAATTTTCTTGTAAAAATATATAAACATACAAATATATCAAATGAAAGAAAAAACCCTCTGCTTAAAAACAAACAATAAACAAACAAACAAACAAAAATGTCTCATTCTGTCAATATTTTTTCCTCTGCTTATAAACTCTTAAGTATTGGTATTTTTCTGAAAAAAAAATACAAATTTTTTTAGCAAAAAGCTGAAATAATTACATTTTTGTAAAGGAATTTTTTTATAGATCAGATTCAGAGCGATTATCAAAACATACACAGAGTTTAAAATTAGTAAATAATTTTTTTGCTTCAGTTTTTTTTATAAATGTGGCCATCTAGTGGATAATTGCGGTATAACAGATTAACATAAAATCTCATCCGAAATACTTCTCAAAACATTCCCCGCCAGCCTTCTTTTTTATTTTTTTAAGTTGCCCGCCACCATTTTTTTTGTGATTTTCACAAAAGTTTCACAAAATTCCTTCTGGAAAAAAATCTTCTACAAATATATAAACATACAAATATATCAAATGAAAGAACAGACCCTCTGCTTTCAAAAAACAATAAACAAACAAACAAATAGGAAAAAACTTTCATCCTATTTATATTTTTTCACTACTTAAACTCTTAAATATGGGTATTTTCTTTTAAAATATTTTTTTGCAAAACGCTGAAATAATTGCATTTTTGATCAGGTCTTTCAATCAATTCAAGATTTTGACCAAAAAATATAATGATTTTATATGCTGAATCATTGCAATTATTCACATATTAATATTTGCATAGACAATAGTTTTGCATAAACTGTGTTTGGACATGCTCCAAATATTATAGCATTTACAAAAAATGCAAATCACATTGAAAAGTTATAGAAATTTAACTCTACATAACATTCAGTTCGACTACAATAGATTTTTTCTGAATGTTAAGGATTTTTATTTTTTATCTTCATACCGAGTTTAGCTTCAGGCCCAATTTTATATCCCATGTGTTAAAGGTGTCCATCTATCCATCCATCTATATCTCCAAACTTTGTTCGCCATTTGCAGTGGGGTGCGAAAACAAGTAATGGTTCTTGTGTCTGCTAATCAACTTGGATTACTTCCATTAGCCGCAGTCAGTTGATGTACGGCTCTCTGAATCCCTCATGTCGGATGGGTAGAGAGAGAGAGAAAGAGAGCAAAGACGCTTTCAGTGCTCTCCCAGGCTATTAGTGAACTTGATTTGAATGGAAAACTGTACGAATAAAAAGAGACAAACTGTACTCTGGATGTACCGCAGCTCGTCTGAGCTCAATACAACTCAATACGACTCTTGAAAACAAGAAGCAGACGACCGAATCAGACAAAAAACATGTAACCAGAGCTGCATGGGTATATAAAATAGATAAATTGTTTGACGAAACATATCTGGGACACTATCAAGCACGCTTTTCTAGAACATAATATGCTTGCATTTCCACCATTTATCATTCACAATACTGTAAATCGTATAATACCGAATGTAATCCCTGTTGAATCAGCACAAGATATTTTGGTAGGTCACACGAAATTCAGCAAGGCACTCTTTATGTCAGATAAATTTGCTTTATAATATTATGTTTTTTATCCGGAAGCTATTTTCAGTTTGTCACTCTTTATAGTCAGCATTACTCTTACAGACCCCAGTGTTTTGCTGAGACTAAAACAAGGCATGCATTATTTCTGGATGGCCTCTGCTCTTCTATGTAAAATCTCAATGGAGGAATGTGACAGTCGTGTTCGTGGATGGGGTATTGAATAAATCAGCTGCCTGCCGAAATCTCTTCCTATCCATTTGGAGGAAAAAAGTGCTGAGAAAGCCATGAACCAGCACACTTCTGCCTGGCAACACACAGGATCCTCGCATGCAAGATGAGATCTATCACACATCAATTTTCTGCTAAGTGTGCCAGAATTATTTTTAAGAAAACTATCCTGATGTGATCGCTCGCTTTCTCGCTGTGGTAATGGAATATGTAAAAGTGACGTAATGACTAGGGATGCACCGAATCGCTTTTTGGCGGGGTTCGGGTTCGGCCAAATCCTAGATTTTTTTCCATCGAACCCAATCCTAGGCTTGCACTACGCTGGTCGACGTCACGCGGCCGTTGATTACACACATCGGGTGCTGACATGGGGATAAGCTTTTTCTTTTGGTGAGCCTTACGCCCCATTCAGACAGCCAACGACAAGCAGTAGCAGAGCGACGCGATCTCATTCATTTCAATGGAAACCTGGCGACTTCCGGCGACACGAGCGACAGTGACCGTTGGCGACAGTATAGGCGTGTCCAGCGACACGAGAAAGTTAAGAAAAGTTTAACTTTATGCAAATGTCGAGCGACTTTTGGGAGCGACTACCAATGAGAACAAAGCAGTGGAGTTCACGTCATCCTTCTCTCGTCAGTTACTGGAGTGGATCGTACTCATTGGTTTATGACAAGCAGATTTAGAAACGCCTCATTGAAAGAGACAGGCGACACACAGCGATAACGTCGCTGGCTGTCTGAACGAGGGGTTAGGGGCTGGTCACATTTCGTGGACGTGAGCGTGTTGCACTGCAATGCTTTCATTATGCATAGGCTTATGGTAATTGTCAAAATAGTTTTTCCCACTTGTCATCCTGGCATAATGTTGCCTATCCTTTTTTTAGAGTTAAAAATAAATAAAATGAAAAATACACTGCTGTGGACGTTGTTTACTTCATTAATGTGTTTTACTGTGTTAATGGAATAAGGATGTGAATCGATGCATCCCTAGTAATGACCAAATGGTTGGACTCAAACATACAACTCTTGGGTTATAAAATGTACAGATTACATGTTTCTTTCAGAGACTAACACGAAAAAAAATCTAATACATGCTCGCATTGAGGTTGCAAAGAAATGACATCATTGATATTCCTTAAACATGCTGTGTTGTCGCATGACATAACATATACCTTTTCCAAATCGAGTTAATATGGAAATCGAGTCTGTGTGATTGACTTTGCATAACTCTCTAACACGATGTAGTGAGTGTTGAGTGATGGCAAGGGCAGAAAGAAATTGGAGAAAGAAATTGAAAGTTCAGGATGGCATATTAACTGGCAAATAATAGTGCTGTTAGCTTGACTACATTTACCGTATCAGTAGTGTGACTGTAGCTTAGCTGTTTTTAAAATAGTGTAACCTTTTAGCAAGCCATTTACTCCAACAGGGAGCAGTGTTGCATGACAAAATTCTACATTTCTGTATTTTATGTCACACCGCATTGGGCGCACAGCCTTCACAACTGAATAATCAGAACCTCTCTTTTTTATGTCAGTTTGACAAATTCAATTTCATTTACAACGAAACGATTAAAAAAAAATACATTTGATTCATTTGAGTCAACACTCAATGTTTCAAGAGGCATTGCATAGCATTTTACATTTTTGTTGGTAGTGAAACAAACATTGAGTGCTGTTATCCAATATAGTTATATATTATTAAATTATTGTAATCTTTAATATTTAGTTTAATGCATTATGTATAAGTACAAGCTTATAACCCCACATGCATTCATTACTATAATGAACCAGGTTCATTGCTTGAATAGTACCATTTTTAGCCCACAGTCTTATTATATCCACACATGATTACCCATATGAAGATCACCTGTTACCTGTGGTGAAATCATTTTCAAGTAGCTTAGCTAACATTTCATGTCACTATGTATATGTGCATGCAAAACAATAATCTAAGCATGCACATTGTAGATGTGCATATAAACGTGTGTACATTCTGGATCTTTCACGTGTGCATACACGAGCGTCTTATGTGACTAATATAGGGATTAGCTCAGAAATATAACCTAAGCTATACACTGAGCCTTCCCTCACCTTTGGGATACTTATGTAGAGGTATGTGTGACGCATACTGTACTCAACACACATTTACATACATGCACATTTATACACACACGCACACAGATTATCAGACATTCAATACATTTCCCAAGTGGGGTCTTCCAATCATGTGCAGACCACTTAAGGACGCACAGCTATCAAATGTGTCGGGTTGAAGTGTTAGTTAAAGCAGTGTCTGATTGTGAAGAATGAGAGATTGTAATGAGTCAGACTGATTGGGACGGGACTTAAATGATTTCCTATGTGTTGGCCATTAGAAAGTACAGAGGAAGCTCTGTTGGGACAGACAAATTACAATCAGACATAATAATAACTCCTTGAAGAACAATAGGGTCATCGTACATCAATGCTCAGGCCCTTAAAGTGTTGACACTTCCCATTCACTTTTAATGGGTGACGTCATGCGTTGCCGAACTGAATTGTGGATCCGTTGGCGCCGCGTCAGTGCCATTGCTCAGGCAGAAGTTGAACATTTCTCAACTTTTCAAGCGGCAACATGTGCGGAAGGCTTGTCTGAAGCGTGGCCAACAGCCAATCACAGTGGCCGCTACACACGCTCCCGTCTTCCATAAACGTAGTTGGCTGGCTCTGCCTAGGTTATTTGCATAAGGCGATATGATTGGCTGACGCACGCGTTGCCGCTTGAAAAGTTGAGAAATGTTCAACTTCTGCCGCGAGCAACGGCGCTGACGAATCCACAATTCAGTTCGCCAACGCTTGACGTCACCCATTAAAAGGGGATGGGAAGCGTCAAAGTTTACGCTCCGTGTGAATGTAGTGCGGCGCGGTAGATGCGATTCCGCCTCATTTGCGCGTCTTGAGCGTTGCCACAGGAAATGCGCGAGTTGAAAATTTTGAATTTTGGCGGGAAAATGCACCGTGTTAATCAATCAGGAGCTTGCTTTAGTAGTGATATGATTACATGAAGCGAGCGGAGTTGCAGAAGCCCCTCCCATTATGCAAATTTTCGCTTGAATGTCTCAATGACTAGAATTTCACGCACGGCTTTCACAGGCGAAAAGCGAGTAAACTCAAAATGTTCAAGCGGCAAACTAGACGTGGTAGACGTGAATTTGACACCTCAAACGTGGCTGGTGTGAACACACACTAAGATGTACACATCATAATTTAAGTTAAAAAAAATATTTTTTATATTTACAGAATATTAATATTAAAGGATTTAATATTAATATTTTATAGTTTATAAAGTTTTAAATATGGATATTTTTCTTACAAAAAAGGATTTATAATAACCCCTTAAAGCCGTGTGAATTACGTCTGTGAAGGATGGATGGACTTTTTTGGCTTAAACGTCATGGATCGTGTTTTCTACAGTTTTAAAGCTTAGAAGAGCCAGGACATTTACTAAAATAACTCAAATTGTGTTCGTCACAAAAAAGATGATGGACATATATATGTTGGATGGGATAAGGGTGAGTTAATCATGGGGTAATTTTCATTTTTTGCTGAACTATTTCCGTGGTATAGTCACAGAATATTTTGCTCATTTATCCGTGTCATTGTCACGGAGCTCCGCATTTTTTCGTGTCCGTACCACAGACTTTCTTTTCCATGTCAGTTTTACGTATTGGTTACTCAATTGAGTTTTCCTATTTTAAAGTCATTTTCGCTTTGGTTTGGAATTAGTTTTGGTTTTGGGTTATGATGTCACTATTGGATTATACTATTTTTTTCCAGATTTTTAAACAATTGTCGCCTGACGTTAGGGTTAGAGTTGGGTTTGGATGTCATTTTATGTAACAGAAAGTCGTTAACCCCAAACCCAAGTGACAATAGTAAGAAAATAGGAAAAAACAAATTTCTTATTAAAAGGAAAAGTATTTTTATTCTGCACAAAGCCATCAACTCTTAAAAAACACAATAAATCACAGACAGATTCCAGAAGTGTAAATGCTTCAGTAACATTCAGTTTGTGATGTCTGCTTGGGCCTCTGTTTTTCTTTATCTACTGCTTCTGTCTCTGTCGTTCTCTCTCTTCTTTGACCTATCTGCTGTTCTTACTGTTTTCTTTCATTCTGTCTCTCCGCCCCCGATGGATGTCAAGCTATCTAAAGTGTGATCAAACCAAGAGCCCTGCATTCTCAACAGGTCTCCTGAGAATTAAAAGCAATCTTTTAGAAGAAAACAGGCTTCCAAAAAGATCCAGAGTTTAACACCCGTATCCGTTAATTCATTATTGTAACAAGAAAACTGAACTATTTACTATTGATTGATGCATTGTGAGCAACAAAATTGATAGAAAACTGAACAGGGATATTTGGCGTTAAATACGAGTTAACAGCATTTGTGTCGATTATCAATAAGTTCGTACCACCACAAATCCTTTAAAGATAGCAGGCAATTACTTGACAATCCTGGTATTTAATTGAATCAGTGTTTGTGCTAACATAGGAAAATCTCAATGGGAAAGTTCAGACGAAAAAAAAATAATTGTTAACAAAACAAAAACAAATTTTCCTTTTCTTTAATCCAGTGATGGGTTTGAGAAAATCTCTCAAGAATTAAATTTGATCATGGTTAATAATACAAAACAAACAAATGCATAAATAGAAAAACTAATTATTTGGTCCCTACAATTCACGCCTGCCTGCCTACATTTTGAAATATTTTCATGAACTTGAAGATTAGTGTTTCCATACATCTTCGAAAATGCTTTTTTGCAATTTTGATAAACGTGGATGATGTGTATTCCTGGCATATAGAAAAGTATTACTGTGCAAAGTATGCATGCTGCAAAAATATTCGTATGCTATTCTGAATGTGCTGCAATCTCTAAGTTTTGACAGAGATCAAAAAAGGCAAACGAAAAGCAAAATCTCCTATCTATACTAAGCTTGATCCATATAAACATGGGGCTTTTACTTGCAGGACAAAATCGTGACTGAGAATAAGAAATTGTTAAAGCTTGAAACTCGAATTATGCAATGCATTGTGGGTGAAAAGTTTAAGCCTAAAGATAATGAGGCAGGTAGTAGCTCGCTTATTATAAATAACCAAGAAATCACCTTTGTTCTGGTGGGCTTTTTCTGCCTGATGAGTTACTGTGCAATAAAAATTTAAATGAGGCTCAATACTTCACAGTCGCATGCTCACAGAAAGGAAAGGCATTATATCGTATAGCCTTAAATAGCAACAAAATGTGAAAAACAGAGGTCATTTTGAGAGTACAGCTAAGATGTTCCTCTTAATTCAGCATTACAGAAGATAAAAGCCATAAGCCAGAGATAAGAGCTTACAAAAGTTTCAGTCTGCATGGCATGACTGGATTTAATCTGTATTATATGGCCAGACCGCACGGATTTCTGTGAACAAAATCTAACGCTGTGGTGGGTCTGGTTACGTCTACTGATTGTAAATGAAGTGCTTAAGTTACTCA
The DNA here is from genome assembly GCA_025389145.1 of Misgurnus mizolepis. Lineage (NCBI taxonomy): Eukaryota > Metazoa > Chordata > Actinopteri > Cypriniformes > Cobitidae > Misgurnus > Misgurnus mizolepis. The sequence goes on from JAIFKI010000024.1 coordinate 7,726,349, forward strand.
AACCGACGCATCATCATCCCACCCCCAACTGCTCTCACGCCCATCACACGAACTCAAGCCTACATTACGTCACCTTTGACACCAAAATAAACCATGCGGTCTATAAACAGACACACAGAGAGCTCTCGGGTGCGTCTGCGGTTATTTATAGCGATTGCAATAGTCACGATTTTGTCTTTTTTGTAAATGACAAGATGCCTTTACGGTTTGGACTGGCGTGTCAAGTAATGGCTTAAATGAGAAGTCTTGTCATGGGCGATAAAGACTAATAAGTGAGAGAAGTGATTAAAAACGCATTTGGAGAGGCCAAGGGGCTTTTAATGTCACTGCTGCGCTTCACGTTTGTCTTAACGGGAAGTGACTGTAGTCAAAAGGTGTGTGGGAAATGTAAAGATACTATGCAGCTATTAAAGCATTAACCAATCAGGGTATAGTATTTAGTGTGTCCATAGAGAGAGATATAAAATATAATATGGACCGTCCCTAAGCTATTGTACATTATATGCTATATTAATAAACTATACTTGGTCAACTATTCTGTGTGTTTGAGTCTAAAGAGGATGTTTATTGTTTTGAAGGCTGTACATTTGGGAAACACTGTACACAGGAATGCATGTGACTTTATTAAAGGCATCCATAGGGAAGATGTGTTTTATTATATAATGTACAGAAGATCAAATGAAGCGTCTCATTAACGTTTACCCACAGTACTGCCGGGCACTAATGCAAAATTCATGGTTGGGTCACGTGTACGGAGGACATTTGCGCACGACACATTGTTCAATTAAGAACCTCATTTATTATTTATCATGTGGAAAACAATTATTGCTATTGAGGTTTTCTCTATGCTGCAGTGGTTTCACATGCATAGTACTCATAGATGATTTATGGACAATGTTTCACTCAAAACCATTGGGGCTTTGTAATCATTCTCTTACATGCATTGTAAACGTGATAAATATTAATTATTTAAAGCGGTAAAGTTTGGCATAATTATGACAGTGACCTAAGTGGGAAAATCTATCTTTACTTCGATTCTATCCATTTATTTTCTGAACTCGATTGTCCTCTACAACGTCGTACTTTTGAGGGTCTTATTAGTCAATATTAAAGATATCAAGGTTATATTTTCACAGAATCTTCTTTTTTTATGTACAAAACAGTAAATCTCAACAAATGACTTTAGCTGAGTTTTCACAGACTGGATCACATATTGGTTTATGAATATAATTTCCAATGCAATCTCATTGCAATTCGTACATATTTTATGAGATGGCTAATTCGTATTATTTAGTACAACCACATTCATACATTTTCATATGGTTTGATTCCCCTGTGATGTTGGGGTTAGGGGCGAGGTTTTTTTATTGTTTTTTATAATAATCCTACATATATTCACTTTATACAAATAAGCCAACTGGTAAAATACGTACGAATTCCTGTGCGAACTAAAAAGTGTTATAACATTACAATCATAAGAACTCTAGCACATGACTGTCCGTGTTGGCAATTTGTATGTATTTTATGAGTTGGCTAAATCGTATTAATTTGCACGACCACATACGTACGTTTTTATACAATTTGCTTTCGTCCCTGGGATGATGGGGTTAGGGGCGAGGTTTCAATGTTTTTTTTTTTTATAACAGTCGTACGTATTTACTTTGTATGAATTTATACGAATAAGCCACCTCGTAAAATACGTACAAATTCTTGAGATTAGGCTTAAATTTCTCATATTTATGGTATTTGTGAACCCAAATTCCAGTCCAGACAAACCATTTATGAAAAGTAAAAAAGGGTTATAACATAACAACCATATGAACTCCAGCACATGACTGCCCATGTTGGCAATTCGTATGTATTTTATGAGTTGGCTAAATCGTATTAATTTGCACGAACATATACGTACGTTTTTACACAATTTGCTTTCGCCACTGTGATGATGGGGTTAGGGGCGGGGTTTCAATGTTGTTTTTTATAACAATCGTACGTATTTACTTTGTACGAATTCATACGAATTAGCCACCTCGTAAAATACGTACGAACTCCTGAGATTAGGCTTGAATTTCTCATATTTCTGGTATTTGTGAACACTATTTCCAGTCCAAACAGATCATTTATGAAAAGTAAAAAAGGGTTATACATAATCACTTCAGCACATAACTGTCCATGTTGGCAATTCGTTTGTAATTTACAAGATGGCTTATTTGTACGACCACATTCTTACGTTTTTATACGATTTCGTTTCGCCCCTGTGATGATGTGGTTAGGGGCGGAAATTTCATTGTTGTTTTTTATAACAGTCGTACGTATTTACTTTGTATGAATTTATACGAATTAGCCACCTCGTAAAATACGTACAAATTCTTGAGATAAGGCTTAAATTTCTCAGATTTATGGTATTTGTCAACACTAATTCCAGTCCAAACACACCATTTATGAAAAATAAAAAATGGTTATAACATCATAAACATAAGCACTTCAGGCCATAACTGCCCATGTTGGCAATTTGTACGTATTTTACAATATGCCAAATTCGTACGTGTTTATATGATTTATACAAATGAGCCAACATTAAATACGTACAAATTCTTGTGAAAACTAAAAAAGGATTATAACATCACAACCATAAGAACTCTAGCACATGGCTGCCCGTGTTGGCACTTCGTATGTATTTTATGATTTGGCTAAATCGCATTAATTTGCACGACCACATACGTACGTTTTTATAAAATTTGCTTTCGTCCCTGGGATGATGGGGTTAGGGGCGGGGTTTCAATGTTGTTTTTTTATAGCAATCGTACGTATTTACTTTGTAAGAATTCATATGAATTAGCCACCTCGTAAAATACGTACGAAATCCTGAGATTAGGCTTGAATTTCTCATATTTCTGGTATTTGTGAACACTATTTCCAGTCCAAACAGATCATTTATGAAAAGTAAAAAAGGGTTATACATAATCACTTCAGCACATAACTGTCCATGTTGGCAATTCGTTTGTAATTTACAAGATGGCTTATTTGTACGACCACATTCTTACGTTTTTATACGATTTCGTTTCGCCCCTGTGATGATGTGTTTAGGGGCGGAAATTTCATTGTTGTTTTTTATAACAGTCGTACGTATTTACTTTGTATGAATTTATACGAAGTAGCCACCTCGTAAAATACGTACAAATTCTTGAGATTAGGCTTAAATTTCTCCTATTTATGGTATTTGTGAACACTAATTCCAGTCCAAAACACAGCATTTATGAAAAGTAAAAAAGGGTTATAACATCATAAACATAAGCACTTCAGCACATAACTGCCCATGTTGGCAATTTGTACGTATTTTACAATATGCCAAATTCGTATGTGTTTATATGATTTATACAAATGAGCCAAGTGGGAAAATATGTACAAATTCTTATGAAAACTAAAAAAGGGTTATAACATCACAACCATATGAACTCTAGCACATGACTGCCCGTGTTGGCAATTCGTATGTATTTTATGAGTTGGCTAAATCGTATTAATTGGCACGACCACACATACGTACGTTTTTATACAATTTGCTTTCCCCACTGTGATGATGGGGTTAGGGGTGGGGTTTCAATGTTGTTTTTTTACAAAAATCGTACGTATTTACTTTGTACGAATTCATACGAATTAGCCACCTTGTAAAATACGTACGAAATCCTGAGATTAGGCTTGAATTTCTCATATTTCTGGTATTTGTGAACACTATTTCCAGTCCAAACAGATCATTTATGAAAAGTAAAAAAGGGTTGGCAATTCGAACATATTTTATGAGATGGCCAATTCGTATTAATTTGTATGACCAAATTCGTACGTGTTTACACAATTTGCTTTCACCCCTGTGATGATGGGGTTTCATACTGTACGAATTATCCAACTCGTAAAATACATACGAATTCCTGTGAGATTAGGCTTGAATTTCTCAGTTTTTGGTATTTGTGAACACTATTTCTAGTCCAAACAGACCATTTATGAGAAGTCAAAAAGGGTTATAATCACAAACATAAGCACTTCAGCACATGACTGCCCATGTTGGCAATTCGTATGTATTTTACAATATGGCAAATTTGTACGACCATATTTGTATGTGTTTATACGATTTGCTTTCGCCCCTTTGATGTTGGGGTAAGTGGCGGTGTTTCAGTATTGTTTTTTTATAACAATCATACATATTCACTTCAAACAAATTAGCCACTTGGTAAAATACGTATGAACTAAAAAAGGGTTATAACATCACAACCATAAGCACTTTAGCACAAAACTGCCCAGGTTGACATATTAACACCTTTTAGTTTGGTATATGACAGCGTGACCCGGCCCTTATTAGCAATAGTGTGAACACCGCTGGTGCTCAGAGGTTAGCAATTATAAAGAGGAAATCTACATAAAGAAATCTTAAAGATACTGTAGCACCTTTCAATGCCTTTCAATTAAATGAGTTACACTGTGGTTTAAAGTTACAATGAATTGTGCCCTGCTGAGGTAGGCACGTCGAGCTCCCTGAACACCTCTGTTAACCTACCTGATGGCTAAATTAACCCGACAGCACAGTCGGCGTTTCTTCTGCATGCTCGGACTCAATGTCCCAATTAGCAAACCCCCCACCGGGGCATTATACCTTTTCTTTCCTTCACCCATCTAAATCCTGAATTACTAAACAGCAGGGCCACCGCTTCCCTGTGGGACCCCCGTCGGCGCTCTGGGAAAAGACAGCGCCGGGAATCTTTGCTCAGTTTTCATCTGCATTGATTTTTTAGGGAGGAAAAGTGGTGCAGAGGTAAACATGGAGGTCACTGATTCAAAGTCACACAAAGACTTTGAGAAAGGTACTTCAGGAGAAAAAAATGCACCTTGATAAAAAGTACATAAGATGGAGTCTGAGTACAATGATGGAAAAATAAAACACTCAAATCCATGAGTGATTTCCTGATTATTTCTGTTGTTTCCTTTAGTTTCTATATTTATTGGAAAAAGCCCAGGGGAAGACTGCGGATGAAAAATGATGCAGTCATGATATCATTTTCTGAGAGTCATATGAGCTATACGTCTCTACCATCTTAGAAACCCTTCACATATGACTCAATAACTGGTATGATAAATGGTAATTTTTCGGATAATGAATTCTTGTGCATACTCTGTACTGCAATATTGCATCTTATGGATTCAGTAGTGGTGGGCAGGCACAGTTTGACTGAAGGAACAATGACACATCCAATAACCAAGTCATGCTGGAATTGCCATATTTAAAAGATGCACATAATGGCATCGTATTGTTGAATTTACCAATACGAAACAGGTTTGATTGTTTATTTCTACACCATTCTAGGATCTATGGCTATATTCATGGGGAAAACTGGTTAATACACCCATAAGCTGGGGGAGGATAATTTGGCATCTCCACACAGAAAGACCACCCAGCCGAGACATAAACCAAGGACCTTCTTGATGTAAGGCACTGAGCAACTATGCCACCTAGCCCTGGGTGAGTAATGCCCATTCAAATTACAAGCAACACACAGCAACAATGTGACACGATCCCATTTATTGTAATGGAAAGCTGGTTTACAAATAATAAATTAACACAAATGACAAGTCACTGTTGGTGATCAAATGTGGTACAAAATTAAGAAAAGTTAACCTTTATGCAAATGGCGAGCAACTTTCGGGACTACTAATAAGAGTGAAGCAGTGGAGTTCACGTCATCCGCCTCTCGACAGTTAATGGAGTGGACGATACTCATTTGTTTATGACAACCAGAATTTGAAACGCCTCCTAATGACCTCATTAAAAGAGACGGGCGACATACAGCAACAAAGTTGCTTGTAATGTGTATGTACCTTAAGGGGGGATCAATTAAAGAATTGAAAAGCAAACTAAATGGTATGGGGTAATTAAGTTTTACTTGTAAATGTTGACTATTCAAATAACTGTTAATGAAGAAAATCTATAAAGCCCATTAATAAATAGGGGAGGGCGGGGCACAACCTAACGCTTTTTGGTTTTGGCTCAATGATTCAAAAAATATTTAAGTTTTATTCATAATATTTTTACACAAGCAACTTAAAAAAGTACTTAAAATTCTTGGACAATTACACCAAACGTGACAGAAGTGCAAACGTTACAACTTACCCCATAGGTGGGGTTAATTGTAACAGGCAGGGGGGTAGTTGTAACACTTGCTAAAAATTAAGTTTGCAGGCAAATATCAATACTATTTTGTCTATATACTTGAAGTGGATATTGTTTATATATCTGTCTATAATAGACCGGTATCCACACTGTATTCATTCATTCAGCCCTTTTCTAACAATAGTTCAATTATAAATGGATACAAATGTCTAAATATGTGAGAAAAAGCGGCACCATTATTAAAAAAAAAAAAAAAAAAATGTTTTATATGTAACCCAGTCTGTAATAATCATACTACAGTTTTCAAAAATCTAATTCTGAGATAATGAGCATCAAAGTCTGATTTAGTCATTCATTTCATTATGATTTCAATCTTTGACGTGACCTTATTCAATCAATATTAAATATATGAACAAAAATAAATTTGACACACGATTTTTGATAAGACAGGCACATTTATTTTGTTGGCAGCCAGCAATCATTCGTGTGAAGCCTATTTAAAACAACGTCAAGAATTACGCTAACGTTAGCGGTTTTCATATCGTAAGTGCTGAGGGGTTTAGTTGTAACACAGCGTAACAATTAACCCCGCTGGGTAAAAATATTTTCAAGCCCACCAAAAAAGTTGCTAAGAGCTGCAGACGTATTTCAAAACGATGCTATGTTTTAGTCAACCAGACACTGATTAATATGACATAGCATTGGATTTGATATCTTACACACCCAACTTAGAAACCGAAAAAAACATATGATGAAAAAATGTACTTACATGCCACCAAAACACTCGTTCATCCATAACTCTCTGGAAAAACATTATACATTTCCAAAAATTTCGCGGGAGATCATCTTTTGGCAGTGTGAAAAAATACCGGAAAAACAAAACGCTCAACCTTGTGCAACAATGTAAACAGTCCATGTTACAACTAACCCTGTGTTTGCCCCGTGCACCCTTACTACTCAATAGTCAATTTAATTAGCCTGTGCGACAACTACTGTGTATTTTCAACCATTCTCTTTGGCTTTACAAGAGGAATAAAATATGACAAAAAGCAACGATTACAATGCTACACCTAAGGCAAACCCTTTACGTTTCATTTTGTTGTATTAGTAATTGAAAAGTATAAAAGAAACATCCTTTCCTTTGGAACAGACTTCATACTGGGAACAATTCAACAATGCCTTGAAATGCATCCTATGTAGGTAGCTCACTACATTTTTAAACAGAAAATGTGTACTTGAAAAGTTCTCATCCACTGTTTTTGTATTTTTAAAGAGAAAGGCAGAAGCCCTGGGGCTGGTATTTTAAATCAGTGCCACAGGGGCCAATTTCAACCTCCAATCGCTTTTGACTGCAGTGAACCCCCATCGGCTTTGACCTCTTCTGCAGCTCAGACAGCAAAGGCAGGAGAGAGATAGAGATACGGTTACAGGAACTGACATAACTGTGCTCCAAATATGCACATACTTTTTTTATAAGCATTCAATCTTTTATGACCAAAGATATATATTGTTTTCTTGGATGCACAAGAGCGTCTGCATGCTCCCTTTTTTCTTTCGGTTGAAGAAATTTTTTTTTCTGATAAACCAGACACGACTTTGACTTTCATTTTCTCTGTAATTATCAGCAAGCATCATTAATTTGTCAGAAATGTTGCATTCAAAATAGCCAAAGGTTTTGCAACATTTCAACAAGACCTGAATGTCAATGATGCCCGGTAAAGCCTTCAAGAGGCCAGGGGGTGCTGTATCTCCCCTTAAAGTTAGATTAAGCCCCGTGGCACAATTCTTGCATAACTGCCATATCAATCTCCACCACCAAACACTGTTATCTAATGTGATGTCATGGCTCAGACAAATGTGCATTGAGATTTGCACATGCCCATGAATGATGATCTCTGCATGTGCTTTTAAAGCAAATAAATAATGTGAGCAAAAATCCTTAAATAGTGTAACCCACGTCATCTTGCAGTAATAAAGCCTAGTGCGTTAACCATCACACACAAAAAAACGTTGACATTTTATCGTTCATTTTTGCACCAGCATGTTATGTGGCGGAGAACAGCGTGCCATCTGCTCTGATTAGCCAAACATTTCCCATTTGTTAAAGGTCAGGTATGAAATGTACTGCTCATAGCTTCTAAGCTTTTATTTTGAAAAACATGATCTTAACTATCAATTATTCTGCTTTGAATAGTGCAGTATTTTCACCCTGTCTGTGTAACCCAGGTCTCATTATGTAATTGTGAAATTTGGAGCATCGAATTTTGACTTCACTCATTGATTTTAATCTTTGATATGACCTTACTCAGTCAATATTATAAATATAAAGGTTTTTATTGGGTAAGGTGATTTTATGTAGAAAACAGTAAATCACAAAAAAATATTTTGAAGAATTTTTGTAACCAAACCGTTCATGAGCCCCATTTACTTCCATAGTATTCTTTTATCCTACTATGGAAGTAAATGGGGCTCATGATCGGTTTGGTTACAAACATTCCTCAGAATATCTTCTTTCGTGTTCAACAGAACAAAGAAATGTATACAGGTTTGTAACTACATGAAAGTGAGTAAATGATGACAGAATTAAAATTTTAAAGGGATAGTTCACCTTAAAGGTGCAGTGTGTGATTTTTTAAAGGATCTCATGACAGAAATGCAAAATAATATACAAAACTATATTATCAGGGGTGTATAAAGACCTTTCATAATAAACCGTTATGTGTTTATTACCTAAGAATGAGACGTTTTTATGTACATACACCGCGGGTCCCCTTACATGGAAGTCGCCATTTTGGGCTGCCTTGTTTCTACAAAAGCCCTTAACGGACAATTTTTTTACTAAGTTGTCTTCGACGATGATATGTTTGTCCAGTGGTGGCTAACGTAGCCTCTCTATGTGTTTCAAAAGTGAGGGGTGAGCAGTGGACTGAGCCGTTGGTTGCAATTCGCAACCTCACCACTAGATGCTGCTGAAATTTACACACTGCACCTTTAAAATGAAAATTCTGTCATCATTTACTCATCCTCATGTTGTTTTAAATCTGTCTGAATTTCTTTTTTCTGATGAACACAAAAGAAGATATTTTGAGAAATGATGGTAAACACACAGCAGATAGTGACCATTGACTTCCATAGTAGGAATAAAAAATATGATGAAATTTAAAGGTGCAGTGTGTACATTTTAGAAGGATCTTCAGACAGCAATGCAATAAAATATAGATAACTGTGTTTTGAGTGTTGTATAAAGACCTTACAAAATAAACTATTGTTCTTATTACCTTAGAATAAGATGTTTTTATCTACACACACAGTGGGTCCCCCTACATGGAAGCCGCCATTTTGTGCCTTCATGTTTCTACAGTATCCCAAAACGGACAAACTTTTCTATAGAGTGCGTTTGTCACATCGTTGTCTCAAATGATGACATGTTTGTTCTGTGATGGATACCATAGCTTGCCACAAAAATCTACATACTGCACCTTTAATGTGTACCGTCAACTGTGTGCTAACCAACATTTATCAAAATATTTTCTGCATCATTTATCACAATACTTCCAAGATATTTTTTCCTACTATGGAAATTAATGGTCACTATCTGCTGTGTGTTTACTATCATTTCTCAAAATATCTTCTTTTGTGTTCATCAGAACAAAGAAATGTATACAGGTTTGTAACAACATGAGATTGAGTAAATGAATTTTAATTTTAGGGTGAACTATCCCTTTAATCTTCCAGATTTCAGACTTTCACATTTGATAAAACGTGTAAATATACATTTAAAATGTAAAAATGTATATGCAAATGACCAACATTTGCAAACAACCCAAGGGAACAACTCAAGTCATTTGTTATTTTGTAGGCAGGCAAATATGAAATAAAGTTCACTTTTTTACTCATGTTGGCAATTCTTGTGCTGTCTTTAGTAAAATGAAAGTAAGGAACAGATTGAAGAAATGTTTTGAATACTTACAACCATACCGTTTAGCGACACCCAGCAATCCGGAGGGAAGTCTTGCAGAAGGGGAACAAGGAACTGCAGGCATCCGTCCCAGTGACATAACAACAACATCATGCCTATCAGATTAAAGATTCTTACCACTGCACTCGCCAAGTCATACGTCATGTGGAAAATCTGTAGGAAAAACAAACAAAAAAGAAAAGAGTTAGCCGTTTTATTTATTTATTATTCTCGTTTCATATTCTCAATCTACTGGAACGCACAATTTTCATGATCTGGCAGTTTCTGATAAATAAAAACAAGCCCTGCCCTTTTCATGCTGCTTCATTTAGAAATACATCACATTATAGGAGTAAAATGGATTTTAAAGACATTCAAGACAAGATTAAACTGCATTTATCTGAAATAATGGGACATTTATGATATTGAATGTAATTGTGGGTTGAAAAATTATTATACATCAGCAATTTATTGAATCATAACAATGTGAAATCGGTTATGCTATAATATCATTCAATTATATTTTACTCTCACTTACATAAACAGTTTACCAGCCTTGAAAGACATTTTTATGCAAAATAATGCGCAATGATGAATCGTACACAACAATTTTATGGACATTTATTATGGGTCAATTTGGATTTCATCTCAAAAAAAGGGAAAATTAGATACTCATATTTCCATCATTGTTTAATAAAATAACCCACATAGTCTTGTATTTGAATTGCCTTGTAGACACGCACAGCTCAAAATGTCATGTCTGTTTCAACTCCTCGTCGATTCCAAATGCTAATAATGCAGCGTGGATGGAGAGAAGATCGCGAGAAGACAGCGTGATGATGATTCACTACCCCGGAGGTTTCAGAGACACGCGAGTAGAGATGATGCGCTATCCATCTCCACCCACTAAAAGCCTTGATATGCAACGGCACTGCATCAATAAAAGCGCAATGAAAAGGGCTGTTCCAAAGACTTACATCAGTTCAGAGAATGCTACTTTATATAGCTTGCAAGGTGCAGTTTTAAAGAAGTACATTTGTTTAATTTAAAGAAAACCTTTGTGCACAATGCAGTATGATAGAAATAAACCAGTTTCTGTAACTTAGCTAGCATTGTGTGCAGTACGTGTGCGCATGGGATTGATCCCCAGGGATTACACATACTGATCAAATGTATGGCTTGCAATGCACTGTAAGACATAAATGTGTAGTGATACAGTCAGAAGCCAAGAAAAATATAAAGACATACAACCAGTGTTTCTGTAGATTAAAGGCGGGGTGCATGATTTTTGAAAAACACTTATGGAAAGTTGGGCTGACTACCAAAACACACTTGTAGTCAATCAACAGTAAGGGGCGTGTCTACTAACCGATATCATTGCCTCGGTTGCGTATGTGTGGGAGGGTCTGTGGCCTAGTCCACACGGACACGGGTATTTTTCAACCTGATCTCACAAAGTTCCGCGGGATAGTCACAGAATTTTTGCTCATTTTTCCGTGGCATTCTCACAGATCTCCGCATTTTTCTGTGGCCCTACTACGGACTTTCTTTTTCCGTGGCATTCTCACGGATTGGTTACTCAAGTTCTTTTTTTCTATTTTCAAACCATTTTTGCTTCGGTTTAGATTTGGTGTTTGTGTTATGACACTTTAACTAATGGTTTATACAATTTTTTCTGATGTATTCTTTTATATTTTCTAAACTTCAAACAATTGTCGCTTGGTGTTGGGGTTAGAATTGGGTTTGGGTAGGGATGTCATTTCATGTAAATCTAACCCTAAACCAAAGCGAAAATGGAGTTGAGTAACCAATCCGTGAGAATGCCACGGAAAAAGACAGTCCGTAGCAGGGCCACGGAAAAAAACTATCAGAAATTCAGAAATCAATTTAGGCCTGGCAAGAATAAAGCAAATATCAATTTTAAATGCAGGAAAATAATAATGCAGGCTGTGTGTGCATGTGTGAGAGAGATAGAGAGAGAGATACTGTATACATATTTGCTCTTTAACATTTGTTTGCTTCTAACACTTCAGGTGCATAAAATCAATTCTAATTCATTTTGTATGCCTGCCCTAAAGTGTCAAATATTGAACTTGTATATTCCCTTAAAAAAGACCACAAATTATGCAGTACACTTTAATAACCTGCAATCCACCCCGAAGTACACAAACATCTATGTGCACTAATATGCACCTGAGTAACCTACCTGTGTCTGCTTTAAATTTGTTTACAAACATTTTATAACATTTCAAACAAGCACGGATTTGCATACCTCCCTAAGTACAATAAAATCCACAGGCATTGAAAAAACACTTTATTAAAAATGTCAATGTCCAGATAGGAACACATTACCCATTTTGTTAGATAAAATCATGTAAATAATCCATATATGCAATTTCAATCATGACAATAAATATAAAATCCTATCAATGTTTAAGGTACAGGTTAGCCTGTTTCCCTTGACATGAGTAAAGAGACAAAACCCTTAGGGCTTTATAATCAGACTCGGGTTATAATAAAATGCAGTGGTCATCGTAAGAAGAAGGGTTTTTACGCTGCTACCTCAGAACAAAGGCGATCTCTCCTGAATGCTTTCATTGTGCAAGATTGGTAATTCAACCATTCCTCATTTGCATTAAAAAACCATTAAATCCAAACATATCTCTGTTTCTTTTCTATCCCAGTCTGATATTATTATACATCCCTGGCTGGAGAAACTTAATACTTCGGAAAGAGATCTCGACTAATGTTTTCCAGCTTCACCGGTCGCTGGCTTTGCACGATAAAGCCCCTATTGCCGAAATATTTCCCATGCCAAATTAAAGTAGAATTTAAAGGTGGATGTAATTGTTATCTATTTTTAAGCCGAGAGGTTTGCTTTAGCACTCGACAAATGCACGTGTATACTTAATGGCATTTTAACGTCCGGTTATGATATTGGACCTCTCACTACGATGATGGGTAATTTATTTTATGCTTGACAAAATCCACTTTAAGCCATGATGACCTTTTGTGGGGTCACACACTATTTTTGACTTACTGTGAAGATCCAGAATGTCACTGTGGATTAACAGAACAGATTCCCGAAGTTGTATCTCGTCTTTGACACTTAGGAACTTCAGGAATGTGATAAAGCTTTCTTTCAAATACTGTATGTACAGGCTGTTTTTGGCTGTGTTTCTTCATTTTGCTAATGAGAAAAGGTCAAACTTGTATTATCCTGACATCCATACTCAAGACATCATGAAGATACATTTTCTGTTACATTTACAGTTCAGTGATGTAGTAGATTAGAATAAGTAACATTTTAAGAGTAATCTAAAGTACTACAAAGTCTAGAACAGAAGTAAAATGCAGAATATAACAACTGTATCCGGTGTTGCATCCAGTGTTTATCTGGTGTAACCACAACTATAACTAAAAATGAATTACATCAATATTACTGCAAAATGTCAATCTCATCAAGATAAAGTCTTGTTAAGAAAACCACATAGTAGCATTTTACCTTTGAACGCAGTCGACAGTCACTTGTGAGGTCAAGTACATACTGGGTGTGAGGTCAAGTATATTGTCAAAATGCATTAACCTTCAAAACCAGGCCCTGAAGTAATGCTGTATGCTGCATGCAATACATAGCATTGCATGTGTATTGGTTTTCCAAGTCCTTTAAAATACACCTCATGGGCAGACATTCAATCCTGGAAGTGCTGACATGGGAAAGACCCTCAATGACAGAAACAATCGATTTGGCAGCCAATATTTACACACATTTATTCAGATTTACATAAACCTGTTGTACTGTATGGCTTATAAGAATATCTATAGGAAATCACATACTGTGACAGAAGGTACTGTACTGAATTATATGAGTACCTCATCAACCGTTAAAACAGTAGGTACTATACAGTATGAATATGGATATTATGAATAAAATCAGATGTACTACATCCACCAAGTTGATACATCACGTGACATACATTGTCATAGCAACAAGTTAGTCGTTAAATGGAATGACGTTAAACAAGTGCAATTTACCTCATTTCCAGCCAGCCATTTTTTTTTTTTTTTTTTTTGGTGATTTTCACAAAAATTTCACAAAATGCCTTCCAGGAAATTTTTCTTCTAAAAATAAACATACAAATATAGCAAATGAAAGAACAGACCTTTTGCTTTTAAACAAACAAACAAAACAAAAAACTTTTATTTTTTTCTCTACTTATAAACTCTTTAATATGGGTATTTTTCTTAAAAAATTTTTTTTTTGAAAAAAGCTGAAAAAATCATATCACTCCCCCGTTAAATACGGCGTACCTCAGGGATCAGTTCTAGGCCCTATCCTATTCTCGCTATATATGTTACCTCTAGGAGACATTATCAGGAAACATAACATAAGTTTTCACTGCTATGCGGATGATACCCAGCTCTACATCTCGTCACATCCTAGCGAAACCCACCAGTTTGCTAAGCTAACAGACTGCAGTAGTGATATTAGGGACTGGATGGCACATAACTTTCTTATGCTAAACTCCAATAAGACTGAGATACTTATTATTGAACCAAATCGCTCCAAACATAATATGTCAGATTACAAGTTGCCCATAGATGGCTGCACGGTGGTGCCATCTTCCACAGTTAAGAATTTAGGCGTAATGTTCGACAGCAATCTATCTTTTGATAGTCATATCTCCAACGTCTGCCGCACAGCATTCTTCCATCTTAGAAATATCTCAAAAATATGCCATATGCTGTCTGCATCAGATGCAGAAAACCTTATCCATGCTTTTGTGACCTCTAGAATAGACTATTGTAACTCGTTACTCGGGGGATGCCATGCAAATCAGTCAAACAAGCTCCAGCTAGTTCAAAACGCCTCCGCAAGAGTGCTTACTCGATCTAAAAAGTATGACCACATTAGTCCAATTCTGGCATCTTTACACTGGCTACCAGTTAAATATCACATACAATTTAAAATATTACTAATCACCTACCCTTAAATGGCCTAGCGCCCTCGTATATTAAAGAACTACTATCAGAATACAATCCACCACGTAAACTGCGATCACAAAATTCTGGTTACTTAATTATCCCTAGAATATCAAAAGTGTCTAAAGGTGGTAGATCCTTTTCCTACTTGGCACCTAAGCTCTGGAATGATTTACCAAATAATGTTCGAGTATCAGACACAGTCGATCAATTTAAATCTAAACTTAAGACATTCTTCTTTAACAAAGCATTCACATAAAATGTCCAGAACAAAGCACTCACATACCTCATATGGGTAATATACTATTGCCGCAATAGATAGCCTGTCTGGAACCGAGCTGAATTAAACCACTATTATGTATGACACTTGCATTACATGCGAACGGCCCCTACGCTAATAGAATTCTGTTTTTGTCTCCCTGTCTGGTCCTCGACCCCGAGGACAATGAGACAAGCAGACCCAGTTCCTGTTGCTGTGAAGGTCATCGCACCACTGATCTGTCCTTAAACGTGATGCCCAGCCGATGCGCGACCAACGACCACTGGCTAAACCAGTTTAATCCGCTTACCCGCCTCCTATCCCTACCGTATCTATATATATATATATATATATATATATATATATATATATATATATATATATATATAAATATATATTAATTTCTCCCAAGGGTTTTTGTCCTTCTAGGAGTTTTTTCCAATGGGTTTTCTCCTAGGGGGGTTTTTCGTCCCAGGGAGAGTCAGACAACTTTGGCTTAACTTAGCACTTTACTGTACACGTTACATTATTAATACGCTCGCTTGTACGGTTTAACCTTAGCCGCTACATTCTACTTCTTATTATTATCTATTGATTTTCTGTGTTCTCCTCTACATCTACTCATGTAAAGCTGTTTTGCTACAATTAACAATTGTGAAAAGCGCTATATAAATAAAATTGAATTGAATTAATTGCATTTTTTGAATAAATTTAGTTAGAGATCAGATTCAGAACTATTATGAAAACATACCTGGAGGGTAAAATTAATGAATAATTTTTTGCTTTGTTTTTTATAAATTAGGTAAGTGCGCCATCTAGTAGATAACCATATTACAGATAACCATAAAAACTCATAAGGAACACGTTTTTTTTTTATGCAAATGTTTTCTCTAATTGTCGAGATAACTCGCCAATGGCTGGGAAAGAGTTAAGCACAAGGGACAGCTGTTTAATATACGTATTATACTATATACTACTCTCCTTTCCTACTGGTTTCGCCTAATATACGTTATGGAAATATTCGCCTAATATACGTTAGGTTTCAGACCCAGCGAGTGTTCTTTACCACAGATGTCATGCCCACAGACCATTGGCTGAATGTCTGATGCATACGGCACACCTAACTGAAAACACTTCAGCAGATGCACTACATCTATACAGGATTTTCAGGAGACATATGTGATGCATTCTTTAATGGTCCGCCTGAAAACAACACAAAGTCGTCTGATCGAAGAAGAAAGCTGTCATCGTTACAATGTTTCATCCAGATCGAATAAACGCTGCTTTTTTTAAAAGTATGCGAGATTCATGACATAAACTGTAGAGATGCTTGTGATTGAATGATTTGGTTGAACACCAGTTTTTTATTGTGGAGACATATCCACACCTCTTGAAACAGCACAAAGCAAAATGTGATTGGTTGCTTTGGCAGTCCGGCACTGACAATTGTGCTTTTTTCAGCTGATTAAAACATAATAATGACAAAAGTCTCATAACACAGTGTCCAGCACAAACTGGGCTACAATAGCATGTGAGCAACATGTATGTATATATAAAAACAATTTTATGCCTGGTTTTTGGAAACGCTAAATTGAACTGATATTCAAAATGTTCACGTTTAAAGGTGCTCTATGTTGCTTTAAAAATACATTAAATACGTTTTAGTCCCATGGAGTGAGGTGCGGTTTAGGATGATTCAATACCTGAAAGGTTGGTGAAATCACAATCCAGTTATTCCCATTTTACCTTTAAACAAGGCAATTAACTCTAGGTTAGACTATATGTGACTCTATATAAAACACATACCTAAATATAATCAATTTGGCCATATAGAGTAATCAAATAATAGCTTAAAGCCATTTTTAATTATTTCAGTTTACATAGCGTGTTGAAAAGAGGCGTGCAAAAACGTTCCCCTGAAGCTTGAGTCCTGATCGCTAACATACAACAGTGTTGTATAGAGGTCAGGCATGATCTGAATGCTAACCAACAGAGACCCGACTGATGCTCAAGGTTATTGGTAAAAGGGCACACAGCACTTAAAAGATCAGACCTCCACGCCAGAGAGTCAGATATCTCCTATCGGCCTCTGCAACAGACACGAAAAGACACATATTTTTAATGAACTCGGTCCAGACATGTTCATCAGTGTTATAAATCTAAATGGCTTTGCTAACTTGCAACGTTTTAATGAAAGATACCCCAACCTACCCTTAACTCAAACCCTAACCATTTTTAAACCCTCAAATTAGTGTGAAATAATAGTGTGAGGAGTATGTCTTAAAAGACCCTAACCCAAGCCTAAATCTA
The DNA here is from genome assembly GCA_025389145.1 of Misgurnus mizolepis. Lineage (NCBI taxonomy): Eukaryota > Metazoa > Chordata > Actinopteri > Cypriniformes > Cobitidae > Misgurnus > Misgurnus mizolepis. Next base: position 7,744,010 of record JAIFKI010000024.1, read on the forward strand.
ACATGCACACTAATCTTAATCCTGATAAAGGTTAATGAAAATGTTGATCCAGGACCAACAATGGTGTTGATCCAGGATCACATCTTTGTGAAATCATGTTCTACACTGTCAGAAAAAAATGGTCCCTACTGTAGCTATCACTTTTGTGTACACCTTTGTCAGCATAAGCCCCGTCAGGTGGCCTTTCTGTGTGGGGTTTGCATGTTCTGGGGCGTTATTGTTAGTGTTGGGCGATACTGCAGGGCAGTAGTTTTCTCGTTTATTAATTTGTTCATTTTTACTCACAACAAACACAAACTCGTTGGTTTTAACCCTCCGCGCGCCTAACAACCTCTCTAGTGCAAGGAAATGTCAGAGCCGAGTGTATTACAAGTTAAGGTGCTAAAAGGAGTCTATGCCGCGTGCATTCAGGTTCGAGCAAGAGTCCAAGACATGCGCATTTAGTCCATGTGTGTGCAAGAAGGAATCCGTGCCCATTACAAGCTCACTCGGGCAAAGTGGAGCTCACAAACCCTTTCATGCCAGGAAGAGCATGCAGTGTGCATTTTAATGTGAAACTATGATGATAATAATAATACCTATCGCCAACTATGTCATGAAAGCACGCTATTAGCAATATGTCTGACGATCGTCGATACACGATACTATCGTCTATCCCCACAACCCTATTCTGGGTTTAACCCGGGTACTCCGATTTCCTCCCACAGGCCAAAACATGCAGGTTAGGTGAATTGGAGATGTCCTTCCCCAATGTGGGTTACATAGATTAAATTGTGTTTCGCCATGAATGTAGCCGTAGATGCTGGAATGATGTGAAGAACAAATAAACAAACAAATAATATCAGCGTGCAGCTGGAGAAGAGCAGATGGAAACACCAATGGAGTTGGAGACTGTAAAAATGACAATAATAATAAGGGAAACTAAACATGGAAGAGAGAACAGAATGGCAAAGGTGGCCTAAGGCGCTGTACATTAACTTACTGTCAATAATTCTCCAGCTCTCTCTGCCTCACAAAATTCTCTCGGAGAGATGTTTGCAGGCGGATTCCTTTAGTAACGTGTCTTGATTGTGTATCAGTCTCTGTTACATGTCTCTATGTTGACGCACTTACTACGTTAATCTTTCTTTAAAACTCTAATTCTGATACTTAATTGTATTTGTCTCAAGCATTTGTATGAACCTCCTGAGCTCTTGGAAGAGGTACATATGCTCTACAAACAACAACAACAACATTGTATTACCGTGGTACCCATTTTGATTGTATCAACAAACTATGGATATTATTGCAAAAGACATACTGTAGGAGTTTTAACCTCCCATTATTCTCTCTGCTTGACCTCCTTCTATGCAATCCTTCTCTCTCCTCCCACAGCTGTCTCTGGGACCGTCTCAGGCAATGATACAGTAAAGGCCTCTGTAACTCTATTAATCTGCCTGTGAGCGAGATACTGTAGTGGCGTACAGTGCGCTAGGGCTAAAATTAGCCGACGGCTGTGCGGCCTGATGTTTTGCAGCTCTCTGACCCCCGTCACCATTCCAGTGCTATCTCACTGCATACCCCCATACACACAAATGCCTAAAGTCTACATATATACTCATATATACTCATATACGCATTAACACACTATGCACTTTATTAAAAGGTTACACTTTATTTCGATAGTCCACTTTGGGGATTCTATTAACTTTGCAAGGGCATGTCAAGTAACTCTCATTAAAGTGTTTTAGTAGACTTTTAGGGATAGGGTTAGTGCAATACGTTAACATGCAGTTGCAAAGATACTTATAGTCCATTGAATGTCTGCTGGTGGGATCATTACAATAAAGCGTTAGCAGATAGGGTACTAATAAGTCTAAACTTTAAGTCTAAACTTAAGACATTCTTCTTTAACAAAGCATTCAAGTAAATGTACCTATCCCGCAATAGTTAGTTTGTCCAGAACAAAGCATTCACATAACTCATCTGGGTAATATACTTATGCCGCAATAGTCAGCCTGTCTGGAATCGAGCGGATTTAAAACCACAATACTGTATGACACTTGCATAACATGTGAACGGCCCCTACGCTAATAGGATTCTTTTTTTCTCTCCCTGTCTTGTCCTCGACCCCGAGGGCAATGAGACAAACAGACCCAGTTCTTACTGCTGTGAAGGTCATCACACCACTGATCTACTGGCTGTCCTTCAAAGTGATGCCCAGCCGATGCGCGACAACGACCACCGGCTGAACCAGTTTACTCAGCTTACCCGTTTCATATCCCTATCGTGTTTATATATATAAATATATATGTATATCTCTCAAAGGTTTTTATCCTCCTAGTTGTTTTCCCACGGGTTTTTCTCCTAGGGGGTTTTCGTCCCCGGGAGAGTCAGCCAACATTGTACGCTTGTACGGTTTATTTTTAGCCACTGTATTCTTCTTCTTATATTATCTATAGATTATTCTGTGTTTTCCCGGCCCTACATCTATTCATGTAAAGCTGCTTTGAAACAATTAACAATTGTGAAAAGTGCTATATAAATAAAATTGAATTGAATTGAATACTCTAAGGCAGTTGTTCTCAAATTGGGGGGCATGGCCCCTTTGAAGGGCCTGAGATGGCGCTGGGGGGGGCAGTTTTTATCATTTTATGAAATACATTAATTTATCATAAATTTAATTAACTCTTTCCCCACCATTGACGAGTTATCTCGACAATTAAGAAAACAATTTGCATAAAAAACGTATTTACTGAATTTTTGTTAATCTGCAATACCGTGATTATCCACTAGATGGCACTTACCCAATTTATGAAAAAAAAACTGAAGCCAAAACGTTATTTACTAATTTTTAACTCTATGAATGTGTAGATGATCATTCTGAATCTGATCTCTAACAAAATTTCTTCACAAAAATGCAATTATTTCAGCTTTTTACTAAAAACTATATTTAAGAATTTACAAGCAGAGAAAAAAATAAAGATAGGATGAAAGTCCCCCCCCCCCCGTTTTGTTTGTTATTGTTTGTTTAAAAGCAAAGGGTCTGTTCTTTCATTTGATATATATTTGTATGTTTATATTTTTTTATGAAAATTTTCCTGGGAGGCATTTTGTGAAACTTTTGTGAAAATCACAAAAAATGCTGGCGAGAAACTTATTGAAAAAATGGCTGTCAGAGAATGAGTTTAACAGCACTATGTTGTATATGTTATTTGGGGGTGCCAAGGGATGTACCATACACAAGGGGGGGGGATGCACACTAAAACGTCTGAACATTGCCATTAATTTGTCTTGTGATACACACCAGTAACCTATTTTACTAAGGCTTGTTTATAAAAAATGCTTCAACATCTTAATTTAACTAAGGTCTAGTCTCCTGGCTTTAACTAATCTATGAAAACCGGGCCATAAACACTTTGCATCAAGTTCCTAATTATTTCTGAATGTTCCATTCATTAGGGAAATATTGCTGACTTATAATACCTAGCTTTGCCAATTCTGCATGCCATGTTACCTTCACACTGTTTTTAATTGTTCTATATAAATAAAATCCCCAAACGCATTGCGACAGTGAAAAAATGTTTAAAATGGCAAACATAGTCAAGGGAAATGTCAACATTAAATTTCAAATTAAATTTCACTCCAGATGTGAACATTTTAGGTATTTACTTCAAGTACGCTGTCATCAGGCTCTATTATAATCAATCTGTTGGAGTGTCAGGCACAAAATAAATGAAAGTACGCAAAAGCAAAGGCTTCCAGCTACACAGATTTCATTTCAACTCATTACTGAGTTCAAAAATCAACAAAGTGGGTGCCTATGTAGAGTGTACCAATTTAGTCAGTATAGTTACACTTCAGTTACAGAAAGAATTGTTGCTGTCTATGTACTGTAGACAACAGACAGTGAAGCACATCAGTGTTTGGAACAAAGCCAATAAATGCAATTTACAGCCCTACAAAACCACACTTGGTGTACAGTAACTGCAATTACACTAACACATGCAAAATGTAAATAACACACACTCTTAGAACGAATGTGTAGTTAAAAACAACACATAAGTGTTGATTCTGGGACAAAACACATTGGGCCCTATTTTAACGATCTGAAACGCAAGTGGGAAGCGCAACGCGCAAGTGAGTTTGTGGGCGGATCTTGGGCGCTGTTGCTATTTTCCCGGCGTGAGAAATAACTCTTGCGCCGGGCGCAAATCAATAAGGGGTTGGTCTGAAGTAGGTTCATTATTCATAGGTGTGGTTTGGGCGTAACGTCAAATAAACCAATCAGAACGCTATCCAACATTCCTTTTAAACGCAAGGGCGCAAGTTCCATGGCGGGTTGCTATTATTATGACGGAATTTACCAGGCGTACCAGGAGCGGTTCACAGCCGAGGAGACCGACGTTCTTGTAAGAGCAGTCAGAAACAGAGAAGTTGTTTTGTATGGGGATAGGAGAAACCCGCCAAAATCAGCGTAGGTTAAACAGGCGTGAGAGGAAATAGCCACAGTCTCATCAGCTGGCATATGCATCGTTGCGCCAAGCGCTACAATGATGTCAGGAGACGGGGGAATTCCAAGCTTGCCAGCATAAATCGGGCACGCCGTGTAACGGGAGGTGGATCTGCCTCTACACAGATGCCAGCAGAGAACATCGCTGCATCCACCCTCACCGCTGAAAGGGTATGGGGGCTTTGAAATCGGACCCAAGAAACGCAAGCAAGGTCCAACCCCAAAGTACTCTTACAAATCAAGTTCATATACAATAAGGTTTCTTATGAAAACATTTTCATTATTATTTACATAAAATAAACCTAATCTCATGTGTTAATATTTTTTAGTGTAACAATTTATGATTTGCAAAAATAACTGTTGCATCTGTGTAGATTAGATAAGCAAAGTGTATGCGCGTTGTGCACGCTATACATTATGGTCAAGCATGCGCCCTTAAAATAGCATAATGAACAACGCGCAACGCGCCACCGACTTTAAACTATTTTTTTCAGGTCAGTTGCGCAATTGTTTTTTGAAACTGCAAAATAGCATCAGGGATGGTTTGTGCCGCAACACACCTCTTTTTTTGCGCTGAACCGCCCAGGGAGCGCAAGTTCATTCCCTAGTTTGCCGACGTGCGTCTGTGGAGGGAAAAACCCGCTGTGCGCCGGTGCAAAATACGAATGATACATGCGTCACAGACAAAGTCAATTGCGCTGGGTGCAAGATAGGGCCCATAATGTGTAAATATAATACCAATATGTCATTATTCCAATTTAATAGTATTTGATATGAAAGTTAGTCAACACTTTTATTTTGGAGGTTTTTCCATGAAAGCAGCGGTGTTCAGATTGTTAGAAATGTAAATGCCATGGAAAAGACTGAAAGCTCTATAATATTTCGTTTGATGTCTGTGTATGCACAAATTTCTGTGAGCTGTGCACACTGTGCCCTCTTAAAAAATTGGTGCATGAGGCCCCTGATTAGAGGATATCAGGGATTAACTGGAACGATTAATTCACGACTGGATTTATTACAATGAACAATGACAAAAATAGAGCAGCAGGCTTTTTATTTAAAAATTGAAAATGTTATAAAATGCTACTTGTGTACATTCAATCCACAATACAAGGCCAAAAACAAGACTAATAAAACCCCAAATCGGGCTATTCATTCCCAAACACAGAGTAAAGATTTAAAGGTAAGTATTGCATAATGTTATCACTTCCTCGGCCCTCCTCCCTGAGGTTTCTGAGTAGGTGGGAGTCGAATGGGAGTAGTATGATGCCCAGACAGGCATCAGGGAGATGGCTGACGCAGTCTCGTCCCCATCTCCCCTTACTCCCTTACTCAACCGGATTTTGATGACGCTCATTGGGTATTGATTTGTAGTATTAAGCCCATTGGTCAGGGGTGGGACGCTGGTTCTTGTAAGGGATTTAGTTTGTCAACCTCCAAAAACATGCACCGGCCAGTGCCTTATACTCGTTCTACCTAAACCAAACTGTGCAGAGTCTGTCACGGGGAGAGATGTGTATCTTCAATACCTAAACAAACTCTTGTTTTGAAATAGTGAAAACTGGTATCTTGTTATAAGCACATTTTGTACTATTGCCTCCCTATGACACATCGCTTTTATTGTTTCCTAATCTTTGTAAGTCGCTTTGGACAAAAGCATCATCTAAATGCCTAAATGTAATGAATTCTTTCAATCGTTTAAATAAAAATCTGTCAAAATAAATTTTCTGGTGTTCAGCTTTTAAGGGACATGGTAGTTAACTGGAAAAAACATGGTACATCTGTGTGGTAAATCTGCTAGGAAACCTGTGTAAAGCATTTCACGTTCACTTAAATCATTAAATCTGGTTAAAAGTAATTGCAAAGCTGTCTTAAAAATTTTTCATCTGATGCAGAAAAAATTGTGATAAAAGTGTCCAATTAAATTCCAATTATTTTTTGGAGCCATTATTTATTGATGCATTGAATATTTACACACTGTATACAAAGTATACACAATATTTTAACTTATTTAATAATGCTCATTTTGAAATTCAAGATTTTCATAATAAAACATCACAACAAAGCATGTTGATGTGCACTGTAGTCACGACTGGCTTACCGATTTCAGGGCATGATGCGTGTTGTGTAAGAATCTGTACACATCGTAACAAGCTAAATGAAGTGGAAAGGCTTGCGCTTGATAGGAAATGTGACTCACTGCTCAATGGTTTGAGGGTATTTCACTGTTCCAGAGGAAGAAGGCTTTTTACAGTGCGCCTGGCAAGCCGCCACATGGAAATGACATCACCCTCTCTGGCGCTTGGCGAGGGGCTGTGAACCGGACCCCCATGGGGTGACGAAAAACGAGCCAGAACTTTGAGTGCGGCCCTGCTGTCTGTCATTAAACCTTCTCATTCAGCCCCGTTACGCGGATATTTAGCACTTACACATCCTACTCAACACCGACCTGTCAGGCGCCTTAAAGAGGAGGCCAATCATTAGCCTGCTTGTGAAAAATAGCATTCGGGGAAGGGAAGCAAACAAATTAGGGCGACGGAAGTGGTGATGGATTTGGAGTGTGAAGAAATGGAGAAAGTGCAGAATTTTGGTCATTGGTAGAGTTTTTAGTTTTGGATAAACTGATTGTTTCTTCCCGGGAAGTCTCTTTTTTAATTTAGTGACTAGAAACATTATTAATTTAAGCTAAAGTAACAATTGATGTAAATGATTGGTCGATCGCTGCTGTGCGTGTGAATGCTGGCTGTTTCAATGCAGAGCCAAAATACACCTGACACTTTGATTACTGAGGTTCAAACGCTTGGAGGAGAGAAAGGGTGTTGATCCAAAGGTCACTGCATGCCCTGTCTTACACCAGAAGAAAAAAAGCTGTGAAACTTCACAAGCTGTCAAAGCATCAAAATTTGGGATGTAGAAAACTGGGACTTCCAGTAGATTTCTAAAGTATAAGTTGAGCAAGAGCGGAAAATAGCATAAAATAATTCTCAACACTTAGGGCGGTTTCACATTTGGTGCGATTGCCTGGTCCGAACCCGAGTTCGATTGCTCCCCCCTCCCCATGTCCCCCATGGACTGTGTTCACATATTATTTTTGCATCCGAACCGCGGTACGCTTGCATCATCAAGCTGCAGCCGGCCCGTTCTCATGTTGCTTGGCAACCGCTGTAAACGAGAAGGCGACAAGCGTGATTGACGAACTGCAAGCAGAGAGATGATTTCTAAATACCTCCACAAAAATTGACGTCGGCGGACAGACCGTTGTCATCGAAACGACTTTAGTATGTTTGGGGCAGACAGACGCAAGTGCGTTTCTGTATTATTTCTTTGAAAACAAAACCAAAGGTTTAAAAAAATAAGAACAAAAGTCAAGCAAGCATTCTATGCATTTTGTTGTCAAGGTAAGTGCACGCACACAAACACACACGTCTGTTTTGGTGGGACATTCCATATAATACGTAATTAACAGCGGTTCACTTCCGTGATTTGGTACGATTGCGCTCACATTAGCAGCGAACCGATCTGGAGTTCACATGAAGCGGACCCCAGACCACCCTTTTAAAGCGGACTCGAGTATGTTTCGCGGGTGCGCACCCGAGTTCGGAAGACAGCGTTCACATCATCCAAATGTACCGAACTCTGATGTCAATCGAACCCGGGTGCGTACCAAAAGTGCTAATGTGAAAACGCCCTTAGAGTTTCATGTTTGATTGACATACATTTAAGGATCTGAATAAAATCTGGAAACCTTGGGCCTCAGGTTAAAATGTTGCATACATGCAAACTGAAATGTGCATATGTACAATTTTTCAGTGCACAGTTTATGAAGATAAACCACAAATATATGCACACCCTATGGACACTCCTAACTGTGTATACTTTAAATGGGACAAATCATGAAAATATAACTTTTCCATGCTTAAATGCTATAATTGGGTCCCCAGTGCTTCTGTCAACCTAATAAATATAAAAATGTACAAACCAGTAACTTAGCTTTGGTAAACCATTCTCTGCAAGCATGTGAAAAAATAGGTCATTGAAATGTGGCTCCCCTTGTGATGTCAGAAGGGGATAATACCGCCCCTTAATCTGCACTATCCAACCACAACACTGGCATTTATTGCAAAGATCAGCTCATTTGCATTTAAAAGCAGACACCCAAAATGGCAAATTGTTGCTCACAACTACAAAGTGGCAATTTTAACATTATAATAAATGATATATAAGGTATTTTAAGCTAAAACTTCACATATGTACACTAGGGACACCGAAGATTTATTTGACATCTTAAAAAAGTCTTGCAAAATGTCCCCTTTAATGGTGCATTCACAGCAGGCACAGAAAAGTGATTTACATGTTAAGTCAATGCAAATACGCGAATAGGCATTCTGCGGTGCGGTAAGCACAAATGGCGCGGCGTGGATTCTGACTTTGGCGGATTTTCGCACTGCATTAACAAATCAGGAGCTTACTCTAGCAGTGACGTGATTACAGGAAGTGAGCGGAGGCAGTAAAACAAAACAAGAATGGAGGACAATCGTACACTACACGAGACATCTTCGTACTTTTACAGGAATTAAAAGGATCTTGTTTGGAAGAGTTAGGAGTTCTAACAATCTGGTAAGTTTACTCAGTTTGAGCGAATTTCCACGTTATGTCTCGAATGACTAGAATTTCACGTGCGGCTTTCACGCGCGAATGAAGCACATTAACTCAAATGTTTAAGCACGCAAATAGCGCATTTTTGCCAACTCTTTCGCATCTGGTATGAACGCACAGTAAGGATGAAAAAGTGGTGTCCTTCAAAAGACGCGTTCTTTGAAGGTCGCAGCCTTCAAAGTCCACAAAGAGAACTCATATGAGATGTCTAGCCATTCAGAGGATCCTTAAGTTGCATCACCTGCTATACGCCCCCATCGCGCCTGTCAGCGGGACACAACGGACACGTCTCTGACTTATTAAATATATATATACTAGTCTTCAGTCGTGCTGCTGTGACGCAATCGGTCTTGGAATAAGTCCTTCAAAGGTCGCAGCCTTCGAATTGGGACACAGCCAACGTTTTTTACATAAGACTCCAGGATATCAGACACTTGGGGTGTTGAACTCTTAACTTGGTCCAGAAAGAAATCACCTATGTACTAACCACCTAAAATATCCTAGCAACCTGACCAACACTAGCAAGACCCCGATAACCCCCCTCTAGCATCTAACATGTTCCTATGATAATCTAAATCTAGTTTCTTCCTGTACTTACACCTCCCTGGATTGTTTCAAATGTGTAAAAACTGAAAATGTCTTAGGGAGTGTAAAATGTTATAGGACTGGTGTCGAGTAATGATGTGAAACAGAAACAAGCAGTGATTTCTCATCTCTATGTGCTCTAAATGGTGCATCTTCCCTGAATGGTGCGGTTCATCAGGGTTGGGCCGTTTTGGGCGGCTGTAGGTCTATTTTAGTCTCAGAAGCGTGATAACCTCAAGTCCTCTGGTCTTTTAATCTCAGCTGTGCCACAATGAGGCCTTGAATGATGCACACAGCTTCAAGACTGAACAGCTCTCCTGTCTTTTCTTTACTGTCTACCTTGAAGTCTGCTTTATTGTTATGCTGTATGAATCTTTTTGCAGTTGAAGCAGTTGTAATTAAGTTATATGAGCATCTTTCTGACCATGTTACCTTTAAGGTCAGTGGGAATATTTAAGGAAAATAAGCTAAGAAATTGTACAGGTACTTCTTGAAAACAAGACAAGTGGCAAATGTAACGCTAGGAACTTTACATATTATTTTAACACCAGCGTTGTGTGGATCGCTTAAAACAAACACTGAAACCTATCATGCCCAAGGCTTCACGTTTCAATGCACAGGACTTATTTATGGTTCGAGGGGAAAGTCAATCGATTCTTGGACGTAACACGAGAACATGGAACAAAACAACAACACAGACTGATGACTTTAATCGAAACAGCGTTTCCCTGATACCAACCACATACATTGGCATTGTTTCTCATTAGCACCACAGTCATCTACAGTGATTATAGACATTGCCTGGTGAACGTTTTCTTTACAGTTTGATGGAGTTGTAACCTTTCGCTCTGTCCTTACTGCAATTCTGGAGACCTAAATGGAGACCTATAATGTTCTTGTGCATTTTTAAGGGATCTGCTTGGTTCATTGGTTATATGTAATGTTAAACTCAGTAGATCTTGTTCGGACTTTGTTCTGCCATTGATTTGTCATTCTGTACGTCCTCAATACGAACAATAAGAGGCATTAAAAATGCAGTTAAGAGAAAGTCGAATGAATTGAACTCTTTTATTTACTGCAAGTCCAATGCTTTGCCACAATACAGCACATGAAGTATCTGTCAATACTTACATTTATTAGCAACCATTCTTTGCAGGAAATAATATAGTGATGTACAGTATATACACGGCTAAGGGATTGTACTCAATCGCTGCCATTTGCATGTTGTAACTCAATTACAAACTGAAGTTGAATCAATTTTTTAATCTAATAAAACACATACTTACTCGAAATGGGTACTAGCCAATCTTAGGTAAGTAGTTATTTTTTTGCATGGTGGAAGATGGACGCATTTTAGTAACGGGACTGAATGCAACACGACTGAAAGTAACAGGGCTGACATATTTAGCATAGATTTAGCAAATACATGACATGACTTGACATGACATGAATATGTGCAAATATACATTTTTTTTTTTCAATTGATAGCATCGAAGAATGATATAGGTAACATGTTCACATTTATAGGTACAATACTGTAATATGTACAGGAAAAAAATTAGATTAAATCAACTTTTGGTCTTCTCATAGCCTTCAGAAGATCCAGATGTTGCAACTTCCTGCTAAAAAATGTGACTTGTGAAATATGTGTTGTTTATAAGAGTGGGGAATGTAACTGGACTAAATAAAAACTTGGGGACACGACTAAAATGTATATTTCATCTAAAATATTATTATTGTTTAATGATTAAAAAATATTTATAGCAAAGATGGAAAATGAAGCCATGCAAAAATGCAAAAAAAAATCTAAAGAATTTAATGCTTTTTATTTAAAGGTTAAATATAGAGATAAATGCAATTTTGTGTAGTTTAATTATTATTATATTATATTATATTATATTATTATAATGTAATATAATACATACATATTATTATATATTTATATAATTATATAGTTTAAATTTGCTGTTAAATTAATGTAGAGGACACTTTTCTTAATAAAAAATGCATTTAATAGTTTTATTGTATTTTTATAAATATATTTGTATTTCATAGGGACACAAATGTTACTGATTCCTGCAATGGCTTGGCTACAGAAATAACACATTAACTCATTCCCCGGCAGCCATTTTTTGAAAAGTTGCCCGCCAGCATTTGTGATTTTCACAAAAGTTTCACAAAATGTCTTCCAGGAAAATTTTCACAAAATGCAGGAAAAGTTTATTCTAAAATATATAAATACATTAAATGAAAGAACAGACCCTCTGCTTTCAAACAAATAGTAAAAAAAAGGAAAAAATTCATCCTACTGTATCTATATTTTTTCTCTGCTTATAAACTCTTAAATATTGGTACTTTTTTCTTTTAAAATAATTGCATTTTTGTAAAGAAAATTTTGTTAGAGATCTGATTCAGAATGATTGTCAAAACATACAGAGTTTAAAATTAGTAAATAATGTTTTGGCTTCAGTTTTTTATAAATTGGGTAATCCATCTAGTGGATAATCGTGATATTGCAGATTAACATAAAAATTCATCAACACGTATTTTTTTGCAAATGTTTTCTCTTAATTGACAAAATAACACATCAATAGCAGGGAAAGAGTTAATATGTATGCACATACAGTGACAACAGGGCACACTGTATCTGTTACCGATAACTGTTGATAAATTAATCAGTAAATTATCAGTAACCAATAATGTATTACAAAAATAGGTCAAGAACTATCTAAAAAAGTGAAAACCTTGAAATTTATAACTAAGCTTTGGTAAATGTTGTAAATGTTCTTATTTGTGATGTTTTACCTCGCTTAATTAAATGGCAAGATTCCCAGAGTCCGTCTGACTTTGACATGCCCATATTTTCTTACAATAATCAATTTGCATTCAAAGAAAAAGAGAGAGAGACTATGAAAGGGACATTTATTGCCTGTTATTCCCATCTGGCAACAAGGCTACAATGGCCACAATGTAGAAAGCCGCCAAAAGCCCATCCACTATCCCTAATTATAGAGCCCAAATTACCAGAGTTAAATTATTGATCAAGGCCACAGTTAATGGTTGTGTCAGACAGTTGATCTCCCATGATTCAAATGCCAAACTCTTGATCCAGACAGCATCACTCAGCACGTCTGACACAAATGAACATCGCGTGTGGGATGAAATTCAGTCCATTCCGGACACAAAGAGAGACGTCGCCTTAGAAAGTCTATGAAAGCCTTTGGGCAAGAGAACAGTAGAATATGTGTATCAACATACAATAATTAAATTATAATATTTGCTATACATGTTACAGTAACAGTTTGCAGTGTTTATTGTAAAATGATAACTTATATTATAAGCTTATATTTTCAGCTTAAAAGTTCACAAGTCTGATATTCCAGTATGCATTGTTTATATAGCATTGATTATTTATATCATCACAGATTTGAAAATGAGGATACAGATGCCAAATGCATACATTTAAATATAAAAATAAAACTTGTGTATGCACTGCTTTGACTTTTCATGGTTGTGCAAAATAATGTAACAATCCCAACATATTTATTCACTGTATGTTCACTGCATTCACATTTAAACTTGACAATACAAATTCAAAGTGGAACTGCAGTGAGATTTGAGCTAACATTTCACTGATGTGCTGTCACAGATTTAAAAGAGATCTTCACTCTGTTCTTAGGTTATGGGGGAAGACTGGCCTCAAAAGTGCTAAAAATATCATCTGAGACTGACTATGCTGTCTGATCCCTTACAAAACTTCCTTTCACTCATGCAATGCAGTGCAATGAAGGAGCGCATCCAGTCTCAAATGTTTAGAATAAAATTACAACTTACTGTGAATCATATTGATGAGTCAAATCTTGGGATGGGTGGTTAAGTAAGGAATAATTGACGACGGGCCATTGAATTATAAGAAAATATTTTTCAAATAATTCAAAGGACCGGAGTTAATTATTCCACTTATACCACGGTTACCACAAACATTGCTCTGGTGCCTATTTTTAAGACATATATAATAAACAACCATGGACCACTTCTCAGCCAATCAGAAAAAAGCATTCAACAGACCTGTGGTATAATGTTTTATAAACTAACTAACAGGAGTTTTAAAGACAGATGTTACTTAAATTAACCTACTGACAGTGTTTTTGTTGTGAGGGAGCATATGTGACCCTGGACCACAAAACCAATCATAATACATCATCTGAAAGCTGAATAAATAAGTTTTGTTAGGATAGGACAATATTTGGCTGAGATACAACTATTTGAAAATCTGGAATCTGAGGTTGCCTAAAAAAAAAATGAGAAAATTGCCAAATGGTCACAACATGTATGTCACCCGTCGTTTGTGTGTGGTTCCTTATTTCAAAATATCTGTTTGGCGTGTCGAGTAAACCTATGTGCATCATGTGTCTTGTCAAAATAAGTGCCTGCTGGAGACGCGTCTAAATGGTTTATGATAAAAGAGACGCTCACGTTTGCCAGACACTCGCATAATCTCATGCGTAATCAGAGATACTGTTAAGGGAGTGTCTTGCAGGGCCGTGCACAGACCTTTTGAGGGGCATGTGCTGAAACTGAAAAAGGGCACCCCCTCCAAATAAATATCACTTAATAATCATCTTAATAGCTTTATATTTATTCGCTATTAATGATTGAAAAAAATCACTATTAATGAATGCAAAATGACATTTTATGATAGCTTGGCATTTTACAGTGCAAAGGATATCTGCCCTTGTAAGTTGGCTTTAACAATTTACATCCTGGGTGTTTGTCTGTATTAGGCCTATTTGTTGTCATGTGTTTGTGAAGTGCTCTTGTGTACTCGCTCTTATTTAATTGTAGAATATATTAATTTTAATTTTTTCCTCTGCTTACATACATAAAGTTACATAAAAATATGTTTGAAGAAAAAAAAGGTATTCTGTTTGGTTTTATAAGCTAATTTTTATTATTTTGTTAACATGTTTATGTATGTGATTGAGAAGAGTGGGAAATAGGAGATTAAAGATCAAAATAGGAGATTATACTATACTATAGCCATACCATTAGCATATTCAACATGTATCTGCCTACCTGGCAAAAACTGTGCTGAGGACCAGGAACCTTGGTCTTTTGAAGGTGCAAATAACTGCATTACTGAAAAATATACTAAATACTAAATAGACTTAACTCTATGCAGTTGATTTCAGAATAAAAAGTTATGAACCAAATAATCATACAACAATCATACAACTCCCTTGACTAATTCAATGCATAAGATACATGCATATACAATAAATTATATCCAGATTGCATATTGTAATGAGTGACAGGGCAATATAATGTACATACTTGTATCCTTTACACGTTTTTCGTCTCTATCCAGTTTTCCCAACTGGGCATCTGATGTCTAAGACCTTTGTAATCTGATATGTTTTTGGTGTTAATGTAGGCTAGACTTACCCGCGCGGGCGCGTCTTTTCGCGTGAGATGTGTTGACTTTAGTTTAACGATTGAGACGCGTCATGCAAAAAAAGCGATAAAAACCCGACCGTGCATTCCGTATTGTTGTCACGGGTGCCCTTCACATGGGTGAACACTTGTTTAAAAACTGCTGGCGCTTTGTCAAAAACTCAATTTGGTCGCAGTTTGGAGCCCTAAGTACCCCCTGATTGCCCACTCGACCAATCCCGTCTGAAAAAATTCGGCTCTGCTCAAATTTATAAAACATGCACCGTTATATACATACTAGTGTTTCTTTCGTAATGAAACAGCATTGTACTCAAACAACAAGATACTTATTTACCGTTGCAAGACGTTCAGCTGCTCTGACTGCTGTGGAACTTCAGCTTGCTGCACTCAGGGGGCGGAGTTAAGAGGTTTGACAGACAGTTTTTTGCGGATCCAAAAATATTTAGTTTTTTAATAATTTTATTTGATAAATATATTTGTAAAACACACAGACAGACGTAAGTGATTAACAATAGCATTAATTTATATATAAAAAAATAAAAAATAAAACACCTCCAAAAAAGGGCACTTCGGAGTGTAAGGACAAAAAGGGCATGTGTTCTGCACAGGTTGAGCCCTATCTGTGCACGTGCCTGGTGTCTTGCATGTATTTTGTGAACGTGAGCGTCTCTTTTATCATAAACGGTTTTGACGCTTGTGCAGCAGGCACTTATTTTGACAAAACGAAACAAACACATATTTTGAAAACGCAAGCAACACACATGACACTCCGGGCCCTATCTTGCACCCAGCGCAATTGACTTTGTCAGTGACGCATGTATCATTCGTATTTTGCACTGGCGCACAGCGGGGTTTTTCCCTCCACAGATGCACGTCAGCAAACTAGGGAATGAACTTGCGCTCCCTGGGCGGTTCAGCGCAAAAAAGGAGGTGTGTTCCGGCGCAAAAAAACAATTGCGCCACTGACCAATAAAAAACTAGTCTAAAGTCAGTGGTGCGTTGCGCGTGGTTCATTATGCTATTTTAAGGGCGCATGCTTGACCATAATGTATAGCGTGCACAACGCGCACACACTTTGCTTATCTAATCTACACAGATGCAACAGTTATTTTTGCAAATCATAAATTGTTACAATAAAAAATATTAACACATGAGATAAGGGAAATCATTGTGGTGAGCATTGTGGTGATAGTTTTTATTTATTTTGTGTGGATGTAAATAACAATTAAAATATTTTCATAAGTTTGTTGTGTGGCTGTATTACATTTATTTTATGTTAATAATAATTAAAACGTTTTCATAAGAAACCTTAATGTATGTGAACTTGATTTGTAAGTGTACTTTGGGGTTGGACTGCTTGCGTTTCTTGGCTTTCAGCGGTGAGCGCTTTTATGTCCTCTGCTGGCGTCAGGTCCTGTGTAGAGGCAGATCCACCTCCCGTTTCACGGCGTGCCCGATTTATGCTGGCAAGCTTGGGATTTTCCCCGTCTCCTGACATCATTGCAGCGCTTGCGGCGCAACGTCCTGGGCATGCCAGCTGATGAGACAATTTTTCCTCCCACCCCTGTTTAACCGACGCTGATTTGGGCGGGTTTCTCCCATCCCCATACAAAACAACTTTTCTGTCTTTGACTGCTCTTACAAGAACGTGGGTCTCCTCGGCTATGAACCGCTCCTGGCGTGCGCCTGGTAAATCTGTCATAATAATAGCAACCCGCCATGGAACTTGCGCACTTGCGTTTAAAGGGAATGTTGGATAGCGTTCTGATTGGTTTATTTAACGTTACGCCCAAACCACACCTATGAATAATGAACCTACTTCAGACCAATCGCTTATTGATTTGCGCCTGGCGCAAGAGTTATTTCTCCCGCCAGGAAAATAGCAACAGCGCCCAAGATCCGCCCACAAAGTCACTTGCGCTTTGCGCTTCACACTTGCATTTTAGATCGTTAAAATAGGGCCCTCCGAGTACTTATTATTAATTTGCGCCCCTCGGAAGAGCAGTCACGTGCCACACTGAATATAACTTATGATAAATACATTTTTGATATTGATTTACAAATATCTTCATGGAGCATGATCTTTACTTATTATCCTAATGATTTTTGGCATATAAAAAAAATCGATAATCGTGACCCACACAATGTATTGTTGGGTATTGCTACAAATTTACCTATGTGACTTATGACTGGTTTTCTGGTCCAGGGTCACATATTTAGCCAGCTTATTCATTTTATTAGAAGCAGCCTGCTGCCAACACAGATAAATGTGGATATCACACACACGTACACACTGTACTGTTCAAATGAAAGATTGGTCTCAGTGTAATACCAGCAGAGAGTCTAAAAGCACATTGATTTAGAAATGGCTGACATCTCTTTCTTTCTCTCTCTCTCTCGACTGGTACTGTACGGTACCTCCTTTTTTTTCTTTCAATAGGCATAAAAATCTCTTTAAAATGTAATGTCTATATGTTTAAAATCTTAAATGAAGAAATTATAAAAAAAATTAAGAAAAAATAATAAGCAATTATTTGAAATTGCACAATAAATGTTAGTTTGACTTTTTTTCTTTTAGCCCTAAAGATCATCTGATGTTAGCTCATAATGATAATGGCTGGTATTAAACAACATCTTATCAACTCATTAAGCAAGCCTGGCCTTCTGGCTATTGGATATAAATAAAAAAGACTAAATGATTCATTAAAAAAAAATTAAAGATACATTATAATAACGTCATTCCAAATGCACAAACAATGAAAAAAAATAAAGATTTTTGTTAAGGATCCATATGATTTAAAATGGACACTACTGTTTTTCAAAATAATAATAAGTAAAAATTAAACCATGTTTTGATTATAATTATGAAAATAAGCTCATAAATCATGCAAAATACACTCACTTTTTTTAAAACACTCAAAATCTCATGAAGGTCATGATGGGCAGGGGAAAACTATTAACAAATAATATCAGACCCTAAACTATTTCCACCGAATCAAACCATTATAGATTAAAAAAAAATATTGTGTTTCACTTAAAAACATACAAATTAAATGCATTGCAAATGCTGCTTTGGGGTTATCCTGTGTGTCCTTATATATGACACTGTGTGTGAAATCCAAACTAATTTTGAGATTGGGAGCATTAAAGTTTGATTTCACATTGATTTCAATCTTTGACATAACCTTACTCAGTCAATACTAAAATTATTCACAAAATGTTCTTTACATTATGTAGGATGACTTTATATAGCAAACAGTAAATCACAAACTTCAGCTGGGTTTTCACAGACTGGGTCACAAATGGTTAAAAAGATCAGCGGCTCTAGTTGTGGTAACTAGCGTAGCACTGGATCCAATCTGGTGTAAAAGAGGAAGTCTGTTGTGTGAGGGAGGGAGGAGAGAAAATCCATTCATCTCACTTTCTCGCTCAGCCCAAGCTCAGCTATAGATCTATAAATGGAACGAATGGGGGAACGACCTGGGTGAGGACCATGCGTACCAAAGCCAAAGAGAACAACATAAGGTGGGATGAGAGATGTAAACGGGAGGGGGAGATTAGGCAGTGATGCCTATATCTAGCGTGCCAAGTCCATTGTTGAAGGTCAACTGCCAAATAAGTAAATGCAATATAGAGATAAAGGGAAAAGAGGGAGGATAGAGAGACTCTCAATATGGCACCGCTCATCTGTGCTGAGACTGCAGTTTGGTTGGATTAGAGCGAGAGATAGATAGATAGACAGATAAAGAGAAAAAGAGAGAGAGTGGGTCATAAAAGATCCACAGAGAAAACACACATGTGAAAAGTCTCCATTTGCTCTACTTTAACCTCACGGGTGTTCGGGAGAAACATTTGAGATATGCATGAAATCTTATTTCAGATTTTCTGTCCTATGGGTGATGTTGTGAGAGCCAAGATAGGATTTGAAAGATTTTCATGAAATTTGCTTGTGTTAACAGTCTGTCTGCATTTTTTGGGTGATGTCACGGTAATAAAATCTTCTGACAGTGTTTTCTGCAGTGCTATTCAACTGAATCAACAGCACGACAACAACTAAACAGACAATGCTTTGAGTCTGCATTCTCAGACGCCATAAAACAATACAAAAATGTCAAATAAAAACACATATTTCTATACTGCCTCTCACAAAATGACTCTTATGAATGCATTCTTTCTGATAAATTGTTCAAGAAGACTAACAAGTCCTGAACCTGTTAGTTATCGGTTTGATGACTATTATGTAACTTCACGCTGAAATGATAACACTTTACTTGAATGGGTGTTGATAAGACTGACATGACACCTTCATAATCATGACATGACATGTGCCATGAACATGAAGGAGATTTTTTATGCATGTTTATGACAACTGTCATTAAGTGTCATTTGTACAAAAATGTAATTTTTAATGCAAAGATGACATTGTTTGAGATGTTTTTGTTATGACAATTTGACATAAGCCAATACATCATAACTCGTCATAAATCTGTCATAAACATGACATAGCAGAATAATTTTCAAACTTAAGAAACTACCTAGCTTTATGGGTTACCATTACATTAAACTGTCATTTAAATATCATTAAGTTTTAATAATATGTAAAATAATTGTAAATACCTTAACAAAATGCAACAGGCACGTCAAAAGATTATACTTAACTTTATGTATGTGCACAATACATAAAAAACTGACAGCTAACAGAACTTGTTCTTCCTCACACAGAGGGTTCTGAAAATGTTTGACATAGAAGAAAAAAACGAACAAAATATTTAATTATTTAATTTAATGTAATTAACTGTTTTTGCAGTGATGTGGACCTACCACTGCGTAATTTAACCCATTATTTTACTGTTTTCATTTCAGTTTATGTGATTTGGTCTCCAAATGCAATAAAATATAATTTTATCAATTTTAATTATTATTGAATTATTGATTTTATTTGTTAAACACACAGAGGGAACTTAAATGAACTAAAGAATATTTATGACGATGTTATAAAACAGAACATTAACACTTAATAACATTTTAATGACATATTATATTTGTACCACTAGTTGAGGTCAAGAAAAATATTCATGACGCTGTTATAAAACTTTATGACAGAGTATTAACACTTAATGACATTTTACTGACAAATTCAATTTGTATCAATGGAAAAAAGTGGTCAGTTATGTTGTCTTGGTAATGTTAAGTTGTCATGACAAATTATGATGTATTGCTTAAATGCAGGGATGCACCGATACCACTTTTTTGGAAGACGAGTACGAGTACTTGCATTTCAGTACTTGCCGATACCGAGTACTTAATAAAAAAACATGATTTACATTTACAGGTAACAGCTTTAGTCATATAATTTAACAAAAAAACAAAGGACTAGTTTTCCAGTTTGTTGTAAACTCTGCCTCTTTGGACAACACAAGAGGCATTAACCCCATACACGCTGCTCAAACATAGAAATTTCTCAGACCTTGGTATCGATTCCAGGTATTGGGGGACTTTTAACGAGTACGAGTACTTTAGAAAATGTGGTATCGAGGCCGATACCCGATACCAGTATCGGTATCAGTGCATCCCTACTTAAATGTATAGACCATTTCAAAAGATGTAAACAATACTGGTCCCGAAGCACTTCCTGTTTCAGTTTTTTAACACTAGATCAACGTTGGGATAAAATACAACCAACAGAACACATAGAACTGAGTCAAAAATTTAAACAAACATCTATAAGATAATGATATATGTGTGAAATAAAAAAACAGTCGCAAACTGAAACAGGAAGTGCTTCTGGACCAGCGTTGTTTACATCTTTTGAAATGGTCTATAGCGGAAGATTTTCTTATTCCGGGTGGATCATCTAGACAGTATTGGTCATCCCAGTTGTCAATCATTCTGGTGATTTGTTGAGGTAAGGATGTTGTACGTGCTTGTCCCTAGGTTCGCTTTCTGCACATGCGCACTTTCAGGTGTTTATGTGTGGTGGTCTACGGTTTCAGCCATTCATTGAAGCT
The DNA here is from genome assembly GCA_025389145.1 of Misgurnus mizolepis. Taxonomy (NCBI): domain Eukaryota; kingdom Metazoa; phylum Chordata; class Actinopteri; order Cypriniformes; family Cobitidae; genus Misgurnus; species Misgurnus mizolepis. Next base: position 7,765,205 of record JAIFKI010000024.1, read on the forward strand.
CGCATTCTCACCGTGTTTATTCGCAAGAGAAGAGAAAGGCCTCTGAAGAAAGAAACAAGACCGGAGAGTTTTTGGGAGACTATTTCACACGCTGGCGTGCACTAAAAGCACAGGTTGGGCTTCCCACGCGAAGTTTCTACTCGAGAAGTTTGGCATGCTATTTGTAGAAATCCATTTAAAATCACTGCTAATAAAAGTTGATGTAAGCTATGATTAGCAATGCTAGCAGGACAAGTCACGAACTGCGCAGACACAGTAAACATGCAGACAGCAACTTGTAAACAGAGCGAAGAGAAGAACTAGGCTTGTGCATGCGCTCTCTCTCTCTCTCTCTCTCTCTCTCTCTCTCTCTCTCTCTCTCTCTCTCTCTCTCGTGCACGCGTTTAATAGGTGTTCCCTCTCTGGACCAGGTAGAGTGTTGCGCATGTGGAGGGCCAGCTTTTTTTTAAATTCGGGAAAATCTTCCGCTATACCTTTAATGACACTTAATGAAAGTTGTCATAAACGTTGTCATAATGTACATCGTGTCATGTCATAATTATGAGTCTCATTTCAGTCTTATGAACACCCCTTCAAGTAAAGTGCAACACATATGACTACCAAATGTATAAATGTCTGTACCTAAATGGTACATACTAGGAAGTTCTGACCCAGTGACAGCTTGAGACCATTTCTTGACCATTTTTTTCTCACAGTGTACAATAAGCATACATTTTTGGGCATAGGACTGCATCAAAATGCCTCAACAATTGCTTAAAAACTGGAATAAGGTTTGCACTCTAAAATTGTATCCTGTTGTTTTTCGCTTATGGTCGCTGCTTTAGTTAATAGTTTCAAAGCAATAGCAAACAGAGCTGCAAATAATTATAACAAATTTTCAAGGTCTGTAAGTTCATGTCTGGATGACACATGCGCGCAGTTGAGCAAAAAAAGACAAACACACAAACATGAAAGAGGAAATAAAGAGGCTTAATTTCTCCTGAGAGTGTAAGACTTGTTTAAGGAGGATTTGAATGTTCAACCCTTTTCCTCTGCAGAAGCATCTCTCTCTCTCTCTTTCTCTCTCTCTCTCTCTCTCTCTCTCTCTCTCTCTCTCTCTCTCTCTCTCTCTCTCTCTCTCTCTCTTTCTCTCTCTCTCTCTCTCTCTCTCTCTCTCTCTCTCTCTCTCTCTCTCTCTCTCTCTCTCTCTCTCTCTCTCTCTCTCTCCATTACTCAACAGTTCTTGGTTTAACTGCAGTGTCTGAGTTTAAATATTTCAGAGTTGTAAAGCTCTTGCTATGAACATTCATAAGTATCATTTCCCCCGGGCATTTTCTTCGGTTACCATCTACATCATCATCCAATTATCATCGCTAGAAAGAGGGTCACAATCCAATATCCATGTGATCGAGTCGGCTCTCGAGATTTGAAAGCATGCCAATGTATAATTCCTCTTTCCTTCACTGTGACATCATCATATGAGTAGATTCTCATTGACAATCGTATCGGTTTTCATATGTAGGACAATGAAAGACACCGGCGCTGTTTCCTGGCAGAATTTCCTCTCTCGGCCTCATGCCACTAAATCACACGACTACAGCGAACATTAGCATCCCTTTAATTCTGAAAGAAACCATGCAATTGTGGTTTAGCAGGCTGTGTGGGGTTTACCACATTATTATCAGTTTAAATGTAAATATTACTACTGTAACTTATTTTCAACATTACTGCAGTAAATATTGGTTAAATATGGTTTTATTGCAGACATTCAAATGTGAGCACATTAAGTTTTTGTTGAGATTTATTGGATACAAACCCAAATAGGCCCTATACCATTGTCTTCTTTTTAGGAGATCCTTACAAAAATTAACCATGATTTTACCACAGTTAAAAAATGGCTATTACACTCCAGAAAATAATGTGCTGATTTTTTACAAATTGTTTTGTTATGCTATTTAACACATTATGTGTCATTTCGTGTTGATTTTGTGTTAAAATTAATAAAACTAATAACAAGTTTTGTAAAATGTAACACAAAACGTGGTGTTTCAATAATAACACAGATATGTGTCTAGTTTGATTGTGTTGTTTTTAAAAATTATTATGTAAAATATATGCAAATATTAATTAATATGCAAAAGAAATCATATAAGGGGAAACATATGAGATCCATAAATTATATATTTAAAAATTATATTTGATACTCCTAGAAGAGGTGTGTTAAAAACAACACAATCAGTGTTAGTTTAGGGACAACAAACTTAATGCGTTGTCCCACAATACAAACATTAATGTGTTATTATGTTATTAATGTTATTAATGAACACATTTTGTTACTTTCAACAAAACTTGTGTTTTATTTGAACACAAAATCAACACAAAACAACACATAATGTCTATATATATATATATATATATATATATATATATATATATATATATATATATATATATATATATATATATATATATAATGTTGTATCTGTTATATATAAATGTTGTAACAACAATTAATGCGCAATAATTAAACATGAACATCAATGACACCTGCATTTGCCTTAACATAGATGAATAAACGCTGTAAAAATGCTGTCTTATTACTATTTCATGTTAGATGTATTACCTACTGTTAACAAATGCAAACTAATGTAAGGTGTTATCGAAACATTACAGATAAATCAATTGTTATTTTTCTTTAGGCATTAGACAGCCATATTGTCTTAGCAATGAAAACAAGACTGTATCATCCCATAGGGACTCTAAGTCCAGACACCAGAACAAATACATCTGCATTAGTCACACGGTGTGCCGTGGTATACTCTGACAAAAAATATCACCATTATAATCATCATACTTGAGACTTTACTGCTGTCATTCCTCATGAGGCCAAAAGGGGGCAGAGGCTGGAAAAACTGGCTTTTGGATGATTCAGCATTTTCCAAAACAGATGCCACCTTTCCAAGTGGCAAGTTCTTTAGGGAAGTGGAGTATAACTAAAGACCTTAAACCCCAGCAGGCTGTTCTTCTGAAGGAAGCAAACTCCAGCTGGTGGTTTTAAAATGTCAAAGAATACAGACAAATCACATTTAGGAGTCATTTTCATGAGAAATAATCAAGCTAGCATTCATTTTAATTCCCAATGGTACAATAGCCCAAAGCCGGAAAAGACGCAGGGAACTTCACTTAAAAAACAGATCTACTGTACAGTCCCAACATCTTCACAGAGGAACCTCTGGTGAAACTCATCCAGTAACCTTCTTGTCTAGAAGAGGTGGTTCATCATTTATTGGATCAACTCTTATTTTTTTTTTGCTAACAAGGCCTCTATAAATGCCAATGTTAATTTTTCTGGCTTTTTTAGTAGTATCATTCATATTAGTGGTGTTTAGGACATGCTTTTTTTGCTCATACCAAGATGTAGGAATTTGAACAAACCCTTGACTGAGACTGGGCCTTTCTAACTTGGGTCAGTAAGTGGCCCAATGATCGTACATATCCAATGTTCAGACATATTTAACATTTATATTTATGCATTTGGAAGATGCTTTTATTCAAAGTGACTTTCAGTGTAATACAAGGTATATATTTTTATGTAATTCTTAACGTAGGTTTGGGAGGAGCCTAAACATTCAGGCCTGTCAATCATCATTATGAGCATAAGGCATCAGAGCTCCATTCATGGACAGCAAGCCAAGTTCGTTTACCAAAAAAAAAATTAGATCTGAATGTGCAGACGAACTAGCGAAACAGTATTTGTGTTTCCTAGGTTCGAACCATGACCATTGTGTTGCTAACGCAATACAACCACCCAGCTATACATGAGCATTTAATCATTATAGGCATGAGAAGTTAAATAAAATGACTTTTTTAGGTCACTAAATGTCTAACGCAGCGATCATGTCCAATTTTTTAAACTGCTTTTTAATGATACAGATGAACTGGCAAATCATCTCTCTCAAAGATGTCTGACTCGTAATGAGCCAAGAAATAAAATACTGTAGAGCATTAAAGCTACTGATGGGGCAAAAAAGTTACCAGTGTTTTTCAAACACCCACAGGGAGGCCTCAGCAGATTTTCAAGGGTGCCTCAAGATGACTTAAAGTTATTTAAAATAGGACAAAACAAGGGTTATAGCCGAGGGGCAACCTTCCGATCTAGCCTGATCTCTTAAAATACGTGAAATAGTCACGCATTATTTTGCTCAGTTTTTAATGGTATTGTCACGTACTTCCACCATTTTCCGTGCCCATGCCACGCATTTCTTTTCCGTGCCAGTTTCACGTATTGGTTACTCAACTGTTTTTCCTATTTTCTTACGATTATGACTTTGGTTTGGTTAGAACAACTTTCTGTTACATAAAATGACATCTTTACCCAAACCCAACTCTAACACTAACGTCAGGTGACAATGGTTTAAAAAGCATACGAAAAAATTGTGTAAACCAATACTTAAAGGGACATCCTAACGCAAACAGCAAATCTAACCCCAAACCGAAGCGACAATTGTTTAAAAATTGGAAAAACAGTTGAGTAACCAATACGTGAAACTGACACGAAAAAGAAATGCATGGCATGGGCACGTAAAATGGTGAAAATACGTGACACTGCCACGAAAAACTGAGCAAAATAATGCATGACTATTTCACGGAAATTTGTGAGATCAGGTTGTTCAGATCTCTCTGATGAAGCCAATACGGAAGCGACTTAAACTGCAATTCATTGACTGGCCACTAGAGGCTGGATCCAAAAGGGAGCCAATTCCCATAGATCTCCATGCTAAAATGCCCAACCTTAGAACAGAAAAAAATATGTTTACAGCCTGGTACAAATTTTTTTTGGTCTGTACGGCTAATTTTGCCCTTTATGACAACTCTAAGGGGGGTGAATTTTTTCGTAACTCACCCATTTAAATTATATTAAGCCTTAAAGTTCTGCATAATTAACTCTTTCCCCGCCATTGACGAGATATCTCGTCAATTAAGAGAAAACGCTTCCCCGCCAATGACGAGATTTTCCGTCTTTCCGCAATACCGCTATTATCCACCAGGTGGCGCCCTTCCGCAACTTTTTAAAACCGGAAGTATTGCCCTATGGCAAGCTGCTGCATGTCCGTGTCTGTTTTAAAGATCGCTCTGAATGGGATCTCTATGAAAAGTCCGTCATGATAATGGAATTATCTCTGCTTTTTGCTCAAAATGTGGTGTTTTTGCAAAAACCTACCCATATTCAAAAGCTGATTGCAAAAGATCCACTAAAGGTAGGATGAAACGGGTTTTTTTTGTTTGAAAGCAGAGGGTCTGTTCTTTCATTTGGTATATTGTATGTTCATATATTTAAAGAAGAACATTTTGACTCAAGATGGCGCCGGTGTGTGTGGCTTGCCGTCGGAGCTCCTCGTGGCTTATAATTATTCCAATATTATTGACTCTTTTCATTCGCCTGGCTTCAACATTACTTGTTTACGATAGGCAAACTCTGCTCGATATTAGAAATGCAGTTGATTTCGGGATCAAGGCGGACCTAAGGGGAAAAATTGGCAGTTTTCCTCCTCCTCTACCCTTATTGGAAAACCCAAGTCAATTACCTTGTGTGTCTATTGGGAGAAAACGACGTCGGAGGCGCGGAAGGCGAGGCGGCGTGCTCGTCAGATGGAAACTGCTCCTGGCTTCGCTGGCTGTGCCCCGTTCGTCTTTCCCGTTCCGGCGCTCTGGTTTGCTTCGGGATGGTTGTCGGGCTGGTCGCTTTTGGGGACCACGACATCGCTGGATAAAGTCCGTAGTACCCGCACACCACTCGGCTGTACGGTTACATCAGCTACATCTGCAGCGGTTCGGCAGAGGTGGTGTGGACCACGCAAATCTTCGGCAATTACGTCGTGCCTCAGTGGTGGCTTGTGACCCGACCATGGTCAGGATGGGTCTTATAAACGCCAGATCAATAGGAAACAAGGCGACTATTTTAAATGACTTTCTTACCTCACGTGAATTGGATTTTTTATTTGTGACGGAGACGTGGCTAAATGCCGGGGATCACAGCCCCTTCTCTGAACTGGTGCCACCAAAATGCTCTTTCATAAACACTCCCCGAGCAGTTGGTCGGGGTGGGGGTCTTGCAGCAGTATTTAAAGATATTTTTGCCTGCAGGTCACAAACGGCAAATGTCTACTCCAGTTTTGAACTTCAACTATTACAGTTTGATCAAAAAAACCCTGTGCTATGTGCACTAGTCTACAGACCACCAAAGACTCATAAAGACTTCATATCTCATTTCACCGAATTTTTGGGAGAAATCTTGACAAGGTATGACAGAATTTTAATTCTTGGGGACTTCAATATACATGTATGTTGTCCCACAAACTCTCTAGCCAAGGAGTTTCTGAATTTAATTGACTCTTTTAATCTCACTCAGCACGTCACGGGTCCAACACATAATCAGGGCCATACCTTGGACCTTGTATTATCGTATGGCCTTTCCGTTTGTGACATTGAGATATCTGACATTGTGTTTTCCGATCATAAAGCGGTAGTGTTTGACATTGCATTACCGTCTATCATCATCAAACCATCTGCTGACGATCGTCTTCTCCGTATAGTAAATGATGACACGATAATTAATTTTTGCACCTTGTTTACTGAAGTAGCCCCTCCTTTTCTATTCGATGAAAACCCATCTACTCTACTGGGCGTAGAGGAGCTGCTGGTTCAGTTTAACTCAACATGCACAAATATTCTAAACTCCGTTGCCCCCCTGAAGAAAAAACGTTTTAAAGCAGCATCAAAACCATGGCTAAATGACTCCACTCGTGTTCTCCGCCAGGCTTGCAGGCGAGCTGAGCGCAAGTGGAGAAAAGACAATCTTCAAGTTTCACGTGACATCTATAAAGACTCTTTAATGACTTATCAAAACTCTGTACTTAAATCAAGGGCCATTTACCTCTCTGAGTTTATTGAAAATAATCGGCATAAACCTAGAGTTTTGTTTGATACGATTAATTCTGTGGTAAATCCTCCAGTGTTAAACAGCCTGGTTGCCTCCCCACAAAATTGTGAACATTTTTTAAAATATTTTTTAGCTAAAATTGAGGAATTAAGATCATCAATTAAGTACCCCGCTCATGATCCATCTATGCCTTCTACCTGCTCTGCTGTCTTAAATCAGTTTGAGCCTGTATCTTTATTTTACTTAAAGGATATAGTTGAAAATCTGAAGTTTACCTCCTGTGCACTTGATGTTGTTCCTACCCGTATTTTTAAGCTGGCTTTTGAGGTCATAGGCCCAAGTGTCTTGACCATAATAAATACCTCCATGAGATCAGGTTTAGTTCCTAATTATTTTAAACATGCCATTGTTAAACCCCTTATCAAAAAAGCTAATTTGGATCCCACTGATTGCTCAAATTTTAGACCTATTTCAAATTTGCCCTTCTTTTCCAAAGTTTTGGAAAAAGTTGTTTTATCCCAACTACAAAAATTCCTAGAAGAAAACTCGTTACTAGAGGTTTTTCAGTCAGGTTTTAAAGCAAAGCACAGTACAGAAACAGCTCTCTTAAGAGTCCACAATGATATCCTACTAACAGTTGATTCCGGCGTATCTGCTATTTTACTTCTATTAGATCTAAGTGCAGCTTTCGACACCATTGACCACAATTTATTGATATCCCGCCTCGAGTGTTATATTGGAATACATGGAGTGGCCTTACAGTGGTTTAGATCTTACCTGTCAAATAGAAGTTTCTGTGTGAAAATAGGGGAGTCTTTATCCTCTACAGGTCATATTAAATACGGTGTACCTCAAGGGTCCATTCTTGCACCATTGCTTTTTTCGATCTATATGTTGCCTTTGGGTTCAATTTTTAGAAAACACAATGTGTCATTTCACTGCTATGCTGATGATACTCAGTTTTACTTACCTTTCAAGAAAAATGAGTTTTTGATTTCGGAGTGTCTTGAGGAGATTAAGAGTTGGATGTCTCTAAATTTTTTAAAACTAAATGAAAACAAATCAGAGATTATTGTCTTTGGAAAATGTAATCCAGTAAATTTGGGTCCTTTGGAAATGTACAACAAGCCACTAATAAAAAATCTAGGTGTGTTCTTTGACAGTGATTTGAAGTTTGATAAACAAATAAATGCTGTTGTGAAATCATGCTTTTTCCATCTGAGACTTTTGGCAAGGGTTAAGTCCTTTCTGTCTCCTAGAGATTTAGAAACAACAATACACGCTTTTGTTTTTTCAAGATTGGAATATTGTAATTCACTGTATTCCGGAATTAGTCAATCAGCATTATCTCGGCTACAGGTGGTTCAAAATGCTGCAGCCAGGATGCTGACAGGTACTCGAAAATATGAGCACATCACCCCAATTCTATTCTCTTTAAAGTGGCTACCAGTGCACCTCCAAATTGAATCCAAAATTCTAGTGATGGTTTTTAAAGCTTTACATGGTTTGGCACCCTCCTATCTTGGAGACCTGTTAGTGCACCGAAATTACACAAGATCCCTTAGGTCCTCAGATCAGCTGTTTCTCCAGGTTCCCAAGTCCAGGTTAAAATCTAGAGGGGATAGGGCATTCTCGGTTTATGGTCCTAAACTCTGGAATTCTTTACCTCAAAAAGTTAGGGCTTCAAGGTCATTATCTACCTTTAAATGTGAGTTAAAATCTTATCTGTTATCTAAAGCTTTTATTTCTTTTACTTAATTATACTGATGTATTACATGTTTTTTATGACGTATTTATGATATATTTATGATGTGTTTCTTTTATATAATTTGCTTGTACAGCACCTTGGGCAGCACAGCGCTGTAGTTGTGTGCTTTATAAATAAATAAACAAACAAACAAACAAACAATTTTCTGGAAGGCATTAAACTTTGGTGAAAATCATGAAAAACGCTGGCGCTGGCTGGCAACTTTTTTTTAAAACGCTGGCGGTGAAAGAGTTAAGGGAGTGGCAACTAGGCGGGCGTGGTTTCAGCAACCAGCCACCTCAGCTTTACCCACGTCCCGCCTCTTTCCTCGTTTTCGAATATCCGTGACTGGCGTGCAACAAAGATGGCGACGGCAGGCATCGCCTACTATTGGCTTCAAAAACGATCTTCGGAAACCTATGGGTGACGTCACAGACACCACCTCCATATTTTTTTTACAATCTGTGGTTATAACAAGCTAAAACAACCAAAAATCTAGATATTTAGTATTGTTTGGTTATTTATGTAACATTTACATTGTCTAGTCATGCCAAGCAATAGTAAATTTAGTTTGATAGAAATTAAGAAATTGGGGAGGGACTTTAAATGTTGTGGACATAAATTGAAAAAATATATAAATAAATAAAATGTACTTCTATATATTTAAAGTTGCAAACAGGCTTAAAAACAGGTGTACAGAAAAAAACATGAGACAGAGAATTCAATGAAGCAACTGTGTAATAATTTGCTTCTGGATAGGAGGTTGATTCATCATCAGCATCCCCTGTCATCCTTTGGGGCGCTGGGAGTTTTGTGCCTGCGGGCTACGGGAGAAAGAACAGCTCGTTCTTGTTTATTCTCTTGTGGTGTTTTCCGCGCTGCTGTTTGCCTGCTCGTCTGCACAGTGGAGTTGAGTGCAGTTTTGGGCAAAGATTAATTGTTAATTGAGAGGAAGAGTAGAGAAATTGCATTAGCATGCCCGGACAATGGGAGCATCTTGAGAAATCTAATTATGCGAAGACACGTGAAGTTAAAGAGCACAAAAAAGCAATCAGGACAAAAACAAACCTGGCCGCTGGAATTCATCTTCTCAAAGCTGTTAATATAGGAACAGTGTGAGCTGATATAATCCTGATTAGAAGGATTTGAATCGGAAATATTTATTAGCAATTTTACTTCACAGGGTTTCACTGAAGCTCCATGTGCAAAATAACACCTCAGCTTTCAAATGTGTGCTAAAGACTGCGAGACAATTGAATTTGATAAATGTGACCCTGGAACACAAAACCAATTTTGAAATTGAGATTTATACATCATCTGAAATGTCATCATCTATAAGAAAACCAGTCATAAGTCGCAATTTGTAGCAATAGCCAACAATACGTTGTAAGGGTCAAAAAAACATTCAGGATATCAAGTAAAGATCATGATATTTTGTAAATTTCCTACTGTAGATATATTAAAATGTATTTATCATTAATACATTTGCTAATGACTTCATTTGGACAACTTTAAAGATGATTTTCTCAATATTTTAGAGATAAAATACCAATAGAAGGAATCCTATCCACATTGTTACAGGCTCCATACCATTAACACATACTTCCTGTTAAACAGATCCAAACACCCAGTCACACAGACTGTCCACGTGATGAGAGCTTTTAGCCTGCTGAGACGGACAGACAGCTTACACACACACTGGAGGAAATGTATGTGCTGCTCAAGAGGATATTATACAGCTCAAGGGTATAAGCAGCCATTGAGAGAAACAATCCTATAGCCTATTAGGATGCTGCTTTTACCATCCATTTGCATATATGAAATGCATCCGGCTCAATGCATGCCACTTTTCGTTTTCAAAATAACCATGGGTCACATGGAAATCTGATTCTTCTAGTTCTCCAATAAAGGCTTCGATCAAAATCGACCCTGTTTATTTTCAAGAATTAATGATTATACTTTATTATTTTAAAATTATGTTTGTGATTGTACGCTTAGTGAGAGCAAGGTTACATCGTGTTACCTTTAAAGATACATTGTTACAGTTCCCTTTCGAGGGAACTCGCGCTGCGTCACTGCAATGACACTTTGGGGGATGCCTCCAAGGGTAAGAGCATCTGAATGCGTCAAATTCAACCAATGGTGAGGCTTAACGACAAAGACAGGGTGACGCAGGAGCCAAGAAGTATATCGCTATCTGAAATATTGCCAAAGACAGTGTTACATGGACGCAGAAAGTATGGAAAGAGAGACGCAGCGTCTCGTTCCCTTCTTATGGAACAACAGTTACATACATAACCGGAGACGTTTTCATGTGTCAAACACAACTATGCAAAAAAGCATTTTGGTATGAATCAACATTCACATACAGAAGAGATAAGCATTTAAAGCAAATAATTTAGCACGTGTGCTTAAAAAGTCTAGAATTTTTATGATATTATCCTACACTACACAGGGAATAATATGGATTTTTTTGCATAAAAATAGATTCAAGCACTTTCAATGACCTGTATCTATGTATCTATATTTTCAAAAACTTCCCAGGGCCTTGATTTTTCCCCCCCAGATTCACAAACTTTCAAGGATTTCAAGGACTTGTGGGAACCCTGTGAATAATATGAATGATAATTATAGTAAATAAATTTGGGGTTACACTATACAATAAGGTTGCAATAGTCATTTTGGTATTAATGCACATTAACCTACTCAGGAGTGCCCCGACCTACATTTTCATATTCAAAATCCCATTTTATACAAATACTGTGTGGTCAAATGAGCTGTAACCAGCACTTTCATGTCAGCTTCAATAAACTATGAACAAATAAAGGCACTTTCATTCACTTTCCTGTCGACGTACAACCCACCAAGAGAATAATGTCACAATATCAAGCCAATCGGGTGAAAATTGCCAAACATAAGTCTTGCTCTGAAGGCAAGCAATAAAAGCTGACTCAACAGATTTCTACTGATATCAGCTGACCAACTCTGGTCTTGCGTATTGAAGGCGCAAATCTCGCTGAGGAGGCAAACGCGTCTTATCCTCACCTGTTCTTACCAGACATTAAACCCCACAGAGCCTCCAGACACCTGTGTGTCTCGCATGAGTCATTAGAAACAGGCACAGGTGCTTCAAAGAAACACACAGACATGGCTGAGAACAACACAAAGACTTTAACAAAACACAGGAACCGGCACATTGTTCCTGAGCGAAGCGATATAGTCACTTTTTAGGAGCAAAATTTACTTTGGAATTTGGTGACTTTTAGTTTTAGAAAGGCCTGTGCTGACCTGTCAAATGTGACATTTGAATACAGTGTGCTATTTGAAGACAGTGGACAGACTTGCCTGTCTAGACAAATGAATCGTCTAGGTTTAATACACAGACAGCATTTGATAAATAATTTCACTCCTTCCAGAAAATATGTGCAAAATGCGGCTAGTTCAGAGTTTCTCAACCAGGAGTTGAGGCCGACTAGATGGCCTTAACAAACATCCAAGGCAGATTTGCTCACAATGCAATGCTAAGTAAGGGATAATGTAGAGGCAGCCGGTAGTTATTGGGAAATAAGCCCCGACAGTGTGATCAGGACCCGACGCGAAGCAGAGGGTCTTGTATCACACTGAAGGGGCTTATTTCCCGATAACTACCGCTGCCTCTACATTATCCCGCTTATTACACGGCTACTTGTCACATAAGAAAAAAAACGGACATGAATATGAATTTGAAACATTTTATTGGCATATTTGTTTTAAATTAACATTTTTATCCTTCCGCAAAACTTTGCACAGATGCATAAAATGATCGTAATACCTTATTAAGATCCTCTGCTTCATACTTGTCTGTCTCCATTTTTTCTCTTTTAGCCAGTCTTTGAGAAGTTTTAATGCCCATTCTGTATTTTTTTGTGTGTTGGCTTCGTAGCTGTCATGCTCTATTTTGACAAGTTCAGTCTCAGCAAGCTCTCTGTGTCTTGTCGTTGTTCGTTCTTCTATCCACTGTTTAAATGTTTTGTTTTTTCCGTACATGTTAAAATTAATGTCAAAATGTTCCATTCTTAATTGTGGTTGTCCAGTGTTTGTCACAAGATGGCACCAAACAGTAATCTTTATTGGCGCAGAGCGATTTAATCATACAAGTAGTACCGGCTATGCGTTATTACTTTTGAGCGGTTATTATTTGAAAAGAACGAACCTGCAAATGTCTCAACTGACCAATCAGAATCAAGCATTCCAGAGAGCCGTGTAATAAATGCGTATTACTGTGTTTTCACAGACAAAGGTAATTAATGGCATGCTGTTGACTGTATGCAATTGGACTTTAAATAGATCACATCCACTATTATAAACACAAACCTCTAGACGAAAGAAAGAAATATTAACATTTACAGAAAGAAATCTTACTCTCCAGACTATTTTTCATTACTGCAAGACTGCAGATTTTTATACAGCCTATTTTTGACTTTCTTCAAGGGTGAAACATAAGCTTAGACCTGCAAATTCTCCTCTGGATTCTTACTGGCCTAAAAAAAACATTAGCTGGGGCTTTTGGGATGACCTCACCTCCAGACCGGTTTACTAACATTGCCGTCATTAAACACCATTCTGCCACCCCATGGCACTTCTTCCTCTCTAAGTGAGCTCGGTACGCAGGTCAGAGTTTCCTCTTTTAGATCGATTTACCAGCTAACTGATGAATCATTCGGCCTGAAAGCTTTCCAGGTTGAGATATTCTTAAAGAGACCATGTATGCTTCTGTTTAGTTTCTATAGATAGATTTTCCATAATGTTCCTATAGTTTAATTGGTATAGCAATGCATCAGCAGTACAAAAGGCTATGGGTTCAATCCCAGGGAACACACATGCCGACAAAATGTAGAGCTTGTAATGCACTATTAAAAACTAAAGTTGCTTTGGATAAAAGCATATGCCAAAAGCATAAATATGAAGGGTTTATCAACAAAATCACAACATTTGTGGTTATATTCTACTGTATTGAATATAAAAAGTCAAATCTTACATTGCTTTCATTCATTCAGGTGAATTTGGTTGGTGATACCCACACAGGCATTGGAAGGGAACAGCTGTGTTTTGTTGTGGGTAGCACACACACACCAGCACTTCACAGCGCAGGCATGAACAGCAGTGTTCAGAGCAAATGGACAGATGTGATCCTCACTGACTTGGGGATTCGGCTGTTTACACTGCAAAAAATGACTTTCTTCTTTGTATTTTTGTCTTGTTTCATGTACAAATATCTAAAAATTCTTAAATTAAGAAATTTTTGATGAGAAAAATGACCTAGGAAATAAGTCTGGTTTTAGAGAAAAATTTAAAAATTAAGCAAATTAGGGCTTAAAACAAGCAAAAAAAAACCTGCCAATGAAATAAGACTTTATTTTGTTTGTTTTAAGCACAAATTCGCTTAAATTTTATTACTCGATTATTTTCCTAATTTTGCTTATCAAGAAAATACATCTTAATTTAAGAATTTTTAGATATTTTTACTGAAAACAAGACAAAAATACTAAGTAAGAACGTAATTTTTTTGCAGTGTACACCAACCCTATCCCCAGCTTTCCATTTTGCCTAGTTTTCCTAAAACCACACATGATGTGCATTTCTAATCTCTTGCCAATGCTCCTTCCTCTACTGATTCATACATTTGAATACACCACCCAAGCATGATTGTCAGTCGCTTTTCCCATAAAAAAGCTTTAGACATGCTTTAAGAGCACAATGTGATTCAAGAGCGATGAAACCAAAAGCACGTTTTCACGGCGTGATGCAACAGCATGATTTTCTTTCAGAAGATTCCTAATGTTTAAACCTGCCGCTAAATGATTGGTTTTTCATTGCATGGTGCCAATATCTAGAGATGTGGCCAACATCCAATATAGAGCTTATATGAAAAATACAGTAATAACAAATTACCATACACGAGACATACACCAAAAATGCTGAAATTGAGGCTTACGGATATAATTTCTGTGCCACTCATTCTATGCCTAAACAAAAATGTATGAGCCCTGAGGCAGTCACTTTGCATAGCTAAGGCAAGCAGAACCATTGAAAAACAAATCAGAGATTTAGATTTATGTACTGCATCTGTGTACTGTGTTTCTGTACATATAAAATGATGTGGCACAATGAATTACACAATGAGTATTATGACCATCACGGGCATGTGTGTGATACTGTGTCTACATACATGTACTGTTGTACTTTCAATTTACCTTCCGTCTTGACAAAATGTTAAATGCCAAATGCTGTCGCTTTGAATACAAGCATTTGCTAAATAAATAAATTAGCATGTCATGTAAATGTAAGAAAGAGAGAGAGAGAGAAGTGAAATGGCAAGTAAAGAAAATGATGTGATCAGGTAGGTGCTGTCGCTGAGGGCTAGAGCGCAGGTTAGGTGGAAAGGGAAATAAGGTGGAAGAGAGAGAGAGCATGAAAAACAAAATGCATGCCAATGCATGCAAGATTGCACATGTGTGAATGCAGTATATATGCATATGAATAACCCTATATATAATCCCTCAAAGGCTTTCGTAGGGCATGTCTGCTCTGCAGTGGCCTTCGGATTCACGGTCCGGTTATCATTAAAGCCCACAGTCCCTGCACCACACCATCCTGCAGCAAAGCGATGGTGCGGTATGCAGCACACAGACTGCAGCAGCTCGAGGTGGGACAAAAGCCACTGCAACATGTGATTTTATATATAAGTAAATATATTAAACATTAACTATATCAATATATATGAAGAGCTCAGATGCGAAAGTGCGTCTGACATGTTTTCTTATAAATTAGCATTATTGTCAGACTTTTAATGAATTCTGCCAACAAACCTGTGCGTGTGTGTATATGTAGGCTATGTATATGTATGTATGTATGTATGTGAATTTATGTATGTTATGTATACATACTATTTACAAAGAATAAAATATAGCGAAACGGCACAGAAGAAAAAAGGCACTGCATCAGGGCTGATAGTCATTACCCAGAATGCATCAGTTTGGTGTCAGACAGAGGAAATGGTGTGTGTAATTCGGATGCTTCTAGAGTTGTCGTAAATAAGTGCTTGGTTAAAGCCTTTGGCAAGATTTAGCCTGCAGTTCTGCATTACTGCTCAAAATCGAGATTTTCAGAGTAACTTTCCTAGTTGCGCAGACTTTAAGGGCTTGAGGAGAAGTTTGTTATTACTTTTCAAAGTGATATGATTCACAAGCTGGACAATATTAACCAATGAAAAATCGATGTTCTTACACTACAGGCCCAGGGACCAAATTGCAAAAACCTCTTTTCATATCTGCAACGTTAATACAAGTTCAATTTTACAATCAGGTTCCTAAATGAAATTAACATTATTAATACTCGGATAAAACAGAATTCTCAATTAGGATATTACTGTAAAATAGCTCGGGAATATCACTTTTTTGCATCTACAGAGGCAAACACCAAGAATATTAAAAACTAGACCTAAAACCATCTAGAACACCTTAACAATTGCATATAAAAACACTCTCTTTGAAAAATGTAATGATTTTAGAGCCTTATATACTTTTTTTGTGGTGCTCTCTGTTTGCCATACACACGGAAACAAAAACGTTAATAGACTCCCTGTTTTAGTCAATACAACAGTAGATCAGCAATACATCAAGCATGATTAGTGTCGGCTGCATTCATTTGTTTTACTCTCCCTAAAACGTATATTTGTATTTCAATTAGGACTGATCAGAAAACCCTGATTGACCTCCTCACAACAAGACTACTCTGCACTGACTTGGGTGCCCGCCAGCTGGACAGAGAGACGAACTTGCTTTAAGAGATTAATGACAGACAGAGCACCAAAACAAGCGCTGTGATCCAAACCCTATTGAGCTGACTTGCTGTCTACAGCCAAAGCTGAAAGTTATGCTTTAAAAGCAGTGTACTATTTAAAATGGAAGTTTGTCTGATGGATTTTCCGAATGAATTCCAGTACAGTGTGACGTTAACATTTTGACCCGAGAACCCGTTTATAAAAGGCAGCAGCTATTTACACTAAGTGCAAATAGGAATGGATGATATTTAAGTGAAAATAGCATATTTTCTGAGTGATACTGTAGATGCTATTTACACTAAGTAAAAATATAGAGAGATTTTCTATTTACACTTAGTGACAATATTAGCATTTACATTTACATGTGAAGATAAGTTTTATTTAATTAATAAAATGATCCAATTTGCAATAAGTGTAACTAGTAATTAGATTCTATATTGGCAGGTACTTTTTGCACCTCAGTATTTTTATAGGTTAACAGGATGCAATAATACCATAGAGCATGAATGATTATATTTATTAAAATTCATAAATGGATGCTGCATTAATAGGAAAATAAAAGCCCTCCAGACACTGAACCCATCTACCCAATAATTTACTTCTTAAAGGGACACTCCACTTTTTTTGAAAATATGCTAATTTTTCAGCTCCCCTAGAGTTAAACATTTGATTTTTACCATTTTGGAATTCATTCACCCGGTCCCTGGCGGGACCACTTTTAGCATAGCTTAGCACAATCCATTGAATCTGATTAGACCATTAGCATCGCGCTCAAAAATAACCAAAGAGTTTCAATATTTTTCCTATTTTAAACTTGACTCTTCTGTAGTTACATCGTGTACTATAGTTAGCAATAGTTAGCCTGTCCGGAACCGAGCTGACTAAAACCACATTACTGTGTGACACTTGCTTTTTATGTGAACGGCCCCTACGCTAATAAGATTTTGTTTTTCTCTCCCTGTCTCGTCCTCGATCCCGAGGACAATAAGACAAACAGATCCAGTTCCGGTAAATGTGAAAGTCGGCACACCTCTGATCTACTGGCTGTTCTTCAACGTGATGTCCAGCTGATGCCTGACCAAAGACCACCGGCAGAACCTGCTTAATCTCCGCTTAATCTCCTTCCGTTTCAATGTGGAGATATATATATCTCCCAAGGGTTTTTTCCTCCTAGGATTTTTTTACTTCCCCGGCTAAAGTTCCGGGGTTTTTTTCTCCTAGGGTATTTCAACCCGGGGAGGCAGCCTTTTTGGGCTTAACTTCTATACGTTACATTAGTAATACGTTTGCTTATAATGTTGATTTATAGCCGCAGCAAATTTAGCTGCTTGTGCTATCGTGTATTATGTTGTGCTATCTGTCGATTTTCTGTGATTTTCATTTCATCTATTATGTAAAGCTGCTTTGATACAATTACCAAATTGTGAAAAGCGCTATATAAATAAAATTGAATTGAATTGAATTGTACTAAGACCGACTTGAATTTAAAAGTTGCGATTTTCTAGGCCGATATGGCTAGGAACTATACTCTCAAACTGGCGTAATAATCAAGGACTTTGCTGCCTGAAAGATATTACGCAGCGCCTGAAAGTAGTCACCTTGGTAACTTTGAAATATCAGGGGACTATTTTTGGGCACTGCGTAATATCATTGCGCCTGCTGCAGCCATGTTACAGCAGCAAAGTCTTTGATTATTACACCAGAATGAGAGTAAAGTTCCTAGCCATATCTGACTCGAAAATTGCAACTTTTAATTTTCCGTTGGTCTTAGTACACGATGTAACTTCAGAAGAGTCAAGTTTTAAATATCGATACTCTTTAGTTATTTTTGAGCGTGACGCTAACAGTCTAATCAGATACAATGGATTATGCAAAGCTATGCTAAAAGTGGTACCGCCAGACCCAGACATCAGCTGAATGGATTCCAAAAGTGTAAAAATTAAATGTTTAACTAGGGGAGCTGGAAAATGAGCCTATTATCAAAACAAAAGTGGAGTGTCCCTTTAATAAACAATAGTTAGACACATTTTTTCCATTTTTCAAACATTTTCTTCATTACTATTGAAAATTAATGCATTTTCGATGTGATATGTAATAGGAAAAGGGAGAAGAGCGAGGTCGGCAAAATTCGAACCAGTGGACCCAAACCAGCGGTGTCACGTCAAAAGCCAATTCCACTGTCTGCACACTGAAGCCATTGATTTTTGTGCATCTTTTTGAAACTTTAGTTCAGATTTTGTGGGCGTAGCTAGTGTAAATACCGTTTCCCAACAAGTGACACTATTGTGTAAATCTGCTAATACCCTGAGGTTGGTTTATAACATCAAAGACCATTTTACATATGAACATACGTATTAACTTTGCCATGGATTTATAAATAAGGCCCCTTATCATTCAATAATATATATAAATAAATATATATAAATAAATATAGATGTCACATACAAATACTGGGTATAACCAGCATGATCTCACAAGAATTCATGAATATTTTACGAGTTGGCTAAATCGTATGAATTCATACAAAATTAATCGTGCAAAAACTTACAATTATCATAATAAAAACAATAACAAAACCCCACCCCTAATGCTGCCTCTAAACCCAAAGTCAAGGAGCAAAGGCAAATCTTACAAAAATGTACAAATGTGGTCATACAAATTAATACGGATTAGTCACCTTGTAAAATGTACTAATTTCCATGAGATAGCGTTGATATAACAGTCTATTTTAATTAGACAAAACCATTTTTATTGATACAATTTATAGATTTTTTGGTATTTTTGTTTTTTTCTTCAAAGTACTCTGGGATTGCCTTCTTTGTGAAAGACCCATATGATGCAAGCCGAAATAAGCTGTTTTAGAAGGCATTGTAATTATGTTGTCTATCTTTTGGAAATAGCCTTTTCATCAGGAGTGCAATGATTCTTTAAAACCCTATCTGAGGTGCTCTAAAATCCTGTCTGGTGGCTCACTAGGTTTTGGAAAAGAGCTAATGAGCGATCTCTCCCTTTGTCATGCATAGCTTCACAAAGCCCCTTTTAAATGACACCCAATCAGATCAGCTTCAATAACCAACTCTTTTGGATTTCACTCTTTTTTATCAACTAACAACTCTGTACCAGCAAGAAAGAGAAAGTCATCTGAATTGGCTTATATTTCGTAACCTAAGCCGTATTTTATTATACAATTGCGTGATGATAATAATAGGTCGGAGGAAGAAACCGGCACTATTTTTTGATGCAACTGATCTGGAAGTTCTATTTGTGAATCAATCCAATTTGGGGGAGGCACCGGGTCCTGCTCAAATGCATCATTTATAGATTAATGTGTTATATTTTAGCTTGGGGTTTCACGTTCGGAGGTGGGAGAAAGCACTCAAGCATGAATTCTGAGGCAGCCAATAGTTTTGCTCAGAGTTTGGTTCATCTCAAGGTGTCGCTGAAGGCTAAGTTGCAGATATGCTTACCTTAACCTTAAAATGAGTCTCTCCCCCCTTAAGGAGTATGCGTCAGAGGTCTCAGAGAGGTCTCTTCTGCGGTACAACACCTGAGCTCACAGCTCCCGGGGTAGATTGAGTGTCACACACACCAAAACACTTACAATGTCTGATAACATCTCCTCCTGTTCGTGTCAAAGTGGGTTTCATTTTCGAAGCTAACAAATTCTAGACGTGTTACTCAAGGCCATCTGCGTCATAGTTCAGAGACGCTCGCAGATTCACACACACACACACACACACACACGTCATCGCCTTACCTCCTCCCACTGGTGGATGTATCTGATGAGGCGTGAAAGCCGGAGAAGGCGGAGCAAGCTGAGGATTTTGGTGAACCGTACGATACGGAGCGCTCGGGCCGTCTTGTACACCTCCGAATCGAAGCCTTTCTCTACTATTAGAAAGATATAATCCACCGGGATGGAGGATAGGAAGTCTACCACGAACCAGCTCTTCAGATAGTTCATCTTAATGACTTTGGGATCCAGAATTATCTCAGAGCTCTCCTCGTTCACGATCCCCGTCCGGAAGTTCATGACCAGGTCCACCAGGAAGATGGTGTCCGAGGCCACGTTGAAGACGAGCCAGGTGGTGGTGGTTTGCTCCGAAAAGAAGGTTATTCCCACAGGAATTATAATTAGATTCCCCATCATCATGATGAGCATTATCAAGTCCCAGTAGAACCTGAAGAGAAGAAAAACAGTGGTGGGTTAAAAAAAGATCCAATTTCTTTCTTAGATGAGATTTGAGGCCTTCATGCAAAGCAAACATACAAACAAAGTGCTTATGCATTTTCTGATCAATCATATACATCATTTGAGACCCGTCTACGTATAACAAACCTTAACTTTCACAATAAAAGCACAAGTACACTCCCTCCCATGCATATTTCTGATAGTAAAAAAATAGTAGGCCTGTATCAAGATAATGTGATGTAGTTTGACTGAAAAACCTAAATTCCTGCTCTTTTCTGCTGGAATGCCCTCATTTCGAAGTCCCACAGATATTTGCACTTTCTCTGGGTGCTGTCTAAAAGACTTCCGTCAGCCATCATTACAGCTCGCGCCTCCAGTGCACACGATGAGCTACAGCTCATTTCCCTGTCGCTGTTGATATCATCTCCAACACTTCCCGCTGGCCTGCCCTTCTATGACAGCCGGCGCTGCCCGGAGCTTTGCTCTCCGGATGAGGATGTAAAAAGCCACAGGACCGAACAGTACAGGGTGAGATTGTAAAGCGAGAGAGTTCCCCACGCTTCAGTCAGATATGCTGTTTACAAGCGTTAAGTTAATTAAAGGTACATGCTGTAATTGCTGAAACAGCACCACTTGAACCCTCAGGAATAAGCTTGTGTTTGAAAACATATGAATGGAGTCACCACAGTGGTACAGTAAATAAAAATGTCCAGCGTTTGAAGGTGTTTGTTGATGTAGTACCAATAGCGGACTGCTGGTCGAACATTTACAGTTTGTACACTAGACAAAATTACAAAGAAAAATGGCTTGTCTATATCAAAGATATTGAATATAACAAGATTGAGCACGCCTATATGAATGGGGGGGGGGTTCTGTATAGAGTAAAGTGAGGCACTTCTTAAAGGACAAGTTCGGTTTTTAAACTTAAAGCCCTGTTTTCAGATTGTTTATGGTGAAATAGAATGGTTTTGACTGAAATGTCGACATATGCGGCTGCCCTGAGAATTTTCGCGTGTTTGTGTTTCACCTCACACCTCTACAATGGACTTAATGGTGCACTGGAACAATCCTTCCTAAAATGCATTAAACTTTCGTTTACAAAGACGTGAAACTCACCGAGTGGTCAGGGGTGTTCACTGATATGCTCACACAAAAATCGCTGCAAAAGATGCTTTCCAACAGCTGTTTTAGCATTCGTTGTTAACTTGTGGGCCTATTTTTCCAAACGCCTCACACCCGTACATTCTTCCGCTGAGAGCTTGAATTATAAACACTCCAGCCCAGGTGGTGGCGCTAATCCGCCTTTGTCAATTGCAAGAATAGAAACAAAGTTCCCGGCACGGAGTAATACCGTACCTCACAGGACATCTAATACAGTCAATGGAGTTGGCAAAAACTACGATAAAACCTGTTGGAAAGCATCTTTTGCAGGCATTTTTGTGTGAGCATATCAGTGAACACCCCTGACCACTCGGTGAGTTTCACGTCTTTGTAAACGAAAGTTTAATGCATTTTAGGAAGGATTGTTCCAGTGCACCATTAAACCCATTGTAGAGGTGTGAGGTGAAACACAAACACGCGAAAATTCTCAGGGCAGCCGCATATGTCGACATTTCAGTCAAAACCGTTCTATTTCATCATAAACAATCTGAAAACAGGGCTTTAAGTGTAAAATACCGAACTTGTCCTTTAATCTGTGCACAGGCTCAGTACCAAAATGACCTAGAAAAAAATACATTTTATTGCAATTTGAGCTTAAGAAACAAAAGTTATGGTATAGTTCATGTCAGGTAAAATTTTTGGTTGGTAATATGTGGTTTAATTGTGATTTTAGCACATGATTTTGGAGATATTTGTCTTTCCAGTTTCCAGAAATAACTGCCCAGAGGTGTTGCAAACATGGCTGCCTAGTGGCACGACTTCCCTAAAGAGACTTTGTCTATATGTTATACAATATAAAGAACTTTTTACTGTTTGTACACAATGATGATGTGGCAACGTATGTGCGCGCAGTTTGGCAACAGAAGTACGGCAAGAATCAGCAGTGAAGCAAGACAGAGAAATAGAAAGTTATTTTAAAAAGTTGACTTATCAACTTTTTTAACACAACTACCAGATCCATGTACTCTAGTGGAGTGGATAGAAGACGTTAGCAGATGGCAAAATATAAAGTGGCCAGATACATATAATAAATATGTATATTAGTATATTATATTAGTGCAATCAAATGCAACAACAATTGTTAGGTTACTGGTCATTGGTATTAAAACATTGTTTGGGGCGACTTTCCTTTTTATGCTGGGGTTTTTAACATTATTATGTTCGAGTCTCAAGTCTAGCGGCCGTTGTTTGTTGCGTAGTGTCGGGTGTGTTCAAGTAAGCCAGAGATGCGCAGATGCTATGCAAAATGCTGTATTTAGTATACCATGCAGTGGTGGCTCACGACTGCTTTTCCAAAGGTCACGACTGCTTTTTTTCAAAGTGTTTGTTGCGTCATTAACCATGTGCATCACGTATTTTGTCAAAATAAGTGCCTGTTGCACACGCGTCAAAACCGTTTATGATAAAAGAAACGCTCACGTTCACAAAATACACGCAAGACACTCCCTTAAAAGTAAACTCTGATTACGCATGAGATTATGCGAGTATCTGGCAAACCCGAGCGTCTCTTTTATCATAAACCCTTTTAGACGCCTCTGCAGCAGGCACTTATGCACAAAGGTTCACTCGACGTGCCGAACACATATTTTGAAATTACGAACCACACACATGACGGGCCACATAGATTTTGTTACGAAATTCGCATCGTGACCCTCGAAAAAATAAGGTACTGGCCGCCACTGGTACCATGATGACTTACAATTTGAGAATTTGCGCTAAAACTGTGCAGATTCGTCTTACATGAGCGTTACCAAGAAATTAACAACTGATTTTAACTCTTTCACCGCCATTGATGAGATATCTCGTCAATTAAGAGAAAACGCTTCCCAGCCAATGACGAGATTTTCCGTCTTTCGGCAATACTGCTATTATCCTTCCGCAACTTTTTAAACCCGGAAGTATTGCCCTATGGCAAGCAGCTGCATGTCCGTGTCTGTTTTAAAGATCGCTTTGAATGGGATCTCTGAAAAGTCCGTCACAAAAATGGAATTATCTCTGCTTTTTGCTCAAAATGTGGTGTTTTTGCAGAAACCTACCCATATTCAAAAGCTGATTACAAAAGAACCACTGAAGGTAGGATGAAACGTTTTTTTTTTTTTTTTTTTTTGAAAGCAGAGGGTCTGTTGTTTCATTTGGTATATTGTATGTATATATATTTAAAGAAGAACATTTTCTGGAAGGCATTAAACTTTGGTGAAAATCATGAAAAACGCTGGCTGGCAACTTTTTTGTAAAACGCTGTCGGTGAAAGAGTTAAAAATATATAAAAAGGAACTCCCCAAATTGGCTAGTGATTTGACAAAGACACCCGCCACAGCTGATTTTTATCCACATTTGGCGGGTGTATATTTCAAACCCTAATGTATATTAGCATTAGCCATCCTGCTATCTGGTTACTGATGTTGCATTCTACCACTGAATAAAACACACATAAATCGACCACTAACAAACCTACAACATTTTGGGTAATAAAAAAAACAAACAATGATAGAATGTGTACACGTACACAAAATTGTGTAATCATGTTCTGCTGTCTTTATATTCTTTCTCTTTGCCAGAACAGCACTCACTTGTGTGAGAGAGATTTTCAGCTTGGCAAGAGATGCAGTCCACAGCTCCTACAGCGAGAAGAATCGCATTATGATTTCACCCCTTCACTGTTACGTAAAAAATACACCCTTGGTAAAATCGAAATGCAAGTGATTGATGCACATTTAAAGAATGTATTTGTGTTGTTTGACCATTTGTTTTTATAGTTACTATTTGCTCTAAAATGTGAACAACCATCACCACTGAATGTAATTTTTTTTCAGACTGGAAATGCTGTCAAAACCCCCTTGTTTTTCAGCAGAATCACCTCTAGGCTCTTTTTGATATCTACCTCTAAAGACGACTATTTTGATAAATAACCAAACATCAGACATTTTCATGTAATGCAGTTTTTTGCCTTGGAAATGGCTACAGATCTTCTGCGCTACTTTGCTTTCTGTCTGTTGACGTCAATGTAGATTACGGGTTAAAGACTTCTATTATCTTTCGTAAGTGTTTGAAAACAAGCCAAAGCAAACACAACTAAAGTAATTAGTTAATACTGCCACATTGGTGGTATTACTCATACCACCTTCCTCAGCACGACGTGAAAAATAACCACTATCTAATGACTGCAGTGAAACAAACATGAGTCAGCTTTCTGAACAACAATCCAGTCTCATGCAGCAGACAACAGGAGATTTCTGCAACGCTTAAATTTCCAGAGATCAGTGAAAACGCAGACATGCACGCAAAGCATAATCGCATTAATGTAGCTCCCGTGTCTCGTAATGACCGAAGCCAGACGTATTTTGACGGGCGCCGGCCTGGCCACACAAATGTCCTGGCCACTGATAACGGCAAATATCCATGAACTAAAATAGATGCTTTCAAGAATCCTATCTCTTGCTAAAACCCCTGGCCGGGGCCTCCAATATGACCGATGCATTTGGCTGTAATGGATGCCTGCAAATGAAAAAAGCTATCGGCCTTGCTTTATAAATATCTACGATCCTGCATCAAATAATTGTCTGCTCCTTGCCGTAATCAGGCATCTTTGCTTAAAAATATCCATGTTAGCTATAAATGATAAATAAATTTGTGAAAACCCAGCTAAAGACATAAAATCATCCTTTATAGTGTAAAGAACATTTTCTGTGAAAATATAACCTTGATATTTAAAATATTGAAGGTGTACGGTCATGTCAAATATTGAAACTAAAATTAAAATAAAAAATCTTAATACAAATCTTAATAAAAAAATTCGCATACAAAATAAAAGTGATTTTTGGCATAATATATGAGTGTGTGAAATTATTATGTATATATAAATACACACATACATGTATGTATTTAAGAAACATTTATGTATATATATTTATTTATATTTGATATATTATTCTATATTATATATGCATTTAAAAAAATTATATATAAATAAAAAAAATTCTGAAATAAATATATATGTATGTGTGTGTGGTTAAGTATACATGATAATTACACACGGTATATTATGTAAAAAAATCACTTTTATTTTGTATGTGAATGTTATGATGATCTGAACCATTCATTTAAATTAGGAACAGGCTCACAAGCTGGTTTTTAGTTCAGTCGCTCCCCAAACCCTGTTTACAGTATTGGTTACATTATGGCTGGGTTTGCATATTAAATACACAAAGGCATTCGTATTACAAGAGACCTGACAGGCTGCTTTGCTTTTGTGACTGTAGCCTTGACAACCGAATGACAGACAGGCTGCATTGTCAAAGATGGGATGGTTGCCATGTGACCATCTGTCCCGCTGGTGAAAACCAAAGAAAGGCACAAAGGATGTGACCTTAACACAAAGGTTACTGTATATGCTCAAATATGCTTTTATGATTCTCTTTACTGCTAGATCTTTTCCATAAAGAACCAGACTGCACACTGAGATGTTTTTTACTATTGAAAGATCAGACACAGGTTACTTTTGACTTTTTAAAGTGCATTATAAACTGGGCATTCTTCTGCACTGTATGTGCGGGAAAAAAACACTTTTTAAAGAGTTTGGCTATTTAAAGAGTACCAGGGGACATCTATTTGGATAAAGTGAGACACGCACTCACAAAGACCTTCATTAGACTTTGAGAGACATCTTTGAGACAACCCTCCGAACAGCAAAAGCATTAATAATGCAAGACAAACTTGCACGCCCCTAAAAATAGAGGTTAATCTGGGTTTATCAGAAATCAGAGGCCCGCTTGATATAGGGAAAAGAAATCTGCTCACATGCAAATCCCGCTTTTACCTTTGTGATTCATTTATAAATCAGAGATTTGACCCAATCCGTTACCTGATAAATCCTCCCACTATTAAAAAACATTGATATGAATGAACTTTGGAATTATGGGAAGGTGACGGCACGTGTGGAGATTCCTTTCTACCTTGACGATTTATGACCGTCGCAAAGGAGAAAGCAGATGAGAGGACGAATTAAAAATAAACGTACGGCCGACTCACGCGTGACAGAAAACGGTGACAAAGGGCTCAGGACACATCGAGTCAAGCATGATGAGTCCTTTCTGAAAACAATGAATAATGAATCTTACTAACCTCCTATTAATCTTTAAACACCCTCCCGTATTGAGATATCACTTCGTATTGAGTTTCATTGATGCTTCGGAACCAAAACAGCACATGTGAGGGATGTTGATGGTTTTAACGTTATCAATTCACAGCTGAAAGGGCCAAAGGGGAACCATTATTTTCCACAAAATGAGCAAATAGATAAATAGAAACTAATAGTCTGATGAGCACAATGTAAAAGAGCACATGCAATATAAAGGCATTTGTGTAGAGGACACATTGTCCAGGGTTTGACCATTAAGGTTAAGACAGCTGTCAATAGCTTTCCCCATCATTCTCTTTTCTCGTCCCTGTCATGTATTTCCTGTCCATCATCTCCCTCTCTATATCTTCTGTTTTCACCTGTTTTCCTCATCTCTCTTTGATGTAAAGCCCATTTGGCAAGGTCGATCAAGGGCTGAAAATCAGCTGTACCACCTGCAGAATTAAAAAATGCTACCAATCCCTGAATTTACTCAATTAAATAAAGCCTAGGTGGGTGCATTTAGTAACAGATCATAAAATGTTTACTGCATTATATCTCTAGCGATGGGTTTTGTGAACTATGTTGCATAATACTAATAATAACTATCCACCAATCAACATTGTGTCGGGCTGGTTATATATTTTTTGTGTAAATATTAACATCTCCATATCCCACTTTTAATAAGTTGTATATCGACCCGATGACTGTTAAGCAGCCGTGTCCTTCTTGCATTATGACAAAAAGGTCAATCATGTTACATCATAGCGTTCAGAGCGTTGTTAAGCTCATTCAGTGTGTGTTGGACATCTAATCCGATCTCACCTTCTCTCATCCCTGCTCTGATGCTGAAAGGGCTTTACAAACTGTTCTGATCTGTCAGAGCGGCGCTGCAGCCTAATGCTTAAAGATGTGGGCTGGAATCTATAAAGCTGTATATTCAAAGGGAGAGATGACCGGTGAAATCACTAATGGTCCACGGAGCAAGACACTTAACCTCATGTTGCTGGAAGGGGTTTGTCCCTGTAATAAGTGCAATGCAAGTTGCATTGCATTGAAACAGCAGCTGAATGCCAAATAGTTGCAGTTAGTAGCTATTCAATTCTAGCCAAGGAGTGATATGTTGGGTTATTTTGGATATGCCCTACATGTCTGATATGCAGTAGACGGTAACTTGCTTGTGTTGTTTTAAGGACAAATTAAAAGGTTTATCAGACTTTTTACAATATGCTTTGGTTAAGGAATTATTGATGGCGGGCTGTTGAATTATTTGAAAAAATGCACCCCAAGGTGGTAATGTGGCACGACGCGAAGCGAGTTGTGCATTATTTTCAAATAATTCTAAGGACCGGAGTCAATTATTCTGCTTATACTACGATTACCACAAACTTTGCTGTGGTGGTTATTTTAAAACATTTGACAGGTCTGGTGTGTGTTTTACAGAAAAAAACAGTTAACCTTCAGTTAAGGTATTTCTTTTTTTTTATCCATTTTCAAATGTCCATGGTGAAGTAACTTAATGCAACATACAACCTTGGAATTACAAAATGTTCGAAGCCTTTATGTTTGCTTTCTGCAGTGCAAGAAATTTTAAGTAATGTTATTTAAGGTGAAATAGCACGGAATTAGAATAGCAATTCAACCTTGCCTCACAGACCGTCCTTCACTAAAATATTGCTATTTTAGCTTTTAGTTCCCGCTAGGAAGACAATACACTAGGCAAATGTGCTTTTTAAATAGAAAATTTTATCATTAAAATCCCAAAATGGTGATCTGAGGGGGCGGGAAAGTGCCGTGAGGGAGGCGGGCCTGCCCGTGGTATAAGTTTAGGTATTTTAACTTTACTAATAACAACTTGATTATTTTCTTAATATTTTTGAAAATGTCACCACCTAAAAAAATTTCAATATCATGGGTCTTTTTTCAAGGGTGCATGATGTGAAGTTCGTCACAACATGTATGCAGCCCGTCATGTGTGGGGTTTGTAATTTCAAAATATGTGTTCTGCGCGTCGAGCGATCCTGTGTGCATCACGTGTCTTGTTAAAACAAGTGCCTGCTGCAGATGCGTCTAAAGGGTTTATGATAAAAGAGATGCTCGCGTTTGCCAGATACTCGCATAATCTCATGCATAATCAGAGTTTAGTGTTAAGGGAGTGTCTTGGGTGTATTTTGTGAACGTGAGCGTCTCTTTTATCATAAACGGTTTTGACGCGTGTGCACCAGGCACATATTTTGTGATGTTCACATAACGCTTCAAACACATATTTTGAAAACACAAGCAACACACATGACACTCCGAACACATATTTTGATGGGCATATTTTACCCAACCATGAGTCAAAAACAAACCTTTTTTTTTTTTTTTTTTTTTAGAGAAAGAGGATTAAAGATATCATGGAAATATGATCACATGTAGCCTACTGGTTTTTTTACAATGCAGACATATTTTCATTAAATTATGGCACTGATAACACTTTATAATACAAAAATAAATAAAAAGTCTACAGTCAAAAGTGTAAATTTATAATTTCTGGACAAATGTACTGCGTAATGCGAATAATGCATGTCTGGTGCCTCTGAGTTAGGATTGCAATACAGTATGTCAGGTGTTATGTTAACTCTACACATGATCTGCCAAAAGTACATAAAGTACATAGAAGAAATAAAGCCGAGAGACAGGTGGGGGGCGGGCTAATGACTCTGCACGGGATAGTGTTCTCTGCGTACATGTAAAACAAGCGGCTGTTTTTCAGCACCATGGAGAGCGGCGCGTTATTACGCGGGGCAGATGGGAAGTGAAACTCGGGTGTGCAATGAACTCTGCGTGCAGCGCTCGTGACGAGTTGCCAGGGCAAAACGAGCACGTGAGGTGCATCGTCACCTATCCGCGTTCACACAGGCAAGACAGAGAAAGAGAGAGAGAGAGAGAGAGAGAGAGAGAGAGAGAATGGCCAGACATGTAAACATTCCAGAGTACTTCAAGGTTTATCGAACTGGGCAATATAATCAATCACAATAAATTATGACAAGATTTGCATAAACACGTTCAAACGTATGATTATGTTACAATTAGTCATTCGTTTATAAAATAATCTACAGTTTAAATCTTAAATAAACGCAAATCACAGGAAAAATATAATCGAGTAGCATGTTCATATTCCGAATATAATTCACCAGTATTGCTGATTCAGCACAGACGGTTCCGGTTCTAACAGACAGACATTTTCCCTGTCCACTTACAGACTATCTATCTATCTATCTATCTATCTATCTATCTATCTATCTATCTATCTATCTATCTATCTATCTATCTATCTATCTATCTATCTATCGTGAAGTGAAGTGAGAAACTAACAGGAGACTTGGCTCCCATTGGTGCGTAACTCTAGATAATTGTTATTATTAAGGGGTTGTATAACAATTCATATTAACCACGTCACGTCCTAAATGTGAAAACGTAAATCCTGTTAGTCTTTATTTTTACTACTATACTACTACCGTACTATGCTACTAGTGATTTCGCATTGCTCCATCATGAGGAAACTGCACATGAAACATTATTCTGTGAGGCACTGGATTCGACCATCTCCATACACCTGACTAACGCGATTAGCGTTAAACTGCTTTAGATCAACTATCCCAGCGCTAAAATTAGCATGGGTTGTTACACGGTGAGCCACAAAGAATCATGCACATAAAAACAATAGAATAATCCTTATTTAGCCTAAATAATCCGTGAATTTCAGCATTTATGTTCTGATGTTATACTGTAGCAAAGCCTCATTAATTCTCACAGCAGACACTGACAGCTATGTGTTTACAATGCCAAACGGTGGTGCATCATCCACCACCACAAATCTCACACAATGGCAGTATTTCCTATGATGGCAGGTCTTACACGTCCCATGATGACTGCTGTGCCGTCTTTTCACCAATATGACATTCAACCCACACAAACCAAGGGCACCGCGCTCTTTTATGCTCCGCATCCCCCAAAACAATCGCATAAGCACCTCTGAAGTATCTCACATTGATGGACGTGTGTTTTGACAGCACAAGCAGAGCCCATTTTATCGCGCTGCGGACCCGGGTGCGCGTGACAGCATATGCGCCTCGGAAGGTGACTTTCCACACTCCTTACCTAAAATCACTGTAAGGGTGAATGATCCAATATCCAGCCGTCTGGACTCTCTCCTGCTCCTTCTCCACGGCTTTCTGACTCCCGAACATCCGCAATGAGAACTTATTCACCCCGGGCTGCATCATCGCGCCAAATTGCCGCTGCATAAACCCGTATTGCCTAGACGCAGCATCCATATCGTCAAAACCGACCATGGTTTCTTCATGTTCCCCCTTGGCACCCACTGAGTTGCCGTGGTCTTTCATGTTCTGGCTGCCCATGCTGTTCTTCATGATCGAGTCTTGCCTTTGGAACACATTATTCCCATCCACTTTCTCCTCCTTGTTGCTCGAGAATGAATTGGATTTGTCTTCCATGGTGGTTTCAGAACGTGCTGTGTCCGGGTGCGGAGCACAGGCTACGCGTAAAACTCGAAAGGAGCAGCTGGCGTCTCCTCTGTTTCATTTGACGTCTCTCGAACCGCCGCTGCGTCCTGTGCGAGTGCTGCTGCACGACTGAGAGACGGAGTTGTGGTGAACCCGACGGGATCGGGTTTCTTGGGTTGCTGCCATCTACTGTCGGGATCGAGCGCGCGCCGCCGTCCGCCTGGCTGCTAGTTTGTCGAGGACACTTGGTGAACGTGCGTTTCATTTCAATAATGCGCTACATGGATATTATTCAAGACTCTTTGGGTGTACAAGACATTTTGAAATGATGTTGCTGATGCAAATAAGACTGTAAAGCATTTGAGTATGGCATGTTTGTTTGTATATTGTGGAAAGACTAAAACTGGAGCCTATGTGTTCCTAAAATCTCGAGTTTAAATATTAAGATCAATATTTAAAAATAATAAAAACCCTAAAAAGTTGCACACCTTTAAACAAATGTTCTTCTTTATTTGGGACATGCGCCGCTATGTATCTTCATCATTTCCCTTTATTAACAATGTAATGCAGTCCTGCAAACTGAGTATATATAATATCTTCTGAAAAGTTGGCAGATTTCTACCACAGTTTTACCATCATACAGCACAGCACCACTAAATGCCATGAATCTCAGTTCCATAATAAATTCAGGACTGTCAACCTGCAAATCCACTAGCCTGTAAATATTGAATTAACATTTAAGTAAGAAATATTGATGAAACAGCTCAATACATAACTATATGTTTGAGGTCTTAAAGCCCTGCTTTCGTTAAACCATGAGAGCCTCTCTATTAACACTGGAACCACTGGCCTTGAACTGATAGCTTTCCTAGAGTTTGTGAGAAAGTACGTTTTGGACATGCCAAATATTGTGGTTAAATTCATCATTACAAAAACATAACATATTTAACAATGTAATTCATCTAGGCCTTGCAAAGGTTTATTGGTTGTGGTGCCGAATTGTGCATTCTAGACCAAATGTTTACCAGCAGTGAACAAAGGAAGATGCACATCCAGAAAAAAAAACAGAGATAATTTGATGAAACCCAGACTAAGTCCACCTGCTACCCTGTTCTGACCGTCTGTGAGAGAGGCCTAAGCCATAGTCCCATTTCACACATAATGATTTTGACCCTGGTCTTTCCAAATCAAAATGTAAAATCACAAACTGTGCTTGATTCAATTTGAAATTGCCTACTTCCATATTATATAGTATGCAAGATAAGTAGTATGTGAAAATCCTTATTATGAAGAAAAAACTTTATTTAAAAAATTATATCCTACTACTACTTCCAATGGGATTTCTCATTGGTGTGTTCGACTTCATGCGATGCCGGACAGTTGGAAAACGTTAAAGCACTGCGAGAGTGAGTCGAGAAATCATATGGAGAAGTCAAATCTTCAATCGCTCTCCACCGGGACTTTGATGTCATCCAATCCGTCTGTCAGTTCTTGCGGCAAAGCATAAAGTCGAACAAGCCTTCCTAAAGTAAATTTCAAAGATGGCTTTAATACTGGATAGTTTACGATTTACACGAAGTAAACTTCCAGACGGCCGCTTTTAAATGATGTTGTTTTAGTCAAAACTGAGTGTAAGCTTTTCACAAACCTGATGGCAGTAGCTCAGGTGGACGACTGGATTTAAAATCTTCAGATGACTTTCAAGGCAAGTCGTGCTATAGTCAGGCCCGGATTAACACAGTGTAGTGTCCTAGAGTGACCACACTTGAAGTGCTTCAACTTTTTTTGTTATTAGGAGCACTGGAGCCCCTTACTGAAACTTTTAGGTGCGCATATTTTTTAGGTGTCCGCACATGCGTGAGTACTTGTAAAAAAAAACTGCTTGCGCTGTGTCAAAAACTCAATTTGGTCGCAGACCTGGTGCCCACCTAGTGCCTGGTGCCCCAGGGCACTCCAGTCAATCCTGTATATGGATAATCCGACTCTGGGTATAGTCACAAAATATGTGTTCATGGACACGATTTTCAATTTTTTTCATGTCAGTCAGCACAAATATAAATATATTTGCGTGTCCATAGCAGGACTTTCTTTTTCGTATTTTTTTTGTTTTCTTATTTATTTTCTATTTTTTACTATTGTCGCTTGGGGTTTAACGACTTTTTGTTAAATTTCAGACATCCTAACCCAAACACCAACTCTTACCCCAACCTCAAGCGGAAATAGTAAAAAAATCTGAAGAAAAACATACAGAAACTGATACATAAAACTACATCCTAACCCAAACCCCAAATCTAACCCCAAGAAACAATGATTTAAAATTAGAAAATAAAAAGGAAAAACAATACATAAAATGACATAAAAAAGAAAGTCGTGCTAGTGACATGAAAAACTAATAGACATTTGCACTAAGAGGTTGTGCACACCAAACAATACATCACAGACAATTAAGCTACGGTTTCATTAAATACCACAGATTTACCGACAATGCGATTGTCATTTACAAATTGTGTAAGGGTCTTCTTTAAAGAGACTTTAAATGTACTTACTGATAAAATGTATGCCTTAAAATCTACTGTAAGTGGCTTTGGATATAACTGTTTGCATAAATATTAAATGCATAAAAAACAGTTATTTGCATTATGATTAGCAAGCACTGTCATAAAACACATTAACGAAATGACATAATAATTAAAATCCGAAACCTAACATTGTTTGGGTAAGATCCACATTTATTTTCAAAAATATATTTTGCAGAAACTGTGGTTATCGTAATGTTTTATAAAATACTTTTTTTTTTTAAATGCCAAAAAGAAAGCATTTAATCCAGTAAAATGTTCATTTTCATTATAAAAGAAAGTCTGGTGTACACTCTATATTACTATTAATTGAAAACATTAAGGGCACAGATGGTTGTAGACTACATTAACAAAATATGATGATTCACCACTGCAAAATCTCTTTGAAGGAAACTTCCATCAAAATGCCAATTCATATGCAAACTAAACAGTATAGCACGTTTTTTATTGAGGTCATTATATAAAACTCTCAAAGTTAACAAATTAAATCTGACATTCCTTTATTTCTACATATTTTTTCCAGTTTTGCTTCAAGCCAGAGTTTTGCCTGGATTAGTTTGGATACCAACTGTTCCCTTGCAGGGCGATCCAGAAAGCTTGTGTAACTTTAGTTTTGGGGCAAAGCATTGCGTAATTTATAAACACAAGGTAATAGCTTGCAAAGACTGACCACAGGGCTTAAGCACTTGAACACGTGTGCTGGGGGTTGACACAGTCTCACACCCATGGCGTCAATATTTGACGACACTTGACCATGCGTCAATATGTTGACGCGAAGGGTATACCTTTCGCGTCAATTTTTGACGAACTGGGGACTTCAATACTATTAGGTACGCGAAATTAAACAGTTGTCAACTGACATTGGGGTTAGGGATAGGTTTGGGTAGGGATGTCATTATGTAAATCTAACCCTAAACCGACGCGAAAATGGTAGAAAATGGTAAGAAAATAGGAAAGAGAATTTCGCGTACCTGATAGTATTGAAGTCCCCAGTTCGTCAAAAAGTGACGCGAAAGGTATACCCTCCGCGTCAACATATTGACGCATGGTCAAGTGTCGTCAAATATTGACGGAGATGCTGGAATATGCAAAGGGACAACATGGAAAGAGAACAAATGGAGAGGCAAATGAAAGTCATTGCCATACTTTTCTAATGATGTATAGTAAAAAAAAAAAGAGAATTGAGTAAGACTTTTTTGTTTACATTTATATGCATTGGGCAGATACTTTCATCCGTTGCATTCAAAGTATACATGTTATAATCAAACCCATAATCTTTTACACTGCTTACACAATGATCACTTGCAAGAAAAAATGTATACAAAAAATATTCTATTCCTCCGGCCATTACTATATTAAATAATTATTTATAGATCAAAACATATTTTTTGTATTTTGCACATGTATGTTGTAGAGTGAAATTGTTTACTGTCTATTTGTCTTTGTATATGTTTTTACTGTTTTAATGTTATTTGAGCCTGTCTTGTCAAAGACAAATTTCTGTCACTTGTGACAGACAATAAAGTTTTCCTTCCTTATCCTTATCCTTATCCTTCCTTACCAATTTAGCTTCGAAATGAGCTACAGGACCACTTTAACGTGTGTACACAGACTGTACTCATTTTGTGCTGTATAAAATGTAGGATCCGGTGAGGCTAATGATCTTGTGTATATATTGGGTTACATTCACTTTCTAATTGATATTTTATCCGGACGTAATATATTACATGTTCTTTCATCCCAGCTATTCCTCATGCAACAAATACAGACCGCTGCAAAAAATTAAGCATTGTGTTTCAACATGGCTGACTCTTCTGCCCAGTCATTGTGTCAGGTTTTAAATATCAGTGATAAAATATCAAGTACGAAACAAGTTAAATACCCGAAGACAGATTTTTTATTTAATTTAATTGTTCAGTTTTTGAATGTGAGGGGTGTTAACATGTACATTACATTTATGCACTTTTATCCAAAGCAACTTACAAAGTTCCTTGGGGATCAAACCCAAGATCTTTTAACTGCCAACATAATGCTCTTCCTATGCAGTACTTACAATCATTATGGTAGGTTTACTGGTTGCCAAGGAGTTGCTATGCAGATGTTAAAGTGTTCTGACTGATTTTAAAGGGATCCTCCACTTTTTTGAAAATATGCAAATTTTCCAGCTCCTTTAGAGTTAAACATTTGATTTGTACCTTTTTTTAGAATCCATTCAGCCGATCTCCGGGTCTGGCGGTACCACATTTAGCATAGCTTAGCATAATCCCTTGAATCTGATCCATTGAATCTGATTAGACCATTAGCATTGTGCTAAAAATAACCAAAGAGATCTGATTTTTTTATATATTTAAAACTTGACTCTTCTGTAGTTACATTGTTTACTAAGAATGACGAAAAATTAAAAGTTGCGATTTTATAGGCAGATATGGCTAGGAACTATACTCTCATTCTAAGGACTTTGCTGCCGTAACATGGCTGCAGGAGGCGCAATGATATTATGCAGCCAAAAATAGTCCCCTTAGTACCTTTCAATGGCAGGTGACTGTTTTCAGGCAGTGCGTAATATCATTGCGCCTCCTGCAGCCATGTTACGGCAGCAAAGTCCTTAGAATGAGAGTATAGTTCCTAGCCATATCTGCCTATAAAATCGCAACTTTTAATTTTTCGTCATTCTTAGTAAACAATGTAACTACAGAAGAGTCAAGTTTTAAATATGAAAAAAATCAAATCTCTTTGGTTATTTTTAGCACAATGCTAATGATCTAATCAGATTCAATGGATCAGATTCAAGGGATTATGCTAAGCTATGCTAAATGTGGTACCGCCAGACCCGGAGATCGGCTGAATGTATTCCAAAATGGTAAAAATCAAATTAGTATATTTTCAAAAAAGTGAAGTTTCCCTTTAAGTGCATTGCTATGCATATTCTGGGATGCTATGTTGGATAGTTATTTAATGGTCCAAATTTGAAAGCTTGACCACAGGTCTCTGGATATGACTTGGGTGAGCCTTTCAATGCTATGGCTTATTCTTGGCCTGTTTTATTGTCAAAAATTAAGTATGACCTCCCATCAAGCCACATAATTTGCTATAGGTGTATGTGTATGATGGATTTTCTATCTGAAAAAATCTAGTTCAAAAAGATGTGAAAAAATCTAAATAAAACGAAAAAGGCCAAGACTAATGGTCTAATACATAAGCATGTGTGCAATTGATTATTTTGTTCACATACTGTAAAGATTTTTCAGTTTTCTCTCTGAATGGCAACAACATTTCTAGCTCAGATTCTTTAAATGTAATCCTTTCTTAGATCTGTCTTGTATCATGGGCCTTTGCATTTGCGTCATAGCCCATGGGGAAATAAAATACTATTACTCTGATTCTGTCTGCTAACAGCGAACGACGGAAGAACTTTTATTGTAGTTTCGTTGACCTTGTGCTGGTTTACACCAGGCTTGTGGAGCTGGTATCACCTTAACTGCACTGCATGAGTGTGAATCTGTTATCTGGATTAAGGGAATTATGATCGGGCTTCTAGGAATTTTTAAAACATCTCTCCCGCTGCGTTGATGTCCTGTGAATGTTTACCCTTGTGTAACCAAAATGTGCTTTAAAGAAGTTGACCTTCTTGCAATTTCTGTTATTTATTTATTTATTTAATGACATCACTTAAAGCCTCCTAGTTGATAATTTTATCCCTTTTAAAACTCATCTTTGAGCATCAGGACATGATATGTAAAAGATTTTTCCTGTGATGGTAGTATTAGGATGGTAGGATTTCTTTATACC